>CM067369.1:55132408-55732408 GCA_034401795.1 Chaetoderma sp. LZ-2023a
ATTACAATAACATAAATACCAGCAGCAGATCAGACACAGAGTCCATTCCATAGGGAAAACATTTCCAAACATTCTGTTACATCTCATGATCCGCAAATTATTGCTATTTGGTTGTGTTTACTAGATCATATAGTATGTAAAGGAAAAGTGCCCGTTTGCACGTGCAAAAGGTTTTCAAACATTTTCTATGACACACACTCCTGATTATGAACAATCAACTGTTGGCCCTCATTATATAAATTCTTATCTACTGGCAATTCACCTTTCCAGAGTACCCACCCATCATATGATGTCATAATGAACTGCGTGATGTGTACAATGACATCATAATGAATGACGTCATGAATGACGTCGATAAGCACATCACGAGCACATATTTGAAGACGGTCTATGCGTTGTTGTACAAATTGTTTGCGTTTACTATTTAATAAATATTCTGTTGAATATTTTGCAACTAATTTGCCATGGTGCTGTTGCTGCCATAGGCAGCAACAGCACCCAGTCAAATTAGTTACAAAATATTCACCAGCTTCCCTGTATAGTTTTCAGGAAATTGATAGCTAGGGCATTCGGAGATCTATCAATCCCAACACGGCGAGGTGTGGGTGGAGCTTAGCTAGTGATGGGCGGGGCATAGCTAAAAATGGAAAGGTCCATTAGTTTTTTTAAGTTGAGAATGACATTGCTGAGGGGTGTTCCCATCTATTATAGCAACAGCCTTTAGCAACAACATTGTTAAAATCAAAGTTCAAAAAATATTTTCATGGTATGCCAAGGGACAAGGGACATTGTCTACAGGAAAATCTGTATGTTCCTGATCAAGGGAGGAATCCAGTCTTAGCTATGCCCCGCGCATCTTTAGCTAAGCTCCACACACGCTTTGCCCATGTTGGGATCAATCGATCCCTGCACTCTCTGAAAATCAATTCCAGAAAACTATACAGGTTAAGCTGTTGAATATTGTGAGACTAATTTGACTGGGTGCAACAGCGTCAGTCAAATTAGTTTCAAAATATTCAACAGGATGTTTATTAAATACAATTCGTACAACAACGCTTAGTCCGTCATCAAGTAAGAATTGGTGACGAGCTTAGCTACATCATTTACGACGCAATTGATTACAATTGACGTCAACCTACATGACGCAATTGATTATGACGTCACCCTACATATCACATTGATTATGACGTCATATGATTGATGGATAAACTGGAATGCTCCATTTTGATGAGTAAAATGAGTAAATAAGAACATATTAACACTATAATGGTCACGCCGGCTAATACCTGTCTCTGTAGGAGGCTTGAGGACTGTCTATTTGGATGCCAAGAAGGCTGTCTTTGAAATTTTACCAATGAAATGATTGGCTCGATAAGAGCCAGCCTTCAGAAATAGTTTTGGCTTGGCCTGCAAATGTACATTCACTATGCAAAGATTTTAATTAACTTTCTTTCGAAATCTTGACCATAAAAGGGTTAACGTCTTAGCACCACAGACCTGATACAGCAACCTCTTTACCATGTAAAAATATTCTCTTGAATACAGTGAAATTATTTTAACTGGCAATCATTGCTGCACATGCCAGCAACTGTTTACAGACAAATTATTTTCAAAATATTCCAGTTTTACTATATTGCTGCCTTGAAATTGAGAAAGCACTTTCATTGGTGAATGTCTTCATTGCCTCGGCTTATCCATATACAGATATAACATCTGAATATAAAAGCATGCATTACCCGACTAACGATGTTGACGATATCCTTCGCACGCTTGAACATAACCATGTCACTGCGACCCTTTGCATCATACTGCAAGGAAATGTAATAATGGACACGTATCATTATGCATAACCTCTAAAAATAAAATTTCAAGAAAGCTATCTGATGCTGAAAATAACTTAACTGACTGGTATGGTAGCAACAGCTTTTAGTCAATGTATTTCCAAAATATTCAGCAGCTTAGAAATACATTTGCTATGCAGTAGAGACGATGGATGCACATTTCAATGAGTCAATGGTGGATTGTTTGTTTGCTATGCGCCCGGTTGTTGATAATGATTTGAAATCTTTAATCATTGTCTTACCACTCTATGATCAAATGCCAGATAAAGTTCCAGATATCGTGTCGTATCATCACTGTCATACGGCCCATGAATGCTCCTCTTCATCTGTCAAGCAAGCATAACAACAGAGATTAAAAGCTGGTTTCAATGAGTGTATAAATAAAAACACTGCATTGAATGAGTAATAAATCATTCAATAAATCAATCAATCCAATTATTATGGGTTAGTTACTATACCAAATGCTTTTTGTAATCAGAAAATTGTATTGCTTTGACAGGTTTACACTGCTGTTGGTCATATATATATATACAGCAGTGTCAACCTGTCAAAGCAAGACAATTTTCTGATTACAAAAAGCATTTGGTATAGTAACTAACCCATAATAAAAATACACCCTTCTGTAGTGAACAACTGTCTAGACCATTGGCCTCTTTTTTGACAGGTTGACACTGCTGTTGGTCATATATCAACCTGTCAAATATATATAACAAGAATACAAGCTCCTGTGTCACTCACCTGGAACAATAGTGTCTGAATGAATGCTAGATTCATACAAGCTAATTTGTAAGATTATAGGCCTACATCCTAAGGGCCTTCCAGCAAAGACTGGTTCAAATTGGCGAAATAGTTCAGGATTAGACCTTTACAGTTTACTAGAATGTTTTAACATCCAAGATTGGTCAAGTCAGCCCAGTCATTGAAACGGAAATGTTGTAATTAAAAGAAAAGGATGATTGACGGATGAAAGATGCACATCTTTGACACCCAATTCATGATACATCCTCACACCACTATGGACAACCGCCACACAAAGATTTATGAAGAGAACATGAACCATAAGTAAGCAGTAACTAGGAATCGAGTTCTGTTTAAAAAAAGCATGTCGTTAGTAAACCGCAAATACATTTCATCTGGGAATTGGGGGTGGGGTGGGGGTGGGGTGGGTGCGTATTAGACAAGATAGCTATGATGTAAATTAAACGAAATCTAGGATTTCTTTTTTCACGAGAGAGTTGATACTTACCTCCCTAATACTTTTGATATTGCTAAATATTCGCTTTCACTCAATAAACACTCAGATTAAAACAGTTAGGCGCCCCTAGTGGGCAGGGAGTCAGAGCGTAGTCTGGCGGATGCCAGCCCCACCACCGCGCATGCGCAGACTAGCACTTCCTCTGACTAGATTATTGGCTGACACACATGCAACTATTAAGAGCCTGAAGACCGAGCCTCTGTGGGGTGGAGAGGCCGGGTCCGTATCTAGGGAGGTAAGTATCAACTCTCTCGTGAAAAAAGAAATCCTAGATTTCGTTTATTTCACTTCAAGAGTATACTTACCTCCCTAATACTTTTGATATTGCCAGAATTCGAAAGTGAATCTGGCGGGAGGGAGGCGAGGTCAAAAGACCAGCTCATCCCAATACGCTTTTCTGCGTTTAAGGCACTTAAACTTCTGAAACTGTAAGAAAAAACAGTCAGGATTTGACTAACCATCGGATAACACGACCGATGTATGAGAGATGACCGAATGTCATATGCGCTCCCCCCCCCCCTCCTTCCTGGGAGGAAGAGTCGACTGACCTCAATGTCCTATACGCTCTCTACGTACAAGTGCCATGTACTACAGGACAGAGACGAAAAAGCTCCATTTTCGTAACTCTCAACAATGAACCACACAAATACACAAACCATCACCATATTAATAACGGGTAATCGTGACAATACAATCAACAACGGACAACACATGAACAAGACTGACCTTGTTGAAAATGGCTGCTGACATCATCTTCCCATCGGTAAAGACTGATGCAGGCCCAAAAAAGTGGGTGTTTCCATAAATTAATTGTGATATATATAAGTAATGAGGAAATCACCTCAAAAAATATAAACCGATTTATTTTTTCAAAACCGACAAGGCGAGAGGATTAGAGGTGTCACGGAGATAATGGTCTGTAAAACTTGACTCACAGTGCCACTGAGCCACCGACATAATATCATCCACAGGGACCCCATTAAATAGGGCCGTGGATGTCACTACGCCGCGGACACTGTGAGCCTTGGCCACGTCAACCTGCTTCCCGGTGGCGGATTTATGGCAAAACTGAATGCATTCCACAATCCACCTGGAAATGGTGTCCTTAGAAGCCCTCCCATGGGGTTCAATATATGACAACCATAACGCTGACTGGTCGGTGCGCCATGCCGCCGTACGTTGTTTGTACCGGCGCAGCGCCCGGACGGGACACCATGCTTTAGAATTAGGATCATATCTAGTTAAAGCAGGCAAAATAATAGGTTGACCTGGATATTTCAACGACTGATTTTTAGCCAAGAAATTAACCCTAGGTAGCAGCTTAAGGCCTTCCCCTGAAACCACAAAACGGTCATCCTCGGCTGATAAGGCATGAATCTCACTCCTACGCCTAGCCGAGGCCGCAGCAATTAAAAACACAGTCTTCAGTGTTAATAGTTTCATAGAAATGGAACTAAGTGGTTCAAAAGGCTTATCACCTAGTACTTGAAGCACTAGCGATAAACTCCAAGACGGAATCACAGGAGGATTCCTTGGTCTTAGATTGCCCATGCCTTTAATTAATACATTCAATGTATTTACTTCATCACTTCCCCTCTTAGCCAAGCAAGGAATAACAGACATTAATGCTGACTTATAACCAGCAATAGAGTTAGGCTTGAGGCTATAGGCATCATAGAGGTGACAGAGGAAATCAGCTACTACTTGAATAGATGAATCCATTGGATCAATACATCTTTTTGAGCACCATTCTGCAAATCTGTTGATTTTATAATTATATGCTCTGGAGGTTGACCCCCTCCTGGCTTTGGCCATAAACATGGCTGCTTGCTCAGAAAAGCCCTCCTTAATTCTAGATTCCTTGACAACATCCACGCAGTCAATCTGAACATTGACGGATTGTTGTGAAGGGCCTTGCCCTGGAAGATAATATCGTCCATCAGAGGCAGAGGAACCGGATTGCAGACCAGAAGGTCCAGCAGATCCGTATACCATGATCGGCTTGGCCAATCCGGGGCGATCAGAAGCACTTGGCATTCCTCTTGTCTGATTTTCTGAAGAATTTTTGGAATCAGGATTGCTGGAGGGAATGCGTATGCATACATTCTCCCCCAGCTGATAGCTAACGCATCTGTTGCGAAAGCGCTTGGATCCGGAATCGGAGAGACGTACGTCGTCATCTTCGCATTCTCCTTCGTTGCGAACAAATCGATGTTGGGTTTCCCCCAATGGTCGAACAGACGATCCGCCACACATTGATTTAGTTGCCATTCCGTGGGTAAAACACTCATCCTTCGGCTCAATGAGTCTGCAAGCAGGTTTAACCTTCCCGGAATATGAACTGCTTTCAAGGTAATCTGGTGATCCAGACACCAACATAGCAGTTTCCATGTCATCATACAGAGACTGGGCGACTTCGTTCCGCCCTGGCGGTTTATGTAAGTCACAACTGTTGAGTTGTCTGAACGAATAAGAACAATCTTGCCCTGAACTTTCTGTAAGAAATGTTCCAGGCCCAGGACTACTGCTCTTAGCTCCAGTAGATTTATATGTTCCTGTGACTGTTCCAGATTCCAAAGCCCTGATATCGTGGATTCTTCCAGGCAAGCTCCCCAGCCCTCCATCGATGCATCTGTATACACAGTCACCTGAGGGTGGGGAGGGGTTAGCAAAACCCCCGGTAAGAGATTCTCTGTATTCAACCACCATTGCAGGTGGTGAATCAGAGGCGCCAACACTGACACATTCGAGTCCAGCGAACCTGTACTCTGGGTCCACTGTGTCATGAGAAACAACTGGATCGGCCGCCTGCGTAAGGCGGCCTGAGGAATGACTGGTTCCAACGAAACCATCAACCCCAGCATTCTCAAGTAAACCCGTGCCAGGACATGACGACTGTCGCACACTGACTGAATCAACGAGATGAGTATTTGAACCCTCTCCTGAGTAGGATAAACATATCCTGTCTCCAGATCGAAGAACATCCCCAGGTAAACAAACTTCTGGGATGGAGTCAGCTCTGATTTTGGGAAATTGATCATCCAGCCCAAGTCTGTGAGAATTTTCAAAACAATCTCCAGATTGGCGGACAAACTTTCCCGGGTGTGCGCTTTCAACAGCCAGTCGTCTATGTACGTGTGGACTGCTATGCTTCTCCTGCGGAGGTATGCTGTGATCGCAAGAACCACACGGGTGAAAACCCGAGGAGCCGTGGAAATTCCGAAGGGCAACACCCTGAATTCCCACTGTCTGCCCTGGAATGCAAATCTCAGGAAGCGACAGAAACTCCTGTGGATGGGGATGTGGAAATAAGCGTCCTTCAAATCTATCGACGCCGTCCACATCCCCCTCTCCAACCCCGCCAACACCGAGCGCACCGTTTCCATCTTGAAACTGGGCGTCTCGATGAACTTGTTCAATGGCTTGAGGTTGAGAATCGGTCTCCACCCACCGGTGCGTTTTGTTACCAAGAACAGGGTTGAATAGAAGCCCGGACACCTTTGTGCCGGCTGAATAGCTCCTTTTTGTACGAGGGAATTTATCTCCTCCTCGATACACAACCTTTGATCTGGATCTCTCGGAACGGGAGTCCAGATTGGCACCAGAGACAGTCGCGACGGCGGGCCTGTCATCCACTCTGGATGATACCCCACGGAAAGCCATCGCAAGACTAAACGGTCCTGAGTTAACCGTTCCCACTCTTGCATGTGGTCGGCTAGCCGGCCTCCCACCGGTCCACCTAGGGACCGCGGTGGACACAAGGCATGCAAGAGCGGCACTGTCTCCGTCGCCATACACACCGGCGTGGTCCTTACCGCGGTAAGCGCCCTGTCAGGAACGATAACCACGCCCAGATCCTCGCGCGACCCGCCCCGCCCCGCGCGCACCTCGGTGCACGGGCGGCTGCCTGGCTGACGGCGGCTGAGGAGCCTGCGCCCCCCTCACTGCTGGCCGAATCGCACGCGGCCGAGGCCGGCGCTGCGACGGCGGCTGGCCTCTGACTTGGCCAGCACCACCTCGAGCCTGCAGGGGACGATACGCAGGGGCCGCGGCGCGAACGTTAGCACGACGCAGTACCTCAAACTGTTCGCGCAGCGCCCTCTGGTTATTCACCAGGGTGACCGTCTCCTGGAGGTGGCGACATCCCTCACCTCCAAAAAGACCAGGACCCGTCATAGGCGTACGGAGTAGCCTATTATACAGGTCCTGAGACGGGCACAGATTGTCCAGGGCAAATGTGCGTCTTGCCCTGACACTCCTGGTCACCGCCCGCGTCATACAGTCCAGCGCCAGGTTAATACCATCCTGGATGGTTCGCTGGACCGCGAGCGGGCCTGGCTGGCGCGATGCGGATGCCGTTACTACCCCCTGTAACAGCTGGGAGACGTGGGACAGAGCGGCAATCGAAGCCCTCCCACTCTCCTCCGCATCACGCAACGCGGTATTCGCCGAACGCAACGCGTTCGCGCACAAGACCCCCGCGTCAGAACGGGATCCTGGCCGCGTATCCTCACCCAAAGCCGCGCGGTCATCCACGCTGGGCTTGGGTACCACACCGTACCGCTGGTAGTCCAGGGGCACGATGCGACAACGCTTGGCCACCTCGCGAGGGGCCTTCGCGAGACGTCCACTCGTGTTAATGGACGCCTCCGCCGCCTTGAACATGTCAACGACATGCTCCGCCAGCGGCAGAGAAGGCATAGCGTTAGCAGTTGGTTTCCCAGCTAACCACGGCGTGAGACCACGGTGGCTAGCCGACTGCTCCACGGGCAGATCAGGCCTAACGCTCACCAACCACTGGCAAGCGTCATACCAATCCTCCTCCGTGGCTAACTGCGAGCGCTCTACAAGACGGGGTCCTTCGTCTTCCTCCTGAGCGCAAGCAGTACTAGACGGCGGGTACGCTGATACACCTGGCAAGCCAGGGAAAACATGCGGGCCTGACAGCACCGGCATGAGAATATCACTGGTTTGACCAGGAGCAGGCACCGCGGTAGAGCGCGGGGTATATATAGCCCTACCACGGGCCCGGCCAGCACCAGCTACACTCTCGGCAAGCCGAGGTATGCGGTACCGCTGGCCATCAGCAGCGCCCCGGGCCACCACCTGAACCGCGGACCTTACTCCAGGGTGAGTAATACCGTGGAAAAAAGCGCCTGTATTCCCCGCGAGGGGTGCACAAACGTCTTCATCCATGTCCGCGTCGTCAGACGGCGACCCCAGCAGGTAATCCTCATCACCCTGGTCAGAAAGATTAGACCCCGGGTCAGCAAAGAGAGCTAACCCGGGCTGACCAGGAACGGTGCCATAGGAGGTACTGGCCACCGCGGCGTGCGGATACCCCTGGACTGATAAGCAGCCAGCGGGTTCCAGCGACAACCGTCCACGGTCCCCTATCGGCGCGGCAATAAGCCTGCTGCCAGGGCCGTGGAACGCCCCCTCTAATGGGGCCACCTCTGAATCGTCGGACAACGGAAGCGGACTAAGGAAAATCGATCCAGAGGCGGGGATTACCTGCTCCGAAGCCGATGAAGAGGACAATAAAGGATCTGGTCCAGGAAGCATGCCACGAAGCAACCCTGGAACCAAATCTTTTATTGTCCTCCTCATCTCTCCCAACATCTCGGTCCGAAAGGTCTCCATATCCACCGCGGACGAGACCTTCCCCTTACCCTTCTCACTTACAACCTCTCGTTTCCGCTTCATCTTCTTCTCCTCCACTACCACCTTGTCCGTCGCCTGTAAGCAGCACAAGAATTCGGACATTAATTCGCCCCCCCAGTGCTTACATATGTCACAATTAATCAATGGACCACAAGGGCTACATCTAAAACACAGATGCGGCCAGAACTTGACATGCATAAAACGTCCACAGGACGCGCAACCCGGTCCCTGAAACAGGGCAAAGGACAAGGAGTATGAGCAACTAGTTAAGCTTAGAAACTCAATCCAACTCAAGGAGAAGGAAAACGATCATAAAGATCAATATACATCAAAAACTAGCCTAGCGCTTGAATTGCTAATAAATACATAGCCAGCTGATTATGACGTCATAAATCCCGTGACAGGAAAAATTCGATCCCAACAAAACATCCAAGTGCAAAGACGAATTGTATGCTGAATGGATAAGTTGACTACACAACCATCAGATACATATAGATAACTCTTTACTGGCAAAAATGTTAATTATCTCCCTTTGATTGTTTACAATAATTAACATCACCACATTATCAATAACTAGATACCTGACACTTTGTATAGACAAACCATCCAACGTGACGAACCGGAAACTCCACCATCTGCACGCCTCTTAACTCTCTCCACCTCAAGGGGAAGGAATTGGAACAAGAGGGCAAAGTGAGAAGACCTTTATATCAGGCCTCCAACTCACTGGGCATAATTTTCCATTTGGTTAGATAACCTAACAGTGTTAGTAGGAAATGGAACCATGGTGGAGAGAATACTAATTCTCTGGAACTGTGACGTCACAACCTAGCGTCATACAGACCTGTGGACAGAAACAGAAAGAGAAATTAGTCCTAGGTAGCACCGAGTTGACCTAAACCAACTAACTAAGGCGCTTATCACGGTAAACGCGAGTCCCGGAAACACAATACACCGGGAAGAAAACTCGCTAATTTTACTAGAAGTCACCTGATTTAAAGGTCCAACGTCCTCCGGTGGCGAAGTGTATCCTCCCGCCATCCAAATCAGGTCTTATCACTTCCAAAATAACACCAATAAAAACGTTAAAGAGCAAGAAAAGCTATTGACTGAAAAACATGTGTGTTCTCTTTGCCAATAATCTAGCAAAGAGGAAGTGCTAGTCTGCGCATGCGCGGTGGTGGGGCTGGCATCCGCCAGACTACGCTCTGACTCCCTGCCCACTAGGGGCGCCTAACTGTTTTAATCTGAGTGTTTATTGAGTGAAAGCGAATATTTAGCAATATCAAAAGTATTAGGGAGGTAAGTATACTCTTGAAGTGAAATGACCAATCAGATTTATGCATGAAAGATCAAATTTGATTTCTCCAAGTTTGATTCAAATCAGTGGTTAATGAGTAGTTTTTTTATAGATAAAGGATGGTCACAATGAGACTAGCACACTTAGCACATCTGCCCTGATAGGCTCACTTAACACATCAGCCCAGGTACGGACACTTAGCACAACACTCCAGATAAGCACAGTTAGCACATCAGCCCAGATAAGCATACTTAGCACATCAGCCAAGACAAGTATACTTAGCACATCAGCCCAGATAAGCACACTTGGCATATCATCCCAGATAAGCACACTTAGCACATCAGCCCATATAAGCACACCAGCCCAGGTAAGCACACTTAGCACATCAGCCCAGGTAAGCATACTTAGCACATCACCCCAGATCAGCACACTTAGCACATTAGCTCACTTAGCACATAATTCCAGATAAGCACACTTAGTACCTCAGCACAGGTAAGCACACTTAACACATCAGTGCAGGTAAACACACTTAGCACATCAGCCCAGGTAGGTACACCTAGCACATCAGCCCAGGTAGGCACACTTAGCACATAAGCCCAGGTAAGCACACTTAGCACACCAGCCCAGCTAAGGACACTTAGCACATCAGCCCATGTAAGAATATCAGCCCAGATAAGCACATCAACCAAGATAAGCACACTTAGCACATCAGCCCAGGTAAGCACACTTAGCACATCAACCCAGATAAGCTAATTATATCATCATATTACAATGTAGCACATCTTATTGCAGTTGTCCTGGTAACAACATACAAACGCCATTGTACACACCCTATTGAATAAGTGTAGTCCTTCATCATCCATGGATCCCTCCTCTGTGCTTTCATCTGTCTTCAGACCTATAAAAGTAAAATCATATCAAAAGTCAATGTGCTGTGTGAAAATTGAAACTGTTACAACTGCTTCAACACTGAAGTGATACCAGTTGCTTGTGATGTCAGTTGCTTGTGATGTCAGTTGATTGTGATGTCAGTTGATGTGTATCAGTTGATGTCACATCAGGTAGATAAAGAAATGCATGCTTGATTGACAGGTTGCCACACACACACCCCAACCCCACACACACACAGGTAAGCTGTTAAGTTCAGGTAAACAGTTAAATACAGATAAGCTGCTGAATATTGCAATGCAACCTAGGTAGGCCGTTGAATATATTTTAAAACAAATATTTGGTTTAGAGCTACACAGCTAGGCCCGTATTTATGGCGCTTTCTTAGCCTAAGAACGTTCTTAGTCATTAAGAAAATTCTATACTGGTGTGCTACATATATACGTACACACTGATGCGCATGGGGCTTAGCCCTATAGGCCTATATGCAATTACGTGTGCGTGCGTGCATGTACGCGTATGTAGGCACTTGTATCCATATGGATTGGGAACTACTTACATGTGCATATTACACATGCACAATACAGCTCAGAAATAACTTAACATGTTTCCACAACAAAATAAAATGGAGGCCTAATGCTAAATCTATCTTGAATATAATTGGATAAGAATGTAATGCTGCCAATTATGTTCAAAATATTCGACAGAGCAATTCTTATTAACAACTGCGTGTTTTGTTTTTGCTTTGGAACCATGTCTGTTATCTATAAATTTTTTAGCTGTACTGTAGGCAAACACGTAGACTATAAATAGTTAAAGCCTTACACATGGCCTACATCATCATGTCCATGTACGAGCAGACATGCATGTATTCACGCACGCACACCCGCTAGCTCGCAAATATTTCTATAGTTTAACAGCCTCTATAATGTTCCTCTAAATTGTATCGCCTTGATATGAGTGTGTAGGAGTGGTTGAATCATCGACAACAAAATAGTATTCACGCGATGACATCATACCACAACGATCATTCACACAATGACGTTTCTCCGTGATTCTCATGAAAAATTGAAAAAAATTACTTTCCGTGGTGAAATTTACTACTAAAGTATTCGAAAATATGCAAACAATATTTTCTTTTATTTAAATTATACGAAAGCATAATGTTGCAAACTTTGGCCAACAAACAAATTAAAGAATTGTTTGGCGTCATAACTAGTCTTCAATATTTCAACACAAAATGAATTCTGGGTCGCACTGTGCATGTAGCTTGTCGCAGCAGTATGACATCACAATTTAATGTCATAATAGTGAGAAAAGACAAAAGCATTCTACTGCAAGTATATATAATACATGTATCCAATCTACATTTGTTTCAAATAATTTGAAATATAAATATAATTAGTGTGGGTAGTGTAGCATAGCTGAACATACACAAAACAAGAAATTTTCAATAAGAACTTTCTTAGTGGATTTACGCCATGGGGGTTCCTGTCGTAAATTAAGAGATTTCAAAATGTCCTTAGACCTAAGAACACGCCATGAATACCAATTTTTACTAAGATGTCGTTCTTAGCGCTCAGAGCGTCTTCTTAGGCGCTAAGTACGCGCCATGAATACGGGCCCAGAATATTTGGTATATCTTCACTTAACTTACCACATAATGTTTTTCTGCGTTTTCTATCTGACTCTCTGTACATAGCATGCATTGCAGTGACGTTTGGTGTGATTGGCTCTATGTGGTAGACTTCATCATCATCAGACAGAAAACCACTAAAAAGCATAGTATATATTGAGTAAAAATAAGACATTTGCTAGAACAAAAATCAAAATGTATTCATTAAGACAAAGAAATAAACAAATTAAAAGCTGTGTAAACTGGAATCAGTGATGGACAACATCGCAGAGGATACCCGAGGCACACCCGAACAAAATATACCTTTCCACTCTATCCAGCCATCATATGACGTCATAATTACTACGCGAGGTGTAGAATGACATCATAATCAATGACATTATTATGACATCATGAATGATGTAGATAAGTACGTCACGAACGCATAGTTGAAGATGGACTATGCATTGTTGTACGAATTGTATGTCTCTACTATTTAATAAAGATTCTGTTAAATATTTTGAAACTAATTTGACTGGTCATCGTTGCTGCCTATGGCAGCAACAGCACCCAGTCAAATTAGTTTCAAAATATTTAATAGCTTATCTGTATAGTTTTCTGGAAATTGAGTCAGGGAGTTCAGGGATCGATCGATCCCAACACAAGCGAGGTGTGAGTGGAGCTTAGCTAGAGGAGGGCGGGGATTAGCAAAAACTGGAAAGGTCCCTTCTCCTTTAATGTCGCACGGACCATGAAAAGTACAGCACATTTAATACACCTCATATCGCGTGCGTGCGTGCGTGCGTGCGTGCGTGCGTGCGTGCGTGTGAACCTCACTGCGACACACTGGGTGTTAACCCTTCCACTGAAGAATTCATGATAAAGTATATTCTTTACGAGATAAAACTTATTATGTTAAATATTTTGAAATTACTGTGACTGGAAGCCGTTGCTGCCTTAGGCAGCAATGGCTTCCAGTCAAATTAATTTCAAAATATTTAAGTTTTCCTGTATGGTTGCCTTGAAAATGAGGAATTCATTGGTGAAAGGGTTAATGAATTATTCACACACCATGAGGACGCCACAACTGGGTTCACCCGCTTGGCGCTTTAGAAGTGGAGATAGGATCCGAATGTGAGCCCCTTGCAGGGTTTCTCATAAGTGTCCTTTTGAGGATATAGACCACCAAAATGTAACTTGGGACCCCCAAAAGTTGTGCTAGTGGGTCCCATGGGACACCTGCAAATCTTGTATGATTGCTAATTAGTTTTAGAGGTTTTTGCACAAACATACAGTAACCCCAGAATCTAGCACTGGACGACCATAATTCAGCTCTGTGAGCCTATGGTACTATTTAATCTTAGCATGGATGAGAAAAACTGCATGGGCATCTCAAATATCCGTTTGGGGGCCACCAGATTTCAAGCTGGGACCCACAGATTTCCAGCTGTGAGGTCCCTGGAACCTCCAAAATTTAGATGCCATGAGAAACACTGGCGAACTTGTTAGTTCAGGATCACGAGTGTTACATAGCGTGTAAGCAGTGGATGGTCTTACAATAGTCATATACAGTTACTAGTGTTGTAATGCTCCTCTCCAAGTTTGTCCATCCATCATGACGTCATAATTAACTAAGTGACGTGTATGCTGATGTCATAATCATGACATCATGAGTGATTTGATATAGTCCGTCTTTAACGCTTAATAGTCCGACACGTTGTATGACTTGTAGGTCTTTACCATTTAATAAACATTCTGTTGAATATTCTGAAACTAATTTGACTGGACGCTGTTGCTGCCATAGACACCAACAGCGTCCAGTCAAATTAGTTTCAAAATATTTAACAGCTTACCTGTAGTTTTCTTAAAATTGATAGTCAGGGAGTCCAGAGATCGATCGATCCCAACATGAGCGAGGTGTGGGTGGAGCTTAGCTATAGATAGGCGCGGTATAGCTAAAATTGGAAAGGTCCATTGCTTCAATTCTTAAAGGTCCTACTTCTGACCAAATAATGCTGGCGCATATAACTAAGTGCTCTTAACACTTTTAGCACTGAATTCCCCATAATTCTACGTTACCATACAAGGAAACTGTTGAATATTTAAAAATTAATTGGACTGGAAGTCGTTGCTGCCTAGGGCAGCAACAGCTTCCAAGCAAATTAATTACTAAATTTTAAGTTTTCTTATATGGTTGCCTTGAAAATCAGAAAGGGTTAAGATGGGTGGTCTTAAATAACCACTGAAATCCTTACATGCAAATAAACATTTCCCCAAATCACACTTGCAAATGCTGGTTGTGGCTGGCTTGACTATCATAGGATTATTGGAGTAAGTTTTATATCATAAACAATATACTTTTTCATGGATTTACTGCTTAATGGGTCAATAATTCCATTCCTTTTCATATGACAATAAATGGACCCATTCCAAGCAATGCTCAGTCCACTTTGTACATGGACTTGAATCAGTTTTAACCCTTAGTACACTGATGTCAGTATTCTATCTTTTACGGTGCCGATAGCAAAGAAACTAGTGTACATTTTTCAACAATTTTGGTGGATGATATTGCTGTCTACGACAGCACCATCTTCCACCAAATTTGTTGAAAAATGAACACCAGTTCATCTTTTAATTTAATTAGGAAATTTTAAATTTTGACACCAGAGTGGTAAAGGGTTAAACAAGTGACACATTTTGATTATGATGTCAGATACGTGAGTGACAGATCTGATGCCTCTACTGATGTTCATTTTGCAAACACTATTGCTGAATGTTGTTGCATTAGAAGGCATCAATAGCTTTCAGCAACACCGTTTCCCAATATGCATGGACCTGTATCGCTCCCTTCGAATTATTGGCCACTGGCAAATCCGAACAAAATGAGATGATGTAAACAGGAACAAGAGGCCCAAAGGGCCTGTGTCGCTTACCTGGACTCCTGGAGCACTCTAATTTTTTGTCGAAATTGTTGGCGAGTTGTTTAGTAGTCTTTTAAATGAGTTTGTGGACATTTTTGCAAGTCCAATATGGCCACCAAATACGCTACATTTTGATTGGTCCACTGCGGCCATGTTTTTGACATAGCTCCTTCCCTCGAACAAACTTTAATGACACTCAGAGCCTAATAATATCCCCCAGATTTCGGCTCAATCCATTCAGTGGTTCTGGAGTTGTTTTGGCAAAAATAAAGGTTATCCAAGATGGCCGCCATTTCATGTGTTTTGAATTGATCCCCCCAAGCGGCCAGCCAAATTGGCCGATCGGCTTTGTTTGAACAAACATGGACCTCGGAATGCTTCCTGCCAAATATGTTTGAAATCGGTCCAATGGTTCTCGAGAAGACATTTTAAATTTCCCATTGCTTAAGTATGAGAGTTTTTGGCAGGAAAAGATCCAAGATGGCCGCCAAAACGATTATCCAACAGTTTAAAAATGGGAAATATGAAATCAGAATACCGGTACCCACAAACATATATAAAACCAATTTCGGCCTCAAAATCCATCAAATAAAAAATCTAACATGGCCGCCAAATATGTTACATTTCGATTTGCCCACGGCGGCCATGTTTTCTGACGGCTCACCTTCCTTTGAACAAACTTTAATCGCCCTTAGTGTCTAATCATATCTTCCTAATTTCGGCCTGATCACTTCAGTGGGTCTAGAGTTGTTTTCAGGAAAACTAGGTCATCCAAGATGGCCGCCGAACCATTTGATCAATCAAGTCCTCTTGAAGAAACTTGGCTTACCTCTTGCCCTAGATGAAGTTTCATGAGTTTTGAATCAATTCCCCAAGCGGTTTCAGAGATTTTTAAAGATGTTTCCTAAAATTGGCTGAAATCGAAGATGGCCGATCGGGTTCTTTTGAACAAACTTGGATCCCTATGTCCTAAGGATGCATCCTGCCACATTTAATTGAAATCGGCCTAGCAGTTCTCGAGAAGACATTTTAAATTTCCAATTGCTTTAGTATTGGAGCTGTTGGTGGGACAATAATCCAAGAAACGTTTATCACACAGTTTCGAAAATGGCAAATTTGAGCTCAGAATATCCAAAAACATATATAAAACAAATTTTGGCCTCAAAATCCATCAAATAAAAAAAATCCAATATGGAACTTACCTTGAACAAACTTTAATGGCCCTTAGTCCCTAATCATATTTAGCGTTTACGCTAAACCTAGGTCAATCAAGATGGCCACCAAACCATTTGACCAATCAAGTTCCCTTGAACAAACTTGGTTCAGCTCTTGCCCTAGATCATATTTTATGAGGTTTGCATCAATCCCACAAACGGTTTCAGAGAAGATTTTTAAAGACGTTTTTGAGAAGTCGTTTAAAGGAAAGGTTGACGGACACACAACGGATGGTCGCCATGACATAAGCTCGCTTGGCCTTTCATGCCAGGCGACCTAAAAATGTATTAGTTTAATTTCTGTGAAGACGGTTTAGCCAAGTTTTATTAAAATTGGTCCAGCGGTAGTCTTAGTCTTTTAAATAAATTTCTCAGAAATTGTCAGAAAATCCAAGATGTCCGCCAAACACGCTAATTTCTGATTGATCTACGGCGCCCATGTTTTTTATGTATCAACTTTCCGTGAACAGACTTTAATAGCCCTTAGTTCATAATCATAACTCCCAAATTTCATCCAGATCCATTCAATGGTTCTGGAAGTCATTTTCGCAAAGACTACATCATCCAAGATACCCACCGAACCATTTGGCCAATCAAGTTCCCTTGAACAAACTTAGTTTACCTCTTGCCCTAGATGATATTTCATGAGTTTTGAATCAATCTCCCAAGTGGTTTCGGAGATTTTTTAAAACATTTCTAAAGATCAGTCAAATTCCAAGATTGTCGTCGGCCAAATAGCCCGATCGGCCTCCTTTCAACAAACTTGGATCCTTATGTTTTAAGGATGCTTGCTATCAATATAATTGAAATCGACCAAGTGATTCATGTGAAAAAGTCATTTAAAGGAAAAGATAATGAACAATGGGACGGTCGCCATGTCATAAGAGCATGTGGCCTTTCAGGTGAGCTAATAATGGCTAGGCCTCACCTGACTCCATGACAGGTGCTGATTGCCACCATGGACGTGGGCACTCCTCGAATATGACCATGGTAATAACAATGTGACAGAGACTAGAAATAGAACACGTTATATGTCATGGTGGTGGTGATGATGATGGTAATGATGACGATGACGATGATGATGATGACGACGATGGCAACAATGATGATGATGATGATGATGACAATGGAATTCGCAGTCAATGGTACATGTACACCACTGCAAATCCCAATGCTTTCGCCAACTTTGACATTCTGCCCCGCCCTACCCAACCCCGCCTTGGGAGCCTAATGTAAACATTGTCTCGCAATCCGTAATCATATGGGTAACTAACATACTAAATTTGGTTTCATTCTTTCTCTATGACTATCTGCCCCCAAACTCCAGCCTGCAAATGTAAATGTTGTCATGCAGTCTGCAATCATATGGGTAACTCACAATTCAAATTTGATTGAATTTCACTAACATTTTCAAAAGAGCTAGCAGGATGGACAGATGGATGGATGGACACAGGAAATTGCAATATTCCCTGATTTTTCAAAATATATGGGGATAATGATGAAATGTGATGTTTATCATGATAGATATAATACTAAATCATGATACTAGAGACCCAATCCAGTCCGTCTAATGTGTTCACAATAATGAATATATTATATACAGGTACAAAGAATATGTCGAGCAAGAAATGTCATATTATAGGTATTATATTCCCCAGCATGACAAAGTGACACATGAGCATCCAATACTTACATGTTCATCCTTTGTTGGTTTTCTTATGTGAGTGTTGCCATCACGAATCGTCTTTTCAATAAATGACTCTGTTAGCAAATGACTGAAACAACATCAATATTCTTGGTAGTTAATTTCCTATACATCAGGTGTTTATTGCATGCGCACCCATGATAATGCATTCCAGTCTTCTGTCTGCCTGTCTGTGTGTGTGATTTCTCGGAAATTCCTGATTCAGTTTCACTAAAACCATTTAACCCTTAACACTCTGATGTCAAAACTTAAAATTAAATTAAGACGAACTGGTGTCCATTTTTCAACAAATTTGGTGGAAGATGTTGCTGTCATAGACAGCAATATCATCCACCAAAATTGTTGGAAAATGTACACCCGTTTCTTTGTTATTGATACAGTAAAAGATAGAATGACATCAGAGTGGTAAGGGTTAAGATAAAATGGGAGGGGGGGGGGGGTGTCCACAAAAATAGGATTACCCAATTCACCTTTCCAGAGTACCCACCCATCATATGATGTCATAATGAACTGCGTGGTGTGTACAATGACATCATAATGAATGATGTTGATAAGTACGTCACGAACGCATATTTGATGACGGTCTATGGGCTGTTGTACAAATTGTTTGCTTTTACTATTTAATAAATATTCTGTTGAATATTTTGAAACTGATTTGACTGGGCGCTGTTGCTGCCTATGGCAGCAACAGCACCCAGTCTAATTAGTTACAAAATATTCAACAGCCTCCCTGTATAGTTTTCAGGAAATTGATAGCTAGGGCATTCGGGGATCGATCAATCCAAACACGGCGAGGTGTGGGTGGAGCTTAGCTAGTGATGGGCGGGGCATGGCTAAAAATGGAAAGGTCCATTAGAGTTGGATTTACATGCCTAAAGAACCAAGCTAGTCATTCCAGTGGCAAACCTTCAACAAACATTTTTCTTTGTATCACAATGGACATTAGCCATGATAAAATTTACATTCTCATGAGCAAATTTGAGCATTAACTCTTTCACTAACAAATCCATGAAAAGGTATATTCTTTACGATATAAAACTTATTCTGTTGAATATTTTGAAATTAATTTAACCTGAAGGTTGCTGCCTAAGGCAGGAATGGCTTCCAGTCAAATTAATTTAAAAATATTCAACAGTTTTCCTGTATGGTAGCGTTGAAAATGAGATATTGGAAATGCGTTGGTGAAAGAGTTAAAGGGCTGAGAATACTTACTGATTGATGACTAGGTCTGCAATGAATGTCTTCTCAAATGCTTGGAGGATTAAGGTAATCTGCGGGACATGCACCGCCTAAAATGGAAAAAACCACATGTCTTTTAGAAAGACATTTGCAACACCAATGAATTCTTTGTTATCCAGATTAGCTGGTAAAATTATATGTATCATAATGTTACCCTAATGCTACCCTAACCATACCCTTAATGGATGGATCCTATCTGTCACTCTAGTGCATAACGTCATGATCAAGTGCCACAATTAAAATGCATAATGAATGACATATCTAGGTGAGTCACAAACATTGAATAGTCTGTCAAGTGTAAGAATTGTAAGGCTTTGGTAGACATACTATTTAACAAACATTCTGTTGAACATTTTACAACTAATTTGACTTGGCGCTGTTGCTGACAACAGTCAAATTAGTTTAAAAAAATTCAATTTATTAGTTTGAAGTATATATATTGATACCAATAGGCACAAAGCTTGGCTGAGCTTGGGTTTATACAGGCGGGGCATAGGTAGAAATGGATCCATCCATCTAACCCAGACCCTAGCTAAGATCGATGTCATTCATATACACATACAGAAGTTGTTGGTTTGATTGGCGTCTATCGAGTCCCTGATTCCAGGTCTTATTCTCGCCATATCTAGGCTGGTTTTTATTTCAGTCTATTATTGGTAACTTCCCCAGTTTTTACACTGGTACCCATTTATACTCCTCGGTGGAGAGAGGCACCGAGGAGTGAAGGAGATATACAGATGCAAACTGGCTAAGCTTTATAGAAAAGAATGCGCACCTTGTAACACACTGTGTATTGTAATTGGGCCAATCCTAAGAAACCAGTTCCTTAGTTATCCTGAAGCAATAATAGGAAAATATTTGAAAATTTCAGTGACGATCGTCTTCTTCTGAGCCGCCATTTTACTTTGATTTTTGTAGAGTCATTATTTGGGGTTCTATTGTTCTCGTGGTCGAGCCAAGTCCCGTATAAAACCATTCCCGTAATGATAATAAAAGTCGGTCTACAACTGGCCTCTGAGGTGAGCTGATCTACCTGTATAGCATGTAGCAAGCATATAGTAGTTTGATTCTAAATGTGCTTTTCCTATTGTAAACATGAAACGTGCTAGGCTAGATATTTTTTAATCGCAATTTGAGTGAGAATTGTTGCATTCGGAGCCAAAAGCTGACCAAAACCAGCCTCTGTAATGGTCTTGAGGAATATCTAAAGACTTCCAACTGGAATCACTGGCTTAATAGCTGAGACAGTCATTTCAGTGGTGAGTGTTTACTCTTCTCTTTGTCTGCAAATGAACATCATTGGCTCAGAACGAGTAGCATTTTAAAGGAAGGGAAATAACAAATGATGTTTATTGGTAATCTCATACAATATTAAATAAACTACCATTGGTAAAAATGGAAATGAATCAGGTGCTTCTCACTCCGCCGTGTGTCAACTGTGTGTGTGCAGGTATACCGCATAGGCCTACCGAATATAGCGAAAGCACACCTGAATATCGTTTTGTAAGCAGTATGAATACGGTGGTATACTCTATAGGCGCCTATGTAGACCAATTAACTCACTACTTCCAATTCATTATTGATCCCTTTGAAAACATTATATATTTGAGTCACTTTTTCTGGTGGAAGCAACAAGTTTCGCTCAAAATGATTTCAAAATACACTGCTGGTTTCCAAGGTCACAATATGATGCCTACTGAATATTTTGAAATTCGTGTAACTGAATGTAGACCCTGTCTCTGGAAACAATGCTTTCAGTCAAATTATTTTAAAACTAGACAGTATTTTACCTGTAGGACGCAGTGGCTAACCAGCTTAGCTTGAATATAACTGCGCTTATATGACCGGCTATAGCGGGTATTATTTATACATTCAGCATACAACAGAGCGCATGGGTTCAACTTCGTCACTAATTGGTTCCTGCCAGAATGCCATAAATGGTATTTAGTTGCATTTTTCCAATTATTCTGATTTATTTCTGTTTTTCAGTGGTGGGTATAGGTTGATTATTATATAAAGCTGTCATTCAAGAGCATATGTTAGTTCCATGTTCCTTTCCTTTAACAGATTTCTGGAAAGTGAAATTTCTGTATATAAGTTTCAAAGTTTGGAAGTCTACCGCCATAGTTCAACCCAAGTTTAGTTGAAATTGGCCAAGTGATCAACTAGGAGTAATAAAGCACATGTTGACTCTTCAGGAAATCCAAGATGGTCGTCGAGAGAATTGACTGTATATATTTTCAAAACTCTTATGCCAATCAGGTTCTTTCACCCGAGTTCGGTTGAAGTCAGGTAAACATTGACAAACTTTGTATTAGAATCATACATTTTTTTCAAACTATCCAGCACAAACAGACCTTTCCAGTTTTAGCTATGTCCCGCCCATCTCTAGCTAAGCTCCACCCACACATCGCTCGTGTTGAGATCGATCGATCTCTGAACTCCCTGACTATCAATTTCCAGAAAACTAGACAAGTAAGCTATCAAACATTTTGGAACTAATTAGACTCCATGGGCGCTGTTGCTGCCTATAGGCAGCAACAGCGTCCAGTCAAATTAGTTTCAAAATATTCAACAGCATCTTTATTAAATAGTAGGGCCATACAATTCGTCGTCCTATTAAGAGTTAAAGATGGGCCATATAGAATCATTTATTACATAATGATTATGACATCATCCTACATGCCGCTTAGCAGATTGATAGCTGGATACTCTGGAAAGGTTCATTGCAATGACTACAAGAACTGATATATATATATATATATATATATATATATATATATATATATATATATATATATATATATATATATATATATATATATATATATATATATATATATATATATATATATATATATATATATATATATATATATATATATATATATTTATATTGTACTCACGCCAGTATACGTGCTCTGCCTGGGCCGGTTCTCATGATACAGTTCAGGAGTCAGAGTCTCATGGTAATAAAATTCATCCCTGGTACTGATGGAGGCAGTACTGCTCACTGAATGAAAAAAACAAGATATCAGTGTTACACTGCTGGGATATTGGCAAAGATTTTGCCCCATTTTGCTATTCCAAATGCAAATCTAGATTTGTATCACGATCACAATAGCTTTGCCATCAAAGGTCTTATGTCTTTTTGCTGCTCCTAGTGGTTGGTATAACTGTATATTCATACTTAGTTCTGATAACCTCCGATTCTGAAATAAATGCAAGATGAGCTAGAAACAGAAGAACCTAACTGTTAGAATCTGCTTTTATACCAATATTACAATAATATATGGTTTCTCACCCACAGGGTGTAGGAGTTACCAGACTGCGTAATTAATACCTACACAATCCATGCCATGATGGTATGTATCTGGTGGATCCAGTAAGATTCACGATCCTTGTGTAAAGTGATGGCTTTAGTGCTGTGTGAGTCGGGATGGAGTACTTTTATGGTCCTGTATTGGATACAGTTTGTATTATGTCCAGGGAGGTTAAAATACTGAGCGGCAGGCGTTTCTGTGCAATGGATCATTTTGATCTATTCTGGGGCAGACGTCTGCATACAAACCTCTCATCTTTATCTGCTGTTTCTGAAAGCTGCTGGTAGTTCTGTTATTTCGGATATCTTTTGTCAAATCTTAACCCTTTAACCATTAAATTTGTTCAATTTTCTCATAGAAAATGTCCATTTGCAGACCAAGAAGACTATTTTTTTTAATTTACCACTGAAATGACTGGCTCGGTTACCGATCCAGTCATTCCAGTGGTAAATTTTAAACAATTGTATTCTCTTGGTTTGCAAATGGACATTTCTCAAAACCACTGTAGAAGGCGTTTTTTGACTGACATGAGTATTAAAGGGTTAAGATGTTTTGTTCAATTATAGATGAGAGGGCTCTGGTCTCGTTTCCAAGGGTATTTTAGTCTCTAAGATGGTGTAGCAAGTTCAGTATTGTGCCCGATTTGGAATTTTTTCCCAACAACTAAATTCCTTGGGTTATTTATTCAGTCTTCATGTCTTTCACTGGTAGATGCATCAGACTTATTGCGCTTTCTTTCCCCCATCTTTTTCTAAAAGATAATTCTAAGGAATCTAAGTCTGTTAATGACCTCATTTGGGTATGATCTATCTTCGTTCTCTTGTTTCCAAACTGTTACCCTCTTGAAATCTGGCTTTGATTTTTCAAATTATTATTACTCACGCCGCCGAAGGCTAGTGTGAGTATTGCGGTTAGTGCCGTCTGTGTGTGTGTCTGTCAGTCTGTTTATCCGTGGCATATCTTGGGAATCCTATGAGGTAGAATCACCAAATTTGGCACATATATTGATATCATGACTGGCTAGAGAAATTTTTAGTTTGTGGTGGTTAAAAGGTACAAAATCAAAACCATGTGGTCACTTAGTGCATACCGGAATACACATTTTCGTCAATAACTCTGCAATGTAAGATGGTAGAATGTGTTACATATTGTTACCAAATCGGTAACATACATTCACATTGTGTTTGGCCAGAAGTAAAATTTTGATTGAGGTCAAAAATTCAATTATCTAGGTCACAAGGTCACTAAGTGCATCAGGAAATAAACTTTTTAGCCATAAATCAGGAATGCAAGTAGGTAGCATCAACAAATTTGGCATATCCTTTCATAGTATAGTTGGCTAGAAGTTCTATGAGTTTCAGGACAAAGCATCAAATATCTAGGTCACGAAGTACATACGAGAATACACATTTCTGGCCATAACTCTGGAATGCAAGAACGTAGAATCACCAGATTTCGCGCACACCCTCACATTGCGACAGCTTATTATTGCTTTGAGTTTGAGGCCAACAGATTAACTATCTGTGTCATGGAGTCACTAAGGGCAATGTCAAGACAGAGTGTAAAGGCACGACTCAGCATTACCTTCGAGTGCATTCTAGTTACTCACGCTGCCGTAGGCCGGTGTGAGTACTGCGGTTGGTGCCATCTGTCTGTGTGTTTGTGTGTCTGTCCCTCTGTTTATCAGCGATGGAAATCCTATTAGTTAGAATAACCAAATTTGGCCCATACATTCATATTATGACTGGCTAGATATAATTTTAGTTTGGGCTCAAAATCGAGGTCACAGGGTCACTTAGTTCATACTGGAATATATATTTTCATCAATAACCTTGCAATGCAAGAAGGTAGAATCACCAACTCTGTAACATATAATCATATTGCTGTTGGCTAGAAGTACAATTTTGGTTCAGATCAAAAGTTCAAATATCTAGGTCACGGGGTCACTAAGTGCATCCCAAAATACACAATTTGATCGATTACTCTGCACTGCAAGAAGGTAGAATCACCAAATTGGTAACATACATTCACATTGTGGCTGGCTAGAACTAATGTTTTGTGGCAGGTAAAAAATTCAAACATCTTTGCTGCCTAAGACCAGTACACTTTCAGCTAAATTGTTTTCAAAATAATCTAAAGATTTCATTTGCATTTACTTTAAAACCAGGGTAATTAAAATTGAGGATGACATCATTGACATGTGTGAAATGTATAAAGAATTTTTTATAATTTCAAGGCAATTAGTAAACTGTTTATCAAAGGATTAGCTCTATTCTAAATGGGGTGCAGTTTGTGTTAAATAATAAAGGTATGATTATTCTACTATTGGCTCATATGTTAACATTGAAGCCCCAGCTATTATATTTCAAGACAACCATACAAGAAAGCTGTTGATTTTTTTACAAGATTTCACGGGAGGTTGTTGCCTTAGTCAATTTTTTTTTTAATATTCAATGTCAGAGTATGTCATGCAAGAGAGTTATGGAGGATATGAGAAATATGTACAAAATTTTAATTTGTAATGTGCATGTACATTTGAATGTAAGAATTTATCCAAAACAGACAGAGAAGTATTTTGAAAAGTATTTGAAAATACTTAAATACTTAAATATATTGACAATTTATTTAAATACAAATACGTTTGCCGTAAATACCTTTCAAATACAAATACTTTCAAATACCTGAAAGATGTATTTAAATTACTTCAAATACACATAGTTTTCTATTTGACCCCAGCCCTGGTACACAGGACCCCAGCTCTGGTACACAGGCTTTGAATACCGTCAGAACATGCAACTTACTCCAGAGTTGTTTTTTTACCAATTGCTATGTAAGGATTAAGCAAGTACATAGCAATTGGTAAAAAAACTCTGGAGTAAGTTGCATGTTCTGACAGTATTCAAAGCCTGTGTACTTAATCCTTTAGCAGTCAAGCCATGGCTTCTATAGTCGTTTTGATAAAGGTAGATGTGCAGACCAAGAGAAGACTATTTCTGAAAATGTATAACTAGAATGATGGTCTTTATAACCAAGACAGTTATTCCAGTGGTAAATTTAAAAAAATAGTCTTCTCTTGGTCTGCAAATGGACATTTTCCATGAGAAAATTTTAATTTACTTGAACGAATTTGAGTGTTAAATGATTAAATAAATACTTCACTCTCTGGGGTGTCATTATCTCCAAGTGAGTGCTATGCTATAATCGCTATATACTTTTCATTCTGAAAATGCGGAAATTTTAACAATTGTAATAGCTATTTAAAACTGAAATCTACAGAATATGCTGAAAATAATCTGAAAGTCAGTGTTTTCTATCAGACAAAAATATTACATATAAATATTAATATATAATCGTGTATTCATCCGACTAAAACAATCACTTAGTACCCAATTACACACTTTCCTGTCTTTCCCTAGTGAGAGTAATACCACACCTGTATATGAGTGTGAGAGACAGCCTAGCGAGGGATTGATATACATAAAAATCAACCCAGACGTATATACTAGTCTGGCATTTTGTTAGTTTACTAAAATACTTACCACTCAATTCACTGTTTGATAAAGTCAGCTGACATGGATATCTCAGAAAATTTTAACCTATTCATTCCCATGGCATATGGTTTCCCTAGTAAACAAGGTTAGCAGAGATACATCCCCTCATTGAGTATTCTTAATAGTATATCTTTAAGCATTTCAGGGGAGATAACTCTCACAAATATGGACAGATCTCGGCCCAAAAAAATTATGACATGTCATCTACCTACTATATCTACTGAAAAAAATTTTCAAACGTAGATTAAACACTTTTTGAGATAGGGCCTGGGCACGAAGTTTTTGATGTGTTTTAGGTATTTCAGGGGAGATACCGCTCATAAATATGGACAGATCTCCCCGGAACAAAATCATGACACATCGTCTCTACATAATATGTCCACTGGACCAACAATTTCAAAAGTAGATTAAAAACTTTTTGAGATATGGCCTGGACATGGTTTTGCTCACAGACAGATAGATGGACAAAACAGGCATATAAAACACAAATAATTCTGTACAATGTTAAATTCAAATAATTGGGGAAATATTGAAATTAAAATTGCAAATATATTTACGTTGAACCTTTTGCATAGAAAGTGCCACACTGAGAGTATCGAGGACCAGTGTGTGCTCGATGTTCAAATTTCTGCCTGTATGCCTGTACACTAACCCTTTAACACGCGAATTTGTTCAAGAAAATTTCAAGTTTTAAAATGACCATTTGTAGACCAAGCGAAGACTATTTTTGAAAATTAACCACTTAATGACTGGCTCGGTAATGGACATTTCCAAAGACCACTGAAGAAGCTGTTTTTGGCTGGTATGAGTGCTAAAGGGTTAAAACCCAGAATTGAAAATATTTTTAAAACAATTTGACTAGGATTTATTACTTTCATATCGATGTAGCAATGGTTGTATTCGACTGGGACTTTTCCGTAGAGTAAATTTGCTCGTGTAGTTGCCAAAATGTTCTCTACGCAAACGTACCAGTCGAATGAACAAGAGGCCCAAGGACCATTAGCATTTGAAGATCCCCCGATTAAATAGATATGATGGATAATTTAAAAAAAATCCAAGATGGCCACAAAAAGGAATTGACTAATTAAAATTTCCATTTGATATGGTGAAGCTGACTGTCCTAGGATCGTTTGACTCAAAGTTTGATGAAATCAGACCATTGATTAAGGAGTAGCATTTTGAATTGTTCCACAAAACCTTTAACAAATCCAAGATGGTCACCATGAAATTGACCAATCAAAATTCGGATTAAAGGTTTTAAAGCATACAGGATCCTTTCAGCCAATTGTGGTTAAAATGCATGCAATTAAGATGCAGTTTTTTTACAATTTACTGTAAATTTGTCTTAAAAATTGATGAAGCATAATTCTGAATAGATCTGGCAAATACCCCAATAGGATCCTTCTAGCCAAATATGCTCTAAATTGGTCAAACTGATAAGACGCGATTTGACAATTCCCAGTAAATTTATAATAAAATCTCACATTTTCACCCAAAAATTTGACAAATCAAAATCATAGGATCCTTTCAACTTAATTTGATTGAAATCGGTCCAAATGGTAAGGAGTAGAAGCAATTTGACAATTTCTGGTAAATTTTTCATAAAATCTACCATTTTCACCCAAAATTTTTACAAATCCAAATTTTGAATAGAAGTTCTAGAGCCTATTACCAATGAACCCTTTCAAGCAAATTTGGTTGGAATCGGTCAAAATGGTAAGAAGACACAATTTGACAATTAGATGAAAATACTAGAGGGTATTAACATGGATCCTTCCAGCCAAATTTGGTCAAAATCGTGCAAGCTACTACGGAGAAAGTCATTTGACAATTTCCAATAAATTTTCATAAAATCTAATATTTTCACCAAAGATTTGACAAATCAACATTCTGAATGGATGGTCTAGAGCCTATTACCATCAAATTCTTTCAGCTAAATTTGGTTGAAAATTGGTCAAAATGGTAAAGCGAAGAAGCAATTTGACAATTTCCAGTACATTTTTCATAAAATCTAAGATTTCATCCAAAAACATTGATCAATCAAAATTCTGTATGGGAGTTCTAGAGTCCATCATCACAGGATCCTTTCAGTCAAATTTGATTGAAATCGCTCAGAATGATAAGGAGAAGCAATTTGACAATATCAGGTACATTTTTCATAAAATCTAAGCTTTTCAACCAAAAACTTGATAAATCAAAATTTTGAATGGAAGTTCTGGAGCCTACGACCGTAGGGTTCCTTCAGGCAAATTTGTTTTAAATCACTCAGAATAGTAAGAAGCAATTCGATAATTTCAGGTACATTTTTCATAAAATCTCAGATTTTCACCCAAAAAATTGATGAATCAAAATTCCGAATGGATATTCTAGAGCCTATGATCATAAGGTCTGTCAGCCATATTTGGTTGAGATAGCTCAGAATGATAAGAAGCAATTTGACAATTTCTGGTACATTTTTCATAAAATCTAAGATTTTCGCCCAAAAAGAGTCTGAATGGATGTTCTGGAGCCTATGACCATAGTGTCCTTCCAGCCAACGCTCGTTGAAATCGGCCAAGTAGTCAATGAGTAGTATTTTAATGCAAAAGTTGACGGATGGACGATGGACGGTCGCCATGGCATAAGCTCACTTGGCCCTTCAGGCCAGGTGAGCTAAAAACCCTAGCAGTATGGAAGGTGCTGAAGCCAACTAAATCACCTAAATCTTACTATCTTGAAAATAAAATCCACCTTTCAGCGCTGTTTTCAGACATGGTGAATGCTGAATAAAAATAGAATTCCCACATTTTCATATTTTGCATCATGTGACATACTTCACGAAACATGCCACACATTTTGGCTCCGACTTGTTTCATGCTCTATTTTTTCTGGGAAATAGCTGTTGAATAAAAAATATACTCCTCTATGGAGCCAATATACTCTAACTTTTTGCCCAGTCGATTAAGCCATTGACAAATTCATTTCAACATGATAATCTTTTGAGTATCTTGAGATTAATTTTACTGAAAGCTGTTGCTGTCTCTGACAATGTTTAATGTCTTTCCTACACAACAGTCCTAAATATCTCCAGTAAAGTTTTTAATCTACCCGCTATAGTAAAATTGTTAACGGTTGGACTCCAGTCAACCATCATTGAATTGTCCTTTATCAGCACAATTGTGTGAATTAGCTGAAGTTTAATTGTTGTGCAGTGATGCATTAACCCGTACTCTAACTCTGATGTAAAGATTTTAAATTTTCAAATTTAATTAAAAGACGAACTGAACTGGTGATCTTTTTCAACAAATTTGGTGGAAGATGTTGCCGTCATAGACAGCAACATCATCCACCAAAATTGTCGAAAAATGAACACCAGTTTCTTTGCTATTGACACGGTAAAATATAGAATATTGACATCAGAGTGGTAAGGGTTAAAGTGTAAGTACAAAGTTAAACCAACTTACTGTATATGGAAATAACACAGTATATACCAGCATAATGATACGGGTATATAATATTTTTATATACTATTACTATCTGTATAAAATTTCACATCAAAAGTGCTAATTTTTTTACCTCCCGAAACTGAAACTCGAACAGGCAAAAACAAGGATATGACGAAAGCACAGTGGTATCTGCGTACAACGGGAAAAATGTGTCTCTAATATTCTGACAGCTCACCTGTGTTATGATGATCATTTGACGTGTCCGGATTTAGGATATTACTGGCTCAAACTGGTGAGAATCATGCATATACATTATTATATTACCTTTTAAATACAAATACAAATGTAACCTTGTGTGGTTTAGTATATTAATTCAAGAAATCAGTTTAAATGGCAATGAAACGTATTTCCATGATTCTGACAGCTGTTGCACGTTTATTTCATGAACTTGAATAGCTAATTGTAAGGCCTATAAAACAAGTTCTCACTATGCACTGATATACTTTTATATATTAACCCCTCTTGTGTCAACAGTGCCTCAAAATTATACTTTCCCGGAAAAAGTATAGGGCCTATCCGTTACAGTATAAACCTAAGGCAGCAACAGCTTCTAGTCAAATTAATTGCAAAATATTTAACACTTCCTGTATGGGTGCCGTGAGAATGAGATATGAGAAATTCATTTGTGAAAGGGTTAAATTAATTAACCCATTAATGGTCAAGATTGTTCAAGAATGTTTGAATTTTTACTCAGTGCTTCAGAACCGGACTCTCCAATGGTCTTGCAAAAATGAACATTTGTAGGTCAAGAAGACCATTTTTGAAAGTTTACCACTGCAATGACTGACTCATCTCCAAATGGACATTCACCAAAGCTTTCGATTTTCTTGACCAATCAAATTTGTTTCCACTCTTTCTATATATATTAATACACTTTGATGCTCCATATGTTAGAGGAGGCGGTAACGAGCAGAGCTGTGTGTTCGGCCAACTGATGATTGCCGGAAACATAGGCAATCTCCTTCACTCCTCGTTGCCTCTCTCCACCCAGGAGTATAAATCGTATCAGTATAAAAAGCTGGGAAAGTTACCAATAATAGACTGAAATAAAACCAGCCTAGAATGGCGTGAATGGGACCTGGAAACACGGACTCGATAGATGCCAACCAAACCAATAACGTCTTGCTCCACATGTCTTTCTTTTTTTAATAACTGCCAAATGAGTGCTGTGATTGACAGGAATGCCTCTAGGTTGGCAATATGGAATGTATAATGGCAGAGAATGAGCATATCATTGGTACATGTATGTGAAAATGTTTTTAAATGAAGTAGGCTTTTACTGGCCCTTTAATGGACAAACCTACCCAAATCCTGTCTCTGATGGTGTTGAAAAATGTCTATTCGGAGAAGTCAAGAGTAGCCATTTTTGAACATTTACCACTTGAATGCACCAGTCAAAGCATTGATAACAAATTTTTAAATACTCTTTTCTTAACCAGCCAATGGACCTTTCCATTTTTAGCTATGCCCCGCCCATCACTAGCTAAGCTCCACCCACACCTCGCCGTGTTTGGATTGATCGATCTCCGAATGCCCTAGCTATCAATTTCCTGAAAACTATACAGGGAAGTTGTTGAATATTTTGTAACTAATTAGACTGGGTGCTGTTGCTGCCATAGGCAGCAACAGCGCCCAGTCAAATTAGTTTCAAAATATTCAACAGAATATTTATTAAATAGTAAAAGCAAACAATTTGTACAACAGCCCATAGACCGTCATTAAATATGCGTTCGTGACGTACTTATCGACATCATTCATTATGATGTCATTGTACACAGCACGCAGTTCATTATGACATCATATGATGGGTGGGTGCTCTGGAAAGGTGAATTGACATTGACCCGGCATAATTTGTTATTTTGTTTACCAATCTTCACCATTAATCCTTTAACACCCAAGCCGGCCAAAAAATGCCTTCTTCAATGGTCTTGAGAATTCAACTTTTGAAAATTTACTACTGGAAGGACTTGCTCATTAATCCAACCAGTCATTCAAGTGGAAAATTTTCAAAGATAGTCTTGGTCAACAAAAGGACATTGTGTAAAAGAAAATTGAAATTATCTTGAATAAATTTGACGAATAACGAGATAAATATGCTGAATGGATGTGACCATTTTAAAGATGCATTACCGTCGAGGTATATATAAATTTGGAAATTTGCAGTATTTTTGCTGTAATATAATCGTCCCGGTGTATTAATAGTAAATATTAATTTTTATAAATAAGTTCCAACCTGGTCATACATATTTGTTATCATTTGATGTTTTTCAGGAAACTTGTGTCCCAGTATGAGTTTTCAATTTAGGGAAGCATTGTATTTACAAAACAATCCAATTGGAAAGAACTAAAAAAATCTTAAATATGTCTAAGACAGTTGGCCGGAGGCAGACAAAATACTAGCGCCACAGCAGTCGCCACAGTCGTAAACATCAAAGAGCTACACTCAGGGAGGACTGAAACCGCAAAAAATTCTTTCTGAACATCAAACAAATAAGTTGCATAATAATATTTTTGGTTTATAAGAGACCATAAACATCAAAGAGCTACACTCAGGGAGGGCTGAAACCGCCAAAAATTCTTTCTGAACATCAAACAAATAAGTTGCATAATAATATTTTTTGTTTATACAAGACCTGAGATGAATCGCGAAACGGAGATGCAGGTGACTGTCAGATTTGTGATTACATTTTTTATATTTGTCAAATTCATAATTTGCAACTTCTTGTATATAGAGTATAAAAGGATTGAACCACTGGAAGCGTTTTATGGACATGGTTCCATATATTAAATGTATAGCTTTATCAGGTAGAGACCCTTTAACTTTTGAACCATATTATATTAGAATTTAAATTTCATAGCAGTCATACAGGACTTTTTTAAACAAAATTTTGACAGAAAGTAGGTGCTGTATTGAGAAATATGCATTTGCAGCCCATGGGAAGACTAGTTTTGAAAATTTGCCACTGGAATGACTGGCTCAATTATCAAGTCAAACATGAGTGGTAAATTTTCAAAAATAGTCATCTCTTGGCCTGCAAATGGACATTCAATAAGCAGATATGTCGATATTCTTGACCAAATTTAGTTATTAAAGAGTTAATAGGCAAGGTTGGTCTGAAGAAAATTTAAAATTTTACTTGATAACTGTTCTTTTGCAGGCCAAAATTAATTTTTTAAAGTTTACCACTGGCATCACTGGCTTGATGTTATCATGCCAGTCATTCTGTTAAATTTTCAAAAAATGGTCTGTAACCCGACATTCCCAAGATAGATTTAGAGGCTTGTTTTTTTCCAGGTAGACCACCAAAGGGTTAAAATGACTGAGAGAGAGCGAGGTGCGTGTGTGCGTGCATGCGTGGGGTGGAGTGACCAGAGAGTTTGTGTAGTATATACTCTATTATACATGATACATTAGTGATCAATCTGTTGTCTTTTTAGTCAGTTTTACAGTGTGTCTGGCATTCTTCAAGGAACTATATATATACTGGTAGTACATAACCATCAGTATGCTTATTTCCACATCACCAATAACAAATGATAAAGAACCGACTGCTCAGAAGAACTGAACAACATATTTAAGTAATTTAATCAAAACGATGTACTCCCTTCTAGGATTTGCTGGATTTCTAAATGATGTTTGTTGTTATTTTATGCGTTCATTAATAATAAGTACTATCACATTCACATGACTATAACAAGCATTCTGTAAGTATAGCTTTGCAATACGTGTCCCCTACCTGGTGATATAAATCTTTAGAGATTGACAGTCAAAAACGCCATTAAAAAGACAGAAGCAGCTGAAACTCGAACTTGATCTGTAACTTCTCATAACAAATCAATAAACTAAGTTTGAGTTATATATGGTGAAGGAGAACGAAAAAGTCTTGAAAGCTGATCTGTTTGTATACTGAGCCAAAAAAGTTTAGTAACAGTGAAGTTTGGTTAGTTGTATTAAAACTATGCGTCCATTTATAACCAAATTTGCAGGCATGTTTCGTCAATGTAATGGCTCGCTGATCATGAAGAAATGCAAATCATTTCTTGCATTTCTCGGCCGCACGCTTACTGCATGTGAAAATGCATTTTTCATGCACTGGCCCACATTGGCGGGGTAGCAACGGCAAAAATTCACCATATTGCAAAAGCAGATAACGAACGTTAACAGAAAATGCTTAAAAGTTTACCCTACCGAACATGGGCCGCCGCCCAGGGCTACCCGAAAATCAGCGCCATGAAACAATGGGAAGACTCGCTGCTGGGCAGGAGCGTTCGCGCTGTTGCTCGACATTTTAATGTTCACGCCTCAACCATTTCCTGTCTCCGCCAACATGAGCAGGAAACTGGACATGTTAATGACCGACCACGATCTGGCAGACCGAGAGCAACAACACCACGAGAAGACCACTACTTAGTGACGTCATCAGGACATCACAGGTTTGAGACTGCGCCGCGGCTGTCCCGTAATTTGCACACCGCTACCGGCACTACAGTGGATGCACAAAAATGTGTGAAACAGACTCCATGATGCTGGACTGCATGCCCGTCGTCCACTTGTTGCTGTTCCGCTTACAGAGCGTCACATCGAGAATCGGTTTGCATGGGCAAGAACTCATCAGTGATGGCGTGCTCAGCAATGGAGCCACGTTTTGTTCAGTGATGAGTCAAGGTTTTGTGTGGATGTGGCGGATGGTAGGCAACGGGTTTGGCGACGTTTAGGAGAACGGTATGATGCAGCCAACATCAATCAGCACAACAGATTCAGTGGCGGCAGTGTCATGGTGTAGGCTGGAATCCATGAAAATGGCAAAACAGATCTTATTGTGATTCGTGGAAATTTAACGGCTCAACGTTACTGTGAAGAAGTTGTCGCCCCTGTTGTCATCCATTTTATGCAGCATCATGTAGACTTTATGTTCCAGCAAGACAACGCCCGTCCTCATTCAGCTAGGGTCACCAGTGATTTCCTTGAGGCTAACAACGTTCTGGTGTTGGACTGGCCAGCGCGATCACTGGACCTGTCTCCTATCGAACACGTGTGGGACATTCGTGGCCGTATGGTGCGTGAGAACCATCCACATCTTCATAACGTGCGGGAGCTGGAAGCTACACTTCTCCAGGAATGGGATGCGATTCCTCTTCGTGGCATCAGGTGCTTAATTCGAAGCATGAGAAAGCGATGTACGGCGGTGGTTAATGCGCGCGGAGGTCACAACCGGTATTAACAGCTCAGTGTCATTATTTAAATTGGACCCTTCCGTTGAACGATGCCGTGTTAAAGGCGCTAGCATTACAGTAACAAGTTGTAACAAGACTGTTGTTCAAATTGGAAAATGACCTATCAATTAAATAATATATTTGAATCAATTTATTGTTTTTGTTAAATAACATTTATACAGTAATATTCTCAGTGTTGCTAAACTTCTTTGGTTCAGTATATTTCCTAAGTCGAAAGGGGACATAACTCCATCAAAAATTGACGCAAATTTCTGAAACTCGAACTTGCTCTGTAATTTCTCATAACAAATCAATGTACCAATTCTCAGTTGAATATCTCGAAGAGCTGCCAAAATAATTGTGGAAAACTAATATTTTTTGTATTTCATAAGTCGAAAGGGGAGAAAATTTACGAAAATTTCTGAAACTAAAACCTGCTCTATAATGCCTTATATTAAGCAACCTACCAATTCTCATTTGAATCCGTTGAAGAAGTGCGAAAAAAGTGTGAAATAGGCGATATTTTTTGTATTTCTTAAGTCGAAAGGGGCATAACTCCATCAAAAATAGACACATATGCCTAAAACTCGAACTTGGGGTGTAACTTCTCACAACAAAGCAATGTAGCAATTCTCAGTAGAATATCTTGAAAGACTGTGGAAAAAAGTGTGGAAAACTAATATTTTTCGTATTTCATAAGCCGAAAGGGGGCATAACTCCATGAAAATTTGACAAAAATGTCTGAAACTCGAACTTGCTCTGTACCTCCTTATACTAGCGATGTACCGATTTTCCGTTAAATATCTTGAAGGAGTGCGAAAAGAGTGCTGATAGCTGATATTTTTCAAATTTCTTAAGTTGAAAGGGGGCTTTTTTTGCATTTCATAAGTCGAAAGGGGGCATAACGCCATGAACAACTGATAGATAGATTCAATATAAATTAGTGAAAATGTATGAAACTCGAATTTGGTCTGTAACTCCTTATACTAAAGCGATGTACCTATTTTTCACTTGAATATCTTTAAGGAGTCCGAAACAAAGTGCGGAAAGCTGATATTTTTCATATTTCTTAAGTCAAAAGGGGGCATAATTTCATCAAAAATTGACACATATGCCTGAAACTCAAACTTGGTCTGTAACTTCTCGTAATAAAGCAATGTACCAATTCTCAGTTGAAAACCATGAAGGACTGCGGGGAAAAAAGTGTGAATAACCAACTGCGAGAAACACGGACAGACAGATGGATAGATGGAGTGCAAACCTATAGTCCCCCATCCCCCGACCCCGGTTTTACCGGTAGGGGACTAATAAATCACAATCCATGCATTTTTATATCCCAGACTTTGCCTCCTCATATACGTTTTAGCTGGGACGATCTCAAAAACTACTGATCCGATTTGGCTCAAATTTTAACATAAAGAAACTTGACATGCAAGAGGATTTCCAGAATTGTCCATGATCCATAAAAAAGAACCCGGATCTGGCTAGAATCAAATTCTGAATCTGTGGATATCACGATCTGAAACTACTGGTCCGATTTGGCTCCAATTTTAACACATGAAAGGGTGTGACCATACATCAGGATTCCACAACTTTTTGTGATCCAAAAAAATCCAGAAAATCTGAAAAATCCGAAGAAATCTGGACTCGCAATTAGTATAAGTCTGCCTGTCTGTCAATTTTTTTACATTCCTGACAAAGATGCCTAAGTCGCAACTATAGCTTGTCCCCATGTGTTTTTAAAAATAGGTTGGGATATTGCAATCGCCTCCATCAGTCCACCTGTCTGTCCATGCGTCTGGCTATCTCATCCGAAACCGCTAGGTTGAATTCAATCAAATTTGTTATGTGAGATACCAATAATATTGAGATGACGTTTACATTAGGCTCCAATGACATGGTGGGGCTGGGTGGAGAGGGGGGGGGGGGGGGGGGGGGGAAGAAAGTCAAAGTTGGCAGAATTCAACCAAATTTGTTATGTTAATTAGCCATTTCATTGCGGGTTACAAGACATGTTTACATTAGGAATTAGGCTGGTTTGTGATGGCATGCGATTGACTCTGGACTCTGGCATTTCTTATTCCGTAGTTAGCTTCTACTTGGAGTATTTTGATGACACTTCATGGGTAGATTGGCTAGGAACAAGTTGATTATTTTGGGGGTCAGTCCAGTCCTGCGCAGTCTTGGTTGACATTGGTATTTAAAACAAATATACCAAAGAAGTGAGTAGTGAGTATATAGGTTATCCTAATGTTGTCAATCAGTCATTCACATTCACATCACGTCCTATCAGAGATATTTGGTCTACTGCATTAAGTACCCCCTTTAACCCTTACAGAAAAGACAAATTATCTATGATCTATAGAATATTCCATTCAGGCTTTTGTTCCTCAGGGAAACATGCCATTTACCAACGCACCTCCATTTAGGTAGCCTACAATCCTCACCCAACCCCTCCCCAGGAAATTATGTACGCAGCTATTGCATTCAATTAATTCCCATTCCACCCCACTCCCCACCCCCGACCCGCCAACTCCCCTCTACACATTCCTTGCTGTTGAATATTTTTACAACAAATTTGACTAGGAGTTGGTGCTGTCTATGTCAACACCACCATAATCCAGTTAAATTAGGTTCAAAATATTCAAGAGCTTTCTTGTGTAGTTTTCTTATAATCAAGACACTGGAATTTCAAGGGTTAAGTGCCAACAGACAGTTGACCTAGTTTGCAGAGATTTACAGTCCTTAGGCAATCTTCATACGCTAGATCTTTCAACCATGGAACCAATACTGTTGCCCTTCTTTGCACATTTTCTATCATGGTTACATCTTTTCCCCGGAACGCATGCCACACAGTGCCAGGGTTGGAGTCGAGTACTTACAGGCAGCTGTATTGAGGCTGAGTATGAGTACTTTGGCAAAGTACTTGAGGCAAGTTGCGGCTGAGTACAAGTACATCTTCTTTTTTAGCAATTGTACTGAGGCTGAGTACATTGTAAATGTACTTGAGTATATGGGTGGAGTTTCTGTGAATTCCGTAAATATACATGTAAATATACAATGCAACTTCTGTCATGGTGTTTCGCTCTACATGTATTTATTTACTAAACAAAGGTACCGTGTTGTATATTTTGGATATATTTGGACTGAATGCTGTTGCTACCATGGGCGGTATTAGCTCCCAGCTAAATTAGTAACAAAACATTTCACAGAATATTTCCTAATGCTTTTAATGGTACAGAAAATGACAAATTCATTACAAGAAATAATCAGTTGAATATTTTCTAAATAATTTGATTGCCAGTTGCTCCTAACTTAGGCAGAAATTACTTCCAGTCAAATTATTTAACAGAATATTTCTTTCTTCATAAAGATTATGCCAAATTCCTGGCATGATTGCTATGAATGTATAATATAAGGCTTCATCAGTGAAAGGGTTAAATTACAAATAATTTATTTCAGATAAATCCTGTAGTTGAAATTTTGAAATTAATTTGACTGATAAATATTACAGCTGATGGAAGCATTCGCTTCCAGTCAAATTATTTTCGAAATATTCTACATTGAACTTTATTCTTAAAATAGTTTATGTAATATTAACATTGATCAAACCTTTAACCCTCAACTATTTCAAGAAAGTGTCAATCTTCTCATAGAAATAGTCAATTTGCAGATTATCTCTGAAAATTTACCACTGGAGTTACTGGCTTTCTTATCGAGCCAGTCATTCCAGTGTTAAATTTTCTAAAATAGTCTTCTCTTGGTCTGCAAATTGAAATTTTCCAAGGCCACTGCAGAGGGCTTTTTCACTGGATTGAGTGTTAAACGGTTAAGAGTTGGGAGGTCTATAAAGCCTGAAGTAAGGGCATTTTCATTGTCAGGACTATCATGCATGAATGGTATCTTATCAATAGGCATATAATTGCCCTGGCCAGGTATTTGCTGACAGAATTTTGGCTTGTGTGCAGAAATGATAATATTTATGCTGCTAGAAAATATTCTATTGAACATTTTGAAAGTTATTTAGTGGTAGGTCTTGCTGCTTTAAGCAGAAATTATGGTTTCCAGAGAAATTATTTTCAAAACATGTAACAGTTTACCTGTATGATGGCCTTGAAAGGTAGATACTAGATAGAGGGTTTTAATAGTGCCTGGGTTAAAATGTTTTACTTGTTTAATCTTATTTCCTATTAGCATACATACAGCAATTGTCCATTTCAACACAAACATCCAGAATTTCAATTTCAAACCAAATTAATTTGGCTGGAAGCAGTTGCTGGCTCAAGCAGCAATGTATTCTAGTTAATTAATGTTTAAAACATTGAACAGTTTCCTGTATGACAGCCTTGAAAATTAGACAAAAAGGTTTCATTGATGTCATTAGTCAAATGCTTGTTATCTTATTCCCTATAAGCATACCTACTATGTACAGCAATTACCCGTTTCCAGGCAAACATCCAGAATTTCAATTTTTCAACAGTGTTTGCATATTCTAGATGGGGTTCTTACTAATGCTTTATAAAGCCATTTGAAAGTTTCATGGTCAATATATATATATATATATATATATATATATATATATATATATATATATATATATATATATATATATATATATATATATATATATATAAAAGATCCACGGCTAATACCCATCAACTGTGTCGCCTTGTTCACTTTCTCCGTTACATGCTCCTCGAAAGATAGTTTGGAGTCAATGGTGACACAGAGATCTGGAAGTCTCTTAGGATGGAATAAAGTTGCAGTTTACCAATGTCTTTAAGCTTTATTAATTTCTCAGCCTGTATTGGCCCTTTGCTGCTTGTGAGAATAACTTAATGGTTATTTTTTGCAATGATTCTAACTTTGTTAGATTTTTTATGTGCATTAGTCCAAATAGTAAATTACAGTATGTGATATTTGGTCGTATTAGTGTGCTATAGAAGGTTTTTAGTAAAATAGTTGGTAGGGAGGATTTACGTCTACGCATGATACCAATGTTCTTTGCTATCTTGGATGCAATAGTTCCAATGTGCGTCTCACATGGATGTGAGATGCTTGTCTAAATATACACCTAAACACTTAGCAGATTGGGCCTCATGTATCTCCTTGTCATCTATATAAATTTGTATGAGATCAGCATTTTTTGCATTGGTAAATAATATGTAATTAGTTTTTTAAACGTTTACTGACAGTTTATTAACTTTAAACCATTGAATTACCTTTTCCATATCATAATTTGCATTTTTGTATTCAATTCAGGTAGATTTATTTGTTTTTAGCCTGTAGGTAGCTCATACAGTAAATGCATTTCATCTTATAGGTTTCTTAGATAGGCAATGTTTACTGCAGGGCACCTGTTGTGCATAGGTTCTTGTATACACCAAAAGGTAGTCCAATATATGCATCGAATTGTTTTTTAAAACTATTTAAGCTTGGGGAATTTATGACAGATTCAGGTAACCCATTCCAGTTGTTGGTGATACGACTTGAAAATAAATGATGTCTTATGGTTTTATTTGCCCGCTTTTTTGGATAATTTCAAGCTATGTCCACAAGTTTTGGCTTTGGTATCGAATTCAAGATACTGGCTTTGAATATTATAAATATTATGTGGATGTTTGTATGATTCAATCATATCCCCCATTGCACGTCAATAATATAGTGATGGAAGTTTCAAATGTTTAAGTCTATCAGGATAGTTGAGAGATCTTAAATAAGGCACCATTTTTGTTGCTCTTCTTTGTACAGATTCGAGGGTTTCACAATCTTTAATGAACATATGGGGGGGGGGGGGCCATGCACCACTGCCATATTTCAGGATTGGCCTTACAAGAGAAGCATACAGTTTTACTAATGTTGGTGCCTAAAATTTTGTTATGCTTATTTGCCCGTGTCTTACAATGTTCACTAAATTTTAGCTGATTATCAATATTAATACGAGATCCTTAACGACCATATCTGCTATATCCTTATTCTTACCCCACACGAAAAGTGGTAACTCAAGTTTATTTCTGTTATTTAATTTTACCGCTTTCTTCGGATGGTGAAAAAAGCATCATAGATGTATTGCCTTACTGATTAAAATGTTGTAAACATTGAAAACATTATAGATAATTTTATTTTAGTGATTTAAACAGATTTCGTGGCAAAACGAAAGCCCATAGTAACCCTATGGGAGGGGTTAGAATTAAGATATAGCCACAATATCTTTAAAATGCAGTGGACTGGTATCATCTGTAAACATTATCAAGGATATTGTCTTAGGATGTCTTAGGATGTTGTTGTGGACTTGGGCTTGTTCAGCCTGTATGTCCGCCTCTTCATTTTCCTCTGACTTATACGACGGATGCATGTGACTTCCAGGCATTTTGTAGTCTGCAGTAGTCATACTTAATTTCTTGATCTTGCTAGAATCGATCCAGTCCTACCCCAATTTTAAACACTGAATCGATGTTTACTAATGCATTGGGTAGGCTGTTCCATACATTGTTGACTCGGCTTGTAAATTAATTTTTCCTTAGATCTAGTTTGGCCTTTTCCTTTCTTACTCTCAGGTTATGGCCTCTTGTGTAGCTGCTTTCTATTACCTCAAACATGTTGTCTGTCACCTCTGTGTCATACACTCCATTCTGGATTTTGTAAACATCAATCATGTCTAGAATAGTTGAGCGTTGGCAGGCCAAGCTTCCTTAGTCTGGCTGGGTAATCTAACTCTTTCAGCGTGGAGACAATCTTTATTGCCAGGTTCTGTACATTTTCAACCACCAGGGTTTTCGTCTTACTCTGTGGTCCCCACACACTGACTGCATATTCAAGATGTGGCATCATCAATGCTTTGAATAGGTCAGTGAATATTTCCTCATCAAGATATGTAAACGTTCTTATTATCCCCATAATACTGTTTGCTTTGTTCACTTGCGCTTGCCTGTGTGCCTTAAATGATAGGCTGTTGTCGATGATCACACCAATATCTTTTTCTTTATCCACAAATTCAAGTGTCACACGCTCTCCATTTTGTTTATATTGTGGTGCTGGCGGTATCCCGCAATTCCGCAGTTTGTGTTTTGCGGCTGCCGGGCTAGCTGATTCCCGCCGTTTCTACGGACGCCCGGCAGTCGTACCTTGGAACTTGATCTGCGCACATCTGCTGCTGGTTCCATGGGCCGATTCGAGACCTCTGTTGGGTGAGTAACCTTTTATACGTAGCTAAGTTACTACAAATGGTGTCAGGAGTGGGCTACCTTTCAGAGGGTTGTTCAGCTGGTGTTGTAAGGTCTTAACTGGTGCGAGTGTCTTGCGTATTTAGATGACTTGGTCGTGACAGGGACTGACTTTGACAGTCATATGACCAACTTGAAAGCTGTCCTTTCCCGATTCCTGTTGCACAACCTTAAATTAAAACCTAAGAAGTGTAATTTGTTCCGTACAGAACTCTGTTTCTTAGGTAAGTTGGTGAGTGATAAGGGAATCGCTGTTACGCCAAACAATATGGAAAGCGTCGCTAATTGGCCTGTTCCTAAGACCAGGAAAGAGCTGGAATCTTTCCTAGGGTTCATGAATTACCACCGAGAGCACATACAGGGTTTTGCTGGTATTTCTGCTCCTCTCTCTGCACTTACCAGTTCCAAAGTAGAGTATGACTGGACTCTAGAGCATCAGGTAGCTTTTGAAACACTTCAGGGTGCTATGGCCAACCCTGCAGTGTTAGGTTATCCGACACCGGATGGTACCTTCATACTGGATACTGATGTTTCAGAGGCTGCTATTGGTGCAGAGTTATCCCAAATTCAGAATGGGAAAGAGGTGCTTATTGGTTTTGCGAGCCGAACGTTGACACCGGCTCAGCGTAAATATTGTGTTACACGCAAAGAGTTGCTGGCCGTGGTAGCATTTACTAGGCAGTACCATATGTACTTGCTAGGACGGTCATTTATTGTGCGGACTGACCATCACAGTCTCACGTGGCTGCTCAGTTTCAAGCACATCGAAGGACAACTAGCTAGATGGCTAGAAGAACTGTCCCAATATAATATGATGATGCAGTACAGGCCCGGTAAACAGCACTCTAATGCTGATGGTCTATCACGAGTTCCAAGTGATTTTTCACCTTGCCACTGTTATAAAGCTGGCCAATCTCTTAGTTCGTTACCATGTGGTGGGTGCAAATATTGTACCAAGCTTCAGCAGCAATGGTCTCAATTTGAACAAGATGTTGATGATGTAATTCCTTTGGCTTTTCAAACCATAAGGGCCCTTCAACTGAGTAATAATGACCTATCAGACAGCGACGATTCAGATGGACTGCTGAATGGTGTCCCCCCCCAAACAGACCAGGTTATCGGAAGGTCAAACTGGTTAGACGCATTCTCTTCGGAAGATCTAAGGGAGCATCAGTTGGAGGATCCTGATCTGAAGACAGTTGTATCATGGATTGAGCAGTCACACACACACACACCTTCTGACACTGAGCTATATTTAGCTAGACCAGCTGTCAAGTTTTGGTGGGCTCGTTGTGATCAATTGATTTTTGTCGATAGCATTTTGCACTATCTCTGGGTAGAAGCAAATACCACACGGAATCTGCTGGTAGTCCCAAAGTCTCTCCTGAAGCTGGTTTTGGAAAATTGTCATGATTCCAAGCTTGCCAGTCACATGGGTGAACAGAAGACATTAGAGAGAGTGAAGGCTAAATATATCTGGCACGGATACTCTCGTGATGTGGTGGCGTATGTGAAATCCTGTCGAATTTGTAGCTGTAGCAAAAAAGCTTCCATCCGACCTAGAGCTGCTCTGGGCGAGTTCCATGCTGGTTTTCCCTTGGAACGGGTACATATGGACATTTTGGGCCCCTTTATCACATCTGCACTGGGAAATAGATCTGTGTTGATGATCATAGATCAGTTCACTAAATGGGTTGAGTGCTATGCGCTCCCTGAACAAGGGGCAGAACTGGTAGCCAAAACGTATGTGGAGCGTTTTGTCACCACATTTGGCTGTTCATATTTCTTACACACCAACCAGGGTCGTAACTTTGAGAGCAACCTATTTAAGGAACTGTGCCATCTACTGGAGATTTTAAAAACACGCACCACAGCTTATAGACCATGTTCGAATGGACAGATTGAACGTATAAACCGTACTGTCTTGCAGTTTTTTGAGGTATATACGGTGTTACCTGCAAGAGCATGACAGACAGAAAGATTGGGACAAGTGTATTCCTTTCATCGCTGGAGCTATACGATCTACTGTAAGCCGACAGACGGGGTATACTCCCAACATGATGATGCTTGGTCGAGAAGTACTACATCCTATTGACATAATGTGCAAATGCCCTGTGTCTGCGACTACAGAGAATGCCCCTTCAGATGCCAGTGACTTCGTCCAACAGTTACAGCAAACGTTGCATGAAACTCATGAGATAGCACGGGATAACCTTAAAATGGCTCAGAAGCGCCAGAAAAAAAGAGTATGATCTACGTTTGCATGAGCATGACTATCATGTTGGTGATGTAGTTTATCTTGCTAATTCTGCAACTAAAATAGGCCAGTCCAGTAAACTACAACCTCCTTGGACTGGTCCATTTATTATTTATAAAAAGTTGTCAGAAGCACTGTTTGGTATCAAAAACCAATGCCGGGAACTAGTTGTTCACCATGATAGATTAAAGCTGTGCAGAGATCGTGATTTACCTCTCTGGATATTGCGAATGAGACGTGCTATAAGCTCTGAAGATCATGGCGATGATGATGACTTATTATCCCCCGATAATGGCCTTAGGTTATCTGATGATAACCGTGCTTCCATTTTTGAAGAGGATTCGGATGAAACCATTCCATATGGTATTGATCCATCCTCATCAATTCTGCATAATGATCTAGATGCTGTTTTGACAGATGACCTGGATATCGACTCTGTTTTACCCGTCCCACAAACACATCATCACTCTCCTAGGCGCATGAGGTGTCAGGTCCGAGGAGAAACGCATAACACTTCCCCGAGGCGCATGAGGTGTCAGGTCCGAGGGGAACCGCATCACACTTTTTCCCCTAGGCGCATGAGGTGTCAGGTCTGAGGGGAAATACACCACACATCTCCTAGAGATGACCAACTCCAAACTCACACCATTCAGAGTCGAACAGGAAGGCAGTGCCGTCTTCCCAACAGGTTCCTAGATTATGAAATGTATTAGAATGATCATTAAGCATTCGTGAATTAGACTATGTAAGTCTTCATGGACCCTACTTGTCCACCTGAATAAACGTTCCTCTGGTTTCGTCTTATTACGGATTCATTTGGTCATGGTATTGTTGCGGACTGCAGTTAACTTTTCGCTCGTAGTACAGTACTACAATAGTAATGTGATAATGTACAAGGGTAACAGTAATTCAACATTAAAAGAATTACTGTAATCCAGATATGAAATTATGACTTCAAATTTTAACATTCTGCATGACACTGAAGACATTCAACTTGTCCGGGAAACATTTATAATCATTGGCTTATGTTCCGTTTCCATCTTAGCTTTAGTTTCAGCAACAGCAAAATCGTGATGTTCTATTCTTTGTAAGTTTTTGGGACACTAAATTAGTTGGACACATAAGCACATAGCGGCTTTTTCCAGCAATAATACTCCGTGAGATACCAAAAACCAACAGGGGTCCATCGCTGTATGACTCACAGAACGCGTTATTATAATTACGCGTTTTTCAAATGACGCGTGAATAATTGCGCGTAGTAATGTGTGGTTATATTTACGCATTTCTTGATCACACATTACAAATATGCGTTGTCAAATGATGTGTAAATTGTTACACATTAATCATACGCATTGTATTGTTAACGGTATTTATTGTCCGTCATGACGTGTGGTCATAATAATGCTCTCTGTTTATGTGTATATGGATTAACTCCATGTACACGCTTTTATAGGTATATGCATCATATGTTATGATGCAAACTCATTTATGTATAGTGAAATCCTGTATAGGTTAGCTATTTAATGCCAGTTCTACATTTGTCAGCTCAGATATTTTATAGGGTAGCTCAAATATATTATATGTAGTTTTATTAGGTCAGCACAGATATTTTATAGGATAGCCCAGGTATATTAATTCTACATAGGTCAGTTCACATATTTTATATTAGGCCAACATATTATATATTGCCATACCTAGGTATTTCATTTATTAAACGTGTAGCAATTACATGTTAAAATGATGCAATGATGCATTATTACTCTATAATGCATAACTCAGGCATATTTATAATGTGCATTACTCTATAATGCAGAAGTCTTGCATATGACAGCATATTTATAATATGCATTTAGCAAAGACTGCATAAATCGTACAGATGCATTTCTTGCGCTTACCATTTCATAATGCGCGAAGTAATTGGCGCGTTAGTCATAGCGCAAATTCATATGTTTCTTTCTTCTGCTGTATTATCCGTTCCGTTTAGCTTCATTCAGATATCTTTATTGTGATAGGGATAGTGGTTTTCTGGATTTCCTAAATTTGTGGATTCAGATCCGTTTCAATTATATAAGAGGTATATCCTAAATGTTTAGGTTAAAAATACTCACTAAATTAAAAAATTTGTAATATTCATAAGTTTTCCTCGAATCTCACATAAGTTAATTTCAGATAACACTCCAACTAAATTCATGTGAGATTATTTTTATTACTTCTTTATCAATTCGGCAATTCCGTCAATTCTGTCAGTTTTCTGCTGTGGTGGAAAATCACTGTCCTTAATTTTAGTTAGGATGCTATGCTATTTTAAAATCTGTGACGATGGCCCTCGTCCGGCAGCGGGTGATCTATCCATCTGTTTTATTATTAACAGCTCCTTCCTTCTATATGGATCAACACCTATTTTTTTTAATTGGTAAAGTCTGATTCTACCTTTAGCAGTTGAGCGTCAATGCCTGTGTGTTTTTTATTGAGACCAGTAGATCAGCCTAACCATTTTAACTCGGAAGTTCAGGAAAGTACTCTTGACATGTCTGATAAGAGTAACGCAATATTTTGAAAATTTGTTAGAAATTGAGCTGTTTAATGCATCACCAAGTTGCAGTTAAATTATTAATACTAACTTAGTTTGCCTATTATATGTAATTGACCAGTGGAAATAGTATTATTGATGGGGTTAACTCCGTAGATTTTTAGATAAGATTTTTAATTAAAAGATAAGATTTTTAATTAAATAACCAGGTTTTTATAAACGGGGGAGAGTGTGGTGCTGGCGGTATCCCGCAATTCCGCAGTTCGTGTTTTGCGGCTGCCGGGCTAGCTGATTCCCGCCGTTTCTACGGACGCCCGGCAGTCGTACCTTGGAACTTGATCTGCGCACATCTGCCGCTGGTTCCACGGGCCGATTCGAGACCTCTGTTGGGTGAGTAACCTTTTATACGTAGCTACGTTACTACAATATAAATGATAATCTCTCTATTTCCTCCTTGTGTTTTTGGCTCTGTATTGTCATTAGATTTGTCTGGATGAAACCTCAATAGCCATTTATCTGTCCAGTTCTGAAGAGCATCTAAATCTTTTTGCATCTCCTTATCATCTGCACCATTTATTTCTTTGTATATCTTGGTATCATCTGCAAAGAGATATGTTGCTGCCTTCACTATATCTGGTAAATCATTTATGTAAAGGTCAAAGGACGAACAATACCGGGGCCCAATACACTACCCTGGTGGATGCCCACTTGACTTGTTACAAGCCTGCTTTCAGACGAAACGCCATTGACAACATTGATATTGTTAATGTCAGATGCCTGGTGTGCTGTCAATTGAACTAGCAGTAATTGTTTTCTATGAAACGAAATAAATGTGAATGACTCACCCGCATCGCTTACTAAAAGCAGCTGTCAAATAAACGTTACGAAAACCGGTAATTTTGAATATACTAGCTTTTGAAACCCTGTGTATAATAAAAGAATACCTATGACGATTGTAAGAAAGATGTACACTCCATAAATTTGTAAAAATGGTTGTAAAACGATTTTTAACAACCGTGTATATTTAATCTCCATTTTTAACACATCCCTTTTGATGTTTTATATCATCGTTCTGGACGGTTCGTACCTTTCGACGTTTCGTTCTCATTTCAATAATAATAATAATAATAATAATAATAATAATAATAATAATAAATAATAATAATGCTGCACCAAGAAATGTTGATACAAATTAGGCCGTATTATTATATATGACAATAAAAATAATAATAATAATAATAATAATAATAATAATAATAATAATTATATTGTAAACAAGATATGCATGTGTTTTCCCCATTCCCGCACGTCTGTGTGTGTGTGTGTGTGTGTGTGTGTGCGTGCGTGCGTGCGTGCGTGCGTGCGTGCGTGCGTGTGTTTGCGTGCGTGCGTGCGTGCGTGTGTGTTAATTGTCTATTGTCTTAAATGCATACATGTAAATATTATATAATCTTCACCCATGATCCAACTATTACTTAATTATATGTTTATTATATGTTAAATGTAAGGGGTCCACCGCTGTATAGGCTCACGTTCAACTTCAAGTTCAAGATTATTTATTTTGATATAGAATATACATTTACAGTTTCACACCAGGTAGTCCACCAAAGGCAGAGCCTATGTGGCGGTAGACCCCTACATATAACATATAACAACAATATAGGACATGAGTAAGCATGACCTTGTCAATGACTTAAAGGAAGGTGCATGCCAGTGCGGTGAGCCAAATAACCCATATATGATAAGGTGTCAGGTTTGCAAAGCATGGCTACATTAAAACTGCTCAAATCTACCCCCATACATGCTAGCTGCTCTCACAACATCAAAGCGCAAATACTCATGTAGTTTCTGCACACCCATCTCTATTCACATACTAGAGTTTCTGTCATGGTGCGAACTAACATTTGATAAGAAATATATGGGAAATGCAAACAAAATTCTGCTCAAAACATCACTAGTCAACACAACGAATGACAAAGTGTCATGTCAAACGGATAATAGTGAGTCGACCAACATACCGCTTATAGAGATAACAAATGAATACTCAGTAGAAGTAATAAAAGAAAGCCCACCCAAGTCAACAAATGAGGGCACAAATAGCACACAACATACAGAGGAAGATTGTGCAACCTCAGAAGAAGTCTATGACTCGTCTACCCAATCAAAGGTTCATCTAAAACCTACTGTTAATACGGCTAACCATGTAGCTACACATGTGTGTGATGCATACACTGAAACAAACATGGGTAGTTATACTCAATTAAAACCCTCAGATGACTCTTGTAGTGAGATCCTTAGTGATGTCCTTGAAGAGATCAGACAGATCCGAAATGAGTATGCTGCTCTAAATATACAAGTGCAAGTATTGCAGATGAGTAAACAAAATGAGATAACTAGTGGCCATACTCATATGTCTAACCATATTGATCTTACAAGACCCAAAGAGCTACTAGAACAGCACAAACAGACAGTCGTTGAACATGTTTCTGTTCCGACCTCCAGGGATATCACTAGAACACAGAGTGGTCGTACACATAATATACAGACAATGAATAGGCGAGATGCACCCCAGTTGGGACAGGTAACCACCAAAGTGCAATTAACAAATGCAATACACCCAGCCAGAGGGCCTAGGCAGATACCCAACCAGAGTTGTTCACAAATGAACCACCACATAAGTAGCAACACTATTAAGCCTGGGACCAGAAGTTACAGCCATGTCGTTGCTAACAACAATATCGTAGAAACTCCATACTCTCCATCCTTCTCTAGACAAACAAATGGTAACAACCACAATATGAAGCAATCTGCTGGCAAGTTATACAGCATACTTTCTGACCACACCAATAACAACAACATTGATCAGGGTCAAGCTCGCTATGCACATACTTATCAAAAGAACAAAACATCACAAAATGTTCTAATTATTGGAAGTTCAACTCTGAGAAAGCTCAGCGGAATGTACATGTCATCTGAAACAACAAATGTAACTGTCCGTTCTTATGGTGGGGCACGAATCGGTGAAATTGCGGATAAACTTGAACAATTCCTATCAACTAACCACTACACCACACTTGTAATCCATGTTGGAAGCAATGATATTGCCAAGTGTAGAGTAAATGGAATGATCAATGACTACGATTCGATGATTGAACAAGCCAAGACACTAGCACCAAATATCCAAATATTGGTCTCTTCACTGCTGCCTCGACCTAACAATAGATACGAGAACAACTTGGTTTTCCAATTTAACGAAATGCTAAGGTCTCTAGCTACATGGCATGGTGTAACATATGTAGACAACTCTGAACTGTTCACCCACCCCAATGGGGAAGCCAATCTACTACTATTCAGGGACAACATCCATCACAACCACAATGGTCTTTGTCTACTATCCGAGAACATAACCAATTATGTTGCAACTTCTCATTCACTACAAATGCGAACAAACAGGAGAGATTCACTCTCACAGGAGTTTTTATACGGGAGGGGGATAGGGGAGTGGGGGGGGGGGGAGAACAACTGCAGCCTTATTAAACATATGCCAAGCAGAACACAGCCCGAACCAATTGCATTAGCGAACCGATATCACCTGCTAACCGACGTATCCACACATAACAATACAACATGTATCGATAAAGCAGACAACCAACCAAATCCACATGAACAAATAATTACACAACAAAACAGCATTCGAAGAATTATCACCATACAATAAACCCAACCAAACAAAATAAAACCATTGTACATGAAGGAACTTGTAAACGTGTTAACACATGTGCATATCTCAAACACCCATTTGGAAACATGCCAACAAAATCGCAGTTAATACTAAGTAAGGTGATAGACAAGAAACGGGGTCTACTACACAAAGGACCACATAAAACAACTAGTGCTACCCAGAAGTCTCAATGTAATATGAATAATTCCAACAAACTTAAAGTATTTTACACCAATGCAGACTCAGTTTTAAATAAGAGGCAGGAGCTACAAATAAAGATATCGCAGCTATCCCCCCATATAATTATAATCACAGAAACAAACCCAAAACATCTAAGATATACTGTTCAAAGAGAAGAGCTGCAAATCAATGGCTATGATATATTCACCAATATAGACAAACAAAACGTCCGTGGAATAAGTGTACAAGTTGCATCATCCCTAAATCCCACAGAAGCAAAATCAACTCTCAGTAATCTACCTGAGGAAGTAGTTGTAGTAGAGGTTAAGTTAAAGGGGTCAGATACATTGCTAATCCTGGCAGTTTATCGCAGTCCAAACTCAAACAAAGAAAACAATACAAAATTAAATACATTTATTAAGAATGTGTCTGCCAAAAAGCATTCCCACCTACTAATTACTGGCGATTTTAATTTTCCAGAAATTGACTGGAAAGCAGGTGGTATTCTTGTAAAACAATCACAGCACACTGATTGCTTTCCTTCACCAACATATCTCATTTCCCACAAGATATAGAATAAATTGTGAGCCTAGTGTCATAGATTTAGTATTCACCAATGAGGAAGAAATGATTGACAACATAATCCCTCTACCAGCCCTTGGTAAAAGTGACCATATATGCATTTACTATGAACTAAAATGCTACGCTGAACCACGGCAGAATATGACCAATAAATTGGCTTATGACAAAGGTGACTATTCCGCACTACAATCAGCTCTAAGTATTAACTGGGAAGCACTTTTCCACAACAAATCCCCCGAAGAATGTTGGATAAATTTCAAAAATCTTGTAAATAAATTCACGAAAGACTATATTCCAACCAAACAAGTTAAAAACAATAAAAGATATAGACCACCCTGGTTAGACAGAAAGGCCCTCAAGTTAGTGCGAAAAAAAGAAAGGAAGTGGAAAAAGTATTTGCAAACAAGAGCATCAACAGATTACAACAAATATGCTAGTATAGGAAATCAGGTGAACCAATTCTGTAAACGGGCAGTTAAAAAATATGAGGAAACTGTAGCTAAAAATAGCAAATCTAATCCAAAGTCATTCTGGGCGTATGTAAATAGCCAGCTCAAGTCCAAAGATAATGTGGGAGACTTAGAAGATCTTGATGGCAATTTAATAACCACAAACGAAAGAAAAAGTCAAGAACTAAATCGCTTTTTCTCTAGTACCTTCACCAATGAGAACCTAGATAGTATCCCAACATTTACAACAGAGACTACAACAACAATAAACAATATTACTGTCTCTGTTGAAGACGTCAGAAAAAAACTTGCAGATTTAAAAACAAATAAATCAGCTGGTCCTGATGACCTGCATCCAAGAATTGTACATGAACTAAAAGATGTATTATCTGAACCACTTAGCATAATTTATAACAAGTCATTATCAGAAGGGACTATACCTTCTGACTGGAAATGTGCTAATGTTATACCTGTGCATAAAAAAGGAGCAAAGAGGGATCTGAACAATTACAGACCCATCAGTCTAACCTCAGTTCCATCCAAAATACTTGAAAGCATAGTAAGGGACAAGCTGATAGAGTATATGAAGAAAAGTGAAATAATTACCGAATACCAACATGGGTTCCTACGGGGGAGATCAACGGTAACTCAAATTCTAGAAGTAATAGACGAATGGACAAATGCTTTGGATAATAAGAAATCGATTGATGTAATTTATCTTGATTTTAAGAAGGCTTTTGACTCTGTACCACATGAGCGATTGTTTATCAAGTTAAACGCATATGGTATTTCAGGGAAACTCCTAGAATGGATTAAGTCATTTCTAATAGGAAGAAAGCAGAGAGTCGTGGTTAATGGGGCAGCCTCAGATTGGGCCAGGGTCATAAGCGGTGTCCCACAGGGCAGTGTACTTGGCCCACTACTGTTTGTAATATACGTAAATGACATGCCAAGAAACATAAAATCCAGACTTTATCTTTTCGCAGACGATACTAAACTGTTCAACTCAATAACTGATGTGAGTGATTGTGAAATCCTGCAAAATGATCTAGAGGCCATTCAAAACTGGGCCCAAAATTGGCAATTAATGTTCAACACAAACAAAAGCTCAGTTATGCACATTGGCCACAAGCCAAGTGGCAGTAATTGTAAGTACAAACTCCTTGATAATGATATAACAGTAGCCCTAAAGGAGGAGAGCGAGATCAATGATCTGGGTATAATAATCGATTCAAACTTAACATTTGAAACCCATATAAATAACATCACATCAAAAGCCAACAGAATGACAGGGCTTATATGGAGAACGTTTCATTCCATTACTACAGACATATTTAAGATGCTGTACCAAAGTTTAATACGCCCTCATCTGGAGTATGCTGGTCCCGTTTGGTCCCCACACACATGGAAATTTGCCGAACAATTAGAAAAAGTCCAGAAATGAGCGACTAAAATGGTACCAGCTTTGCGGAACATGTCCTATGAAAATCGTCTTCGGAATCTCAACTTACCAACCTTAATGTATAGAAGAATACGAGGAGATCTCATAAATGTTTTTAAGTATCTTAATAATATCTACTCAGTAAATCCCAGTAACCTATTCACATTAAATCAAGATGACAGAACACGTGGCCACAAATTCAAACTTAGAAAAACTAGAGCGAATACTAACAATAGACTGAATTTTTTCTCCAACAGAATCATAGACTGGTGGAATGCATTACCGGAAACAGTCGTTGACGCACCTACCATAAACACATTCAAAGCTAGACTAGACAAAATCTATGTAACGCACCCAGTGTACTACAACTATAGAGCATTAGATAAGCCAAATCACCCGTAATTATAGTTTATACACCAGCTGATAATAGGACGTAAATGTCCTGGTAAGCTGTATACTTGTTATGTTATGTTATGTTATGAGAATACTGAATACATAAGGTTAACATGTTATAGTCATATATATACATATAGTTAACTGTCTCGCTGCCAAGCCTCTGCAGTCTACATTTTCCATGGAGCCTAACTCAGAGTATGCTGAGTACCTCTATAAAAAAAAACTTTCAGTCAAATTTTTCTAAAATACTCAGCCAATCCAGAGTCATTGCCAATTGGAGTTATTGTCCACTTCCAGCAGTCCAACAGTTAATAGACGTATGACAATTTACATTTTTACAGGGAAAGACATGACAGAGGGATGTGTGCTTATCTTGCTTAAGTTAATAATTCTATATTACATATTCTTATTATCAATGACAAAGTATTAATTAATTTTTTTTTTTTTTTTTTTTTAGGCTGTGATGGTAGAGGTAGTTGTTTGGTAGTTACCATTATGACAGATATTCTTATTCTTATTATTATTAATATTATTATTATTATTATTATTATTATTATTATTATTATTATTTGTTCTGGTGACTGGGTGCAAGTATGAGAATAGCATGCCATGATGGTGAGTGTTTTCCAGAGTCTAGTAGGTTTCTATAATCTTCTTTTTGATATTCTGCTTAAGGTACTGTAGCTTTATGATGTCTGTGCGTGTGCTTGTGTCTGTATTATTCCATAACTGAATTGCTTTGTATGTGAGGATGCAATTGTGTATTGAGCATAAAAATGTTAGATAAGGATGAGGGTAAGTTGCCATTGTGGAAGTCCCTTAAGATTGTGTATAGTTGGAGCCCTCCTATGTCCTCAAGTTTTAAGACCTTTTCTGATTTAAAGATATCCTGGCCACCTGCTGTTTGTGAAAATAGTTTAATAGATTGCTTTTGCAGAGATTTTAGGTTTTTTAGCCTAGCATGAGATGTATTAGTCCAGATAGCATTGCAGTAGGTGATGTGAGGAAGTATCATTGTGCAGTACAGGTTTTAAATAATATTAGGTGTTAGATAGGGTTTCAGTCTGCGAATGATGCCAATGCTTTTTGCTACCCTGGTAGTAATAATTTCAATATGCTTCTCCCATGTTAAATTTTTGTCCAGATATACTACTAAAAACTTAGCGTATTGTGCTTCTTGAATTATCTGGTTGTCGATATAGAGGTTTGGGAGAGCTGTTTCTTTTAGTTTCTTAGATTTTGTGAATAGTATATAATTAGTTTTTGATACATTTAAGGACAATTTGTTTACTTTAAACCAGTCTATTAATTTCGCCATTTCATTATTGACATTTTTGTATAGAATTTCTATATCCTTGTGGCTGCAGAAAGCATTTGTGTCGTCTGCAAAAAGTATTAGTGAGAGATGTTTGCAGACTTTGGGTATGTCATTCATATATAGGAGAAACAGCAGGGGCCCAGGAACTGAACATTGGGGAACACCACAAACTGTATTTTTGTATTCAGAGATAGCCCCATTGAATTGTACACACTGTTCCCTGTTTGACAGGTAACTTTGCATCCAGTTCAATGCAGTACCTCTTATTCCATAGTATGCAAGCTTTTGCAGTAAAATTGTATGATCAATTGTATCGAAGGCTTTGGAAAGATCCAAGAATACACCTAGCGTATGTTCATTATTCTCAAGGGAGGTTGATAATTGTTCTATCATATCCACAATGGCAAGCATAGTAGAGTGTTTTTCTCTGAAACCATATTGAGAAGGATATATGATTGAGTTTTTGTTTAGATATTTAGTAATTCTACTAAAATACAGCTTTTCTAAGAGTTTTGAGAAAAGTGGAAGTACCGAGACTGGCCAATAATTTGTAAAGTCAGATACATCTTTAGCTTTGTATATGGGTGTCACACGTGCAACCTTTAATCTTGATGGAAATACTCCCTGTGTAAGTGAGAGATTACAGATGTGGTCCAATGGTGTTAGTATCTCTGTTACACAGTGTTTAAAAATTTTCCATTTGAAATTATCGATTCCAGCACTTTTAGCTGTGTTAATTTGCATTAGTGTTTTGTAGATTTCGTAAGTATCTGTTGGATTTAGGAAAATAGAGTGTTGATAACTACCTGTTAGAAAGTCCTTTATATGTTACAATGTCTGTTCGAGCTGGGTTGAATTTTTTGTGATAAATTAGGACCTTTGGTGGACTGCCTGTTGTGCAAATGTAAAATCTATGTGTTATATGAAAATAAATAATTTTGAATCTTGAATCTTGAGATGGTTTCTAGAAGGATTAACGGCAGAGAACCTAAAATATGCCCCACCAGTAGTATTCATATAATCGCGATGTCGTCATCACAATAAAATTTCGCATAATACCCTGGGAGAGACGCCATTTTCGGAGGGGCCAATTTAACATTACGGGCAACGGGCCGTAAAACCTTAATTACATGTTCTTTAATATCTTGCAACATTCACTCATGATTTGATGTTTTCTGATACCTGGCAGAGTTATTACAGATTCTCAGATACAGGATTTAATGATTTGAGCTTCATGGAAAATGTAAACAATGCGTTTGTATGGGCATGTATATATAAAATGGCTTCTCTTGTAGTCCTCACAAATGTCCATTTGCACACCAAGAGCAGATTAGTTATGAAATTGTATCACTGCAATGCCTGGATCGATAACAGATAAGTCATTCCAGTGATAAATTTTCAAAACTAATCTTCCCTTGGTTTGCAAATGGATATTTTCTATGCGAAGATTGAAATTTCCTTGGAAAATTGTACGGGTTAACAATTTGATGACAATGCGTATATCAGAATGCTGATTGGTTGTTGAATCCGACAGATCGTACAGCTGAGCGAAAGAACCAGTCTACCGGTACGATTCGACGCGCGTCTGGCACGCGCCGATTTGGTCGTATGGATGGTCGATTTCATAGTAGAAACTGACGTCGGATTCAATTAATTGCATCGTGGAAACATACATACACGCGCTGTCGTCGCCGTGGTAGAAATGTGCATATTTGTTCATTTCAATCTCATGTCTTATTATCAATACCTGGATAAAACCACGATCTGTTTTGACACACTCTCGCTGCTGAATTGTATGAATCCTGGGGGGCATCTACTTTCTTATTTTTAATTACTGGTTCGTGGTGGCATTGGTGTTGTTGCATGTTAGTGCTGTTTATGATAGCAACAGCTTGTTGCAACGCCAATGGTTAAATGACTTCTGAGTGTAATTTAGCTATATTGTACATTATTATTGTTTATGGATCAGCTGACGAGTGTGTTATCCGTCAATATTACTACAACTTGGCAAATGCCCAGATTTGGATGATTATATATTCTTGCGACTATTGCTAGGTAACGACAGCAACGGTTGTATTATGTCCTAACATGTGATGTCATCCGAATTACGGTCTGGACTGTGATTCAAAACTGAATTATGTTTTTGCATGTGACGTCATCCGAATGGTTTTGTGGAATTTTCCCTCTAGCTAGTTTTTTTTATATGGAGTGCTGTTGGGAGTTGTGCCTATTTAGAATAGTGCCAGCTTGCAGGCTCTCTCTCTCTCTCTCTCTCTCTCTCGTGGACGGTTTTACCGTAACTGTGGGGACATCACTTTTTCCTCTCATTTTTTAATTTTCATTTCCTTCGTGTTTCTGTGTGCGTTGGCAAAATAAAAAATACTTCTAAGATGGTTAGCGATTATTACCATTAACTAAAAAAGTGAGAGAACACTGTGGGGACGGTCCCCACACAGAGCGGGGACCTAGTGAGAGAGTCCCCACAAATGTGAGAAACAGTGTGGGGACATACTCTTTGGTTGGCAGTTCATGCATTAGCAGCAGTATGTGGATGGGAGATTACACCGCCGCCTAGTCTGTGCACGTGAGTGTTTATCACATCACGTGTTCGTATGCCTCGCGCAATATATTTTTTACATGAGTGTGAGATAATTTTGTGGGGACATTTCAATGTGAGAGAAGGCGAGAGAAATGAAAAAACGTAAAAAAATTGAAAAAGGTCAGGTGAAACTTGACAGGATAATTATATACTACCCAGAGATGTCCCTAGTGTTAAAATTAATTTTTACGTACGTAAGCCTTTCCTGAGAATCTTGTCGCTGCAATTCCTTCTGTACGGTTTGAGAGAGAATTGTTTGAAACGTGACATAATTATTTTACACCGCGTGAAGACGTGCCTAATGTTAAAAGTGTATGCGTCGGGAATGCATGACTTATTTGCTTTCACTTTTATTTTTAAAATGACATTGGGAAACACCCATGTTGGGACGTACTCTTGTTGTGGCGGGGTAGTTTCCAGCTGGATTTCTCTTGTTAAAATTGAGCTATTTTTCGACACCGAAAATGGCGCTATATAGATTTTAAAGCTTCCTAAATAGTCGTTTGATACTTTATACTCCGGTCGATTGATTAGGGCTGTGGAAATAATAGATTCTATTGTTTCTGGTCTAAGTTTGTCTATTTTGACATAGATTTCTTTATTTCTGAGCATTTAAGTTACCGACAAAATATTCATATTGGGACTTTGATTTTACGTTTCTTACAAAAATCTTTGTCCAGTGAAATTTCATATTCATTGTTCAAATATTAATACTGTTGTTTCAGGCGAAAAATGCAGCTCAATCATATAAGTTATTTCATGAAATATGACAATTATTCCATGTAATATGGCTATTATTCAGAGTTATTCTATGAAATATGACGATTATTCTGTGGCATGTGGGCATTATTCAGTTATTCCACGAAATATTACAATTAGTACATTATAATAGCCATTAATCCGTCGATGAAATGTGAAAAATTATTCCATATAATATGGCCAATATTCAGTTATTCCATGTAATTGGACTATCACTCTGTATAATATGGCTAATTATTCCGAGTTATTCCATGAAATATGAAAATTATTCCCCATAATATTGCCATTATTCCGAGTTTTTCCATGAAGTATGTCAATTATTCCGTGTAATGTGGGCATTAGTTTGAGTTATCAGATTGAATACCTTTCTAGAACGTAATTCCACTTGAATTGCTGTAATTCTGACTGCATCGTATTGCTAGAACAAAATTGAGTTAGAATCACATCCAGACTATAACTCGGATGAACTCCCATGCTAGAACGTTAAATTACCAGACCGTAATTCGGATTGTGTCTTATTTCTAGAACGTAATTCAGTTTGATTCAATGTCCAGACCATAATTCGAATATTAATGCTAGAACACAATTCAGTTTGAATCACGGTCCAGACCGTAATTCGGATGACATCACATACTAGAATGTAATTCAGCTTGAAGCACTGTCCAGACTATAATTTGCATGGCATCACATGCTAGAACATAATTCAGTTTGAATCACAGTCCAGACCGTAATTCGGATCACATTACATGCTAGAATGTAATTCAGTTTGAATTACAGTCCAGAGCGTAATTCGGATGGCATCACATGTTAGGACATAATTCGGTTTGAATCTCGGTCCAGGTCGTAATTCGGATGACGTCACATGCAAAAACATAATTCAGTTTTGAATCACAGTCCAGACCGTAATTCGGATGACATCACATGTTAGGACATAATTCAGTTTGAATCACAGTCCAGACCGTAATTCGGATGACATCACATGTTAGAATATAATTCAGTTTGAATCACGGGCCAGAACATAATTCGGATCGCATCACATGTTAGGACATAATTCAGATTGAATCCATGTCCAGACTGTAATTCGGATGCCATCACATGCAAGAACATAATTCAGCTTTGAATCACAGTCCAGACCGTAATTCGGATGACATCACATGTTACGACATAATTCAGTTTGAATCACGGTCCGGATCGTAATTCGGATCACATCACATGTTAGGACATAATTTAGCTTGAATCACAGTCCAGACTGCAATTCGGATGACATCACATGTTAGGACATAATTCAGTTTGAATCACAGTCCAGACCGTAATTCGGATGACATCACATGTTAGGACATAATTCAGTTTGAATCACGGTCCAGACTATAATTGGCATGGCATCACATGCTAGAACATAATTCAGTTTGAATCACAGTCCAAACCGTTATTCGGATGACATCACATGTTAGAATATAATTCAGTTTGAATCACGGGCCAGAAAGTAATTCAGATCACATCACATGCGAAAACATAATTCAGTTTTGAATCACAGTCCAGACCGTAATTCGGATGACATCACATGTTACGACATAATTCAGTTTGAATCACAGTCCAGATCGTAATTCGGATGACATCACATGTTACGACATAATTCAGTTTGAATCACAGTCCAGATCGTAATTCGGATGACGTCACATGCAAAAACATAATTCAGTTTGAATCACGGTCCGGATCGTAATTCGGATCACATCACATGTTAGGACATAATTTAGCTTGAATCACAGTCCAGACTGCAATTCGGATGACATCACATGTTAGGACATAATTCAGATTGAATCACGATCCAGACCGTAATTCGGATGACATCACATGTTAGAATATAATTCAGTTTGAATCACGGGCCAGAACGTAATTCGGATCACATCACAGACCGTAATTCGGGATGACGTCACATGCTAGAACATAATTCAGTTTGAATTACAGTCCAGAGCGTAATTCGGATGGCATCAGATGTTAGAACATGATTCGGTTTGAATCACGGTCCAGATCGTAATTCGGATGACGTCACATGCAAAAACATAATTCAGTTTTGAATCAAATTCGGATGGCATCACATGTTAGGACATAATTCAGTTTGAATCACAGTCCAGACCGTAATTCGGATGACATCACATGTTAGGACATAATTCAGTTTGAATCACAGTCCAGACCGTAATTCGGATGACATCACCTAGAATTTTATTCAGTTTGAATTACAATCCAGACAGTAATTCGGATTGCATCTTATTGCTAGAACGTAGTTCGTTATTCAGTTTATATGTAGGCCCGCATACTATGTCTGTACACACACACGTGCGCATTAGACCTGCCGCCTATGGCTTAAGCCACAGCATCTAATATTTACCCTATAATGCCTGCTCCCATCCAATTTCGAACTACGAACTACGAATTTCGGTCTTACTTATAAGAGGTGTCCGTGCTATAACTCTGTTTAGCCTGGCGTGCTACCGACTAAAACCTTTTCTATTCAGCTCGATAGGATAGGTTTAATATGATTAGAGACAATTTCTTCGTTAGGAAACCCATAGTGTACGCCTCCCTCCCGGTGGTTGCGAAAATTTAGCCCCTCACTCCGGCAAGGTTGTATAAGATTGGCTAAAAATACCTAAAGGGCCTCATATTTCTAAGTTATTGTCTCTCTTCATGTTCCACTAAGCCTTATGGCTTCTTAATTGTTTGGATGTCCCTATCTGCACCATGGACTGATCCGACCATGGGAAACTATTGGGGTTTCGGGCGGTGATGGCCAAGGTGTGGTATTACACACATTCCCTTGTATCCTCGGATACTTAGTAGTTAGCACCTTTGCCAAAGTAGGAAAGCACTGCGCAAACATATCTTAATTATTATTTTCTTTAATTTGCTGAAGAATCCTCCCGCACCGTACTGCAAAGCTGGGCAACTTGTATTTAAACATAATGACAGGTTAAAACGGTTAGTTCCATAGGACCTGGTGACGGGCGAGATGCGCATACCCACCGAATTCCGCAAGAATGTCTGGGCATGATATTCATATCTGCTACGCCCTCACGGGAAGGGCATTTACGGTGGGTATTCGTCTCTCTTACCCCCACCGTAACAATAGACCAGTTGCCTAAAAATGCTTTTGTGAAAAGTAACCATTGTCTTGTGACGTTTTATGTGGTTACGGAGTAAGATGTCCGGATTCTTATCCAGTTCGGAGATCTTACTAGGTAACATGTATGAGCGCTGTCTTCAGTATTGATGTCTTAGGGCATCTGTTCTCAATGACAGCCGTATGTAAAAGCTAGGTAGACGCCCGCCATTTGCGGCCTAAAATAATTTTTGTCACTAAAAACTAAATGTGAGTAAGCATAGAAGAAGGCCCGCATAAATAAAGTGGCATCTACTAATTCAGCAAACTGAGAATTACATAAGACAGTGACGTGGGAATCCTTCGGGAATCGTTCGTTCCGTCTTCACGTAAAACAGCACGCAGCCTATAGTCATAATCTCACTAGGTATGGTCTTTTCTTTACAGCATTTTGGTTAAATATTAGAGTGGGCCCCTTTTTGCCTACTACTCTTCTCCTGCTTTAAGTAGTGGCAACATTTTCGTGTGACGGAGGCTCGTGCAAGGCACTTGCCTCTCACAAGGATTCAGCGACGACGGTCCACGCGAGGATAATACTCCTCGCCCAAACTAGCACTAGGAGTTGTGCCCGCGTGAGGCACATAATTTTCCGTCACTACAAAGACAATTTTCTTTCCTTTCAACTTAGAGGTATAGTAGCTTATATTAAGTTAAATAGTTACGTCTTGTGTATGGGAGCCGCCCTTGCAGGGATACCTCTGCAGACCTACGAGTCTGTGTGGTACCTCCGGGAGCCCCATGTTTAAAAGTTCATCCGGCTGTCTCTATGTCTTATGCTCATTATTTTTATCTAGCATACTTGACAGTCTGTTTAGGTAAAATTATTGTATAGACTTATTTTTAATTAGGTCACCAAAATCAAATTTTGTAAGTCCATAGATCACGAAATTGCTATGGACAGGCATACTGGTGACACAAATTCTTGGAATGAGACCATTGTGTTTAATGTTCACGACGATGGTCGCACGGCCCCACTGGAACGATTGAGTTCCACTGGCTTTAGGAGCCGGTCTTTGTTACCCATAGGGCAGTATCGTACAGGATCTGTCACCCCGAGACCGGAAGCTAACCAGCATCATCATTCATCGTGCATTTGCGGCGAGTCGACATCAGACACCGGAATGGCCCAACACTACCCCGCAAGCTACATCAAGTAGGAAAGATTTGCTAGGGGTAGGAAAGCTGAGACCTCAGTTCGCCACGCTTCTCAGCTCCTTTTTCCAGGATAACTCTTAGGTAATTCGTCGATCCTGCAGTTAACACCGATTCTGAGGAGTGAACCTGATAGCTGCCACATCACCGGAATCTTTTCTGCCGCATCTTCCTCGCGCCTAGGCTCGCCAGAGGTTCCACTAAACTATTTTGTTGTCTAACTAATTACACGGGTCTGTTCACACGTCTGAAACTCGGAAGGACCACCCTCTGTGCCATGTCAAGTTCTGTTTCATATCAATCAAGACGGCCTAGGCTCTGAGTGGAAGGCTCGCCTATCTGATTGCATCCTTTTGGCAGCCGGCTGAGGTCTTAACCAGCACACACTTTAAAGGTAACTAAAAACACTGCCTCGCGCTGGATCCAGCAAAGACGGAAAGTCACCTGCAGCTTCCCCCCTTTCATCCATGCTCACATACACTTAACTCACATTCACCTCCCACTCTCCGGAAGATTGACCCGCAGGATTAACCCGAATGGATTCCTCTCCCTAGAAGAACACGCCCTTCGGCTTGGGGATGCCCTTTCGACCACACACTCTGGGGAGAGTTGCCTCCCAGGTTGAAGAACAAGCCACTGCCATTGCCACAGAAACTCCCGCCGATGAGGCCACTACCATTTCTACTGGCACAGACAGCACCATCCCCGGAAACCTCTCCGCCACATCCGTGACCTCTGCTGCTGAAACTCCCTCTTCTTCTTCAACCACTCCTGACATTTTACGAATGTCTACATACACAGCGTCCTACTCCACTGGGATTGAGAGGACTTACCGACCAGAGAGAACCCGTATAGCGAGCCATGATGGCCACCAAGCGCCCTGGTCCTCCGCCCAAGAACAGTAGCAAGTGGAATGAGACTTGCGAGGAACCCGCCACATCAAGGATCAGTCAAGGGTACAGGCAAATTATTGTGGGAGCCCCTCACCCACGCTAAAGAAGGGTCGTCGCAAGCCCTGAGACCTTCTGAGAAACCCAAGGGATGCTTGGAGCCAGGGCCAGGACGGCACTCACCGTCGAGGCGAGCCCAGAAGGACAAGATGACAGCTCACACAATGACCAGCCACCTGGTTTTCGAGAATGGGGATGAGTGTGGGACGGCGGCCACATGGCCACAGTAGTTTGGTGCGGTCTTCACTTGGGCCACGGACAGATGTGCAGCCGTCCTGCTTTCTGCAATGCTGATAGTTTTACTACAACAGGGTCATCAGTATACCTAGTTTGGTTGTTTTTTTAGAACTGCTATACAGCTGGTAACTGATGATTCCATACATTTCAGTATTTTAGTTAGGGATTCGTTTGGATCAGAGTTCACATCGATGTTAGCTATCTGCTCCTGGAGTGCCTCTTTGTATGGAATTTGAGTGTCAGTGTCGCTGATGAGCCTGGGTATGTGACTCTACCCACTTGCTTCATATGGTGTTTACACATTAGGTAGAGATGGTCCACTTGAAGGCAAGTAACAACTTGCTTATGGTGAAATCTGTGTGGGCAAATTCCACAAGACCAAACCCACCCAGTGTCCATACTGGGTATGCCACTAGAGATTGAATATGCTGATGACGTGGACCCCTTGACGAACTTCTCCCAAAGCTGCAAGTAAACTAAAAATTGAGAATCTCAATAAAGCCAAAACAGAGTTCACCCACAAATACCTATCTACAAAGCATGAAACTAACGAAAATGACGATCCACTTTGTGGCAGTGAACCATGGAGGGAAGGTACAATCCTCGACACACTGCTTTGTAGTACTGCTGCCATTGCTGCGTCAAGGGGAATGTTGCTTCCCAGTCCTTCTGGAATCTATGGATTCATAGATCAAAGATTCCCTTGACAAAAAGACTATGTTTATACAATGCAACCTGTGTATCATTGATGCTGTATAACTGTAACAGCTGTGCAGCTCCAAAGGCAGCCCTAGATAAACTTGATGACTCCTACTGTAAATACTTACATACCATCACTGGACACTGATGGCCAGACAGTTTACTTTCCAACGATGCACTATTCAAAATGTGTGGTACATCGCCCCTGTTCGCAAAAGTTGTCCAGCAAAGATGGTACATGTTTGGCCATGTGCTAAAGATGCATATATAAAAGTAATGTATTGCTGGCTTTTGGTGTCAGCTGCCTCGCCGATTGTTTCACTGAGGATAAATACAACATTTGTGGATGAACATTTCTCGGTAAAGCCAAACTGTAATTTGCTCTTGTACTGGTCTAATGCGGCCGACGATTTTTTTCTCATGACTTTTCCAAAGACGGAACCAACCGTAATTAGTCTGTAACTGTCCACAAGACGTGAAGATTTTCCTTTCTTATGTATTGGGGAAATCAAACCAGTTTTCATCATGTCCAGGATCTTGCCAGTAGCAAGTGCACTGTTTGTGATCATATTTAGAATGAGTAGGACCTCCGGTGATGCATGTTGAATATGTTCAGCAGATACTCTGAATATATCTGGTGCTTTGCCATGCCTAAGACAGGAAATGTTTCTTCAATACTTATCAGTGGTAAGGGCTTTTCTGTAGAAATGATAAGGCCCATCAGAAGGCGTCTCACCTCTAATGACGTTTTCATGATAGGGTCGAATGTATGGTCATCCTTTGGAGTTGCAAGCTGTTAAAAATAAAGGGCTCATAACCCATGTTCATGTTCTAACATTTGATTGTGATCGTTAAGGTCATAGCTCATTATTGTACTGTGCAGACAGCTCTTCAGCTTCTAAATGTTGCTGTGCCTTCCTCAAGAGCTTTCTTTGTTGCCTCCTTTGGACTGCCTTCGTCTTTCCATGCCTTATGTGCTGTCTTGGAGGTGTATCATGGTTTCCTTCTTGGCTTCCCACTGATGGGGCTAGCATCAGCTGCGGATTTGTACAAGATGTAATTTGTTCTTTGGAGCAAAAGATCCGGGTGCGGGCTTGGACTGGCCATTTTGAGCATAGTTTGTAGCCTGGTCAAGGTAAGCACCTTGTATTTTACATGGTCTGCCTTTTGCCAATTTATACACTGTTTAACTGGCCTTGGGGGCTCAGCTGCAATACAATTTATGGCCAAGTTTATCGAGAGGGTAGCTGTAACGGCATTGTGAGCACTATTGTTTATTGGGTTACAGAAATCTATTTTGATCTTCTCAATAGCACTTGTCTGGTTTGATAGCTCGAGTATGTGGTCCAATTGTGGCGTAGAACCACCTGTAAAATGGTAATATGTGGGCAAGTTCGGCATCATTGTTGACAGTCTATAACCAGATTCTGCAGTGAACTGTTTCAGACGTTTATCATTTTGTGTATCTCTGCCTCTATTAAACATACCATTCATGTCTCCAGCCCATATCAGTTTACAGGTTCCTGAATATGTAGCTGTTACCTCTCTGACCTCGTCAAGTATGCTTTGCTAGCTCATGGTTTTATCAAGTGTTCCTTCTGCAGGCATGTATGTGTTGATGGGTATGATCAGCTCAGGAGTAGTATTGATGCAGACAGCAACGAGGTGGTTGCTGCCATCTGGAAGCGAGTCTGTGATTTAGTGCCTGTTGCTATACTATTTCCCTCCTGTACTACCTTTAGGTTTATAGCATGGAGAACTGGGTTGTCATCAATCACTTTGTTGCATACATGTGGGTTGGAAAGATACTCAACATGAAGCCAAGCTCGTACTTGAAGAGCCAGTGCTGTTGTAAGCAGACGACTACATTGTCTTTTGTTAATAGTTGGTTCAGATATGCATTGTTTGATTTAATGTTTTCAATGTTAAGGTTGGCGATGGTTATAGTATCTTCACTTAGTGAATTACTGTTCGCTTTGCTACATTCTACGTTTATCTTGTGCTTCCCAATGGGTTGTTTACTCCCTCTTTGGGTGGTTTGGGTGGAGTTGGCCTGGTCTAAATGATGTTGTGGGAACATCATGGTTTGCCGATCATATTTTGGATTTGTTGCAGCCACCTGGACTGGCGTGTCATGACACGGGCCAGGATTTTCATTAGTTTTGAGCGTCTTCATGGGATCAGTGGTTTTATCTCTATCCTGCATACCAGGAGTCTCCTCAACCTCTGAGTCTATTGTCACTTGATCCTCTGCTTCATCTCCGGATGCACAGACAATCTCCTCGTTCAGATGTGACTGATCACATACATCCCTGGCAGTGTCATGGATAGGTTCAGCCAGATGTGCTCTGTTATTGTCATTTGACTTGGGAAGGATTTGGTGACCTGTGTGGTAGACAATGATTATACTCAATGGTCAACTTATATTGATATCATCCATTGTATGTAGAACAGTACCCATGTCTATGGTGCATTGTACGCTCTTGGGTTGGCTTGCGGGCATCCTCATCATTCAATAGGTGACGTGACTGGTCGCATACCTCACTGACAGCGTCATGGGTAGTTACAGCCGGATATGCTGTTATTATCATTTTACTTGGGAGGATTTGGTGGCCTGTGTGGTAGACCATGATTGCACTCAATGGTTGTCTTGTGTTGATTCCATCCATTGTATGTGGTACAATACTCTTTTCTATGGAGAGTTCTATGTTCTTGGGTTGGTTTGCAGGGGCCAGTAGCATGATGCCTTCTATAGTGTGAGGTATAATGCTGCTGTCTGTAGTGTGGGGCATGTTTCCACCTGTGGGATACGTTTGCTGATGCTGTTGCTTGACGAAGTTGTGGTGTGATACGTAGTCAGATTTATTATAAGAGTTTATAGCCTGGTTATTCCTGTGATGGGAGTCATGGTATTACTGTCTATGGAGGACAGTATGCTCATGGTGTGGCAAGTCCTGATTATGTAAGTCATGATCAGATCTCAGATGGTCTGTAATCCTACGCAGTGGCATATGCTGCGAATCATGTTCAGAGCTGTGGTAAGCTGCATTTTTGTACCATGACATATTTTGGGGTTTGTGCACGGATGCTTTGTGGTGTTGTCTCTGCCCAGATTGGTGCTGACGCCCATTTTTCTGCGCATTACTTGTTGTTCTATATGGGTACTTCTGGTATCGGTGTTCACTATGCACTGGCTGTCCGTGGTGCTTCTCTGCCTCTACCGTCCGTGTCTCCTGATACTCATTTGGCGTCATCATTTGTACCCTTGACAAAATCTAAGTTCCTATCTGTTAATTCTGTTAGTGTAATGTGTGCACCGAGTGTAAATACAGGCATGGGTTCTCGTTGTGTGACACTTAGAACAATTGATGTCAGTGGCATGTTTGTGTTGGCCATCCCTGCAACCTAGGGTGGTACATGTGAATGGTATGTGTGGGCAACAATGCGAACAGCGGAGTTGCGCTTGTGGCATATGTGGATGGTGATGGTGCATGTTTTACTTGTGTATTCTGTGGAGTAAATGTATGAAAATTGGCTGTGTCCTTTTAGAATTGGTGCTCACTGTTGTCTCAGAATTTAGAAGTGCTATCAGTCTTGTTAGCACTGATTGCTGACATTTACTGTACAGTATATGAATTCCTGTACACGCCACTAATATTTTCTATGTTTTAAGATTTGGCACCCCTTAAATTCTAAGAGGATCACCGTTATAAATTGTAAGAGGATCAAAGTCCTTGCGCTGTAGGAACATTCCTGCATATGCTAGTATGACTAAATTGGCCAGGAAAGACTTAGAATTCTTATCATCCATTTGCTGCTAGAATTTCTAAAAACCGAGCGTAACTTTCAAAATGGCTTGGCAGAATTGTGTCTAACTTGGCTATGTCCTACAATGTGTGTTTCTAGTGCTTGTGGAGGTAGTTTGTGCTAAATTAGTTCGGCAAGGCGTTGATGTGCTCATGGTGTAACTTTGATTGAACGCCAATAAATTGTCTAAGTAACTTGTGCAATTTCAAACAACTACAACATACAGAAATTAAGAACTAAATGAAGGTTTGTATTTTTGCACGGGAATATCTGATTATTTTTATCAGAGTCTTGACGTGCATCTTACAAGACGCACGTAGAATATGTGTGGAAGGATAAGGTATTTGCTCACTGCGTTGTTGGAAGGCACAATGCAGGATGCTGGCGCAACAGCGCTGTAACTTCTAATTTATAGAATTTTGAAATGTTTGGTTAAGAAATTAGTTTTGTGTTTTTATAATAAAACACAAGTGCAAACTTAGGCAAATTATTACGTGAGCATTGCTGGCATAGTTTGGAATCTTCATCTAAGAATGCAGCTATCTATACCACAGACGTATAGAAAATAGACTAAGTCTGCTAGCTTGAGCAAGGAGTACCAGTGCGCCACGGAAAATAGTAGAAAAATTTCTATGTTGAAAACTGTTGCTCAAAGCTGCGCAAAATTGGCAGATTTGCACGGGACCCCGTCGGGCATACTTCCCTCCAAATTTGGAGATGATCCCTCCAGTAGAACCAGAGTTATTCAAAGGTGTCCTAAGAACAACACGAAGACAAAGCACTGGCACCACTCCATGCTCGCATACACAATTGCATCTAGCGCCGAAAGGTAAAAACAAGGTCACAGTAACCTTTGACCTTCTGACAGCAAGCTCATTATGTGATGCCAAAAGGAAACATGTGTCCAAGTTTGGGTCCAGTATGATTAACCAAACAACAGATATAAACAGAAAACTTGAGCCAAATGCAAATTGGATAACGCCGACGCCACCACCACCGCCGGACGACATACAGGGTATCACAATAGCTTGTTTTACTTCGTAAAGTCAACCTAAAAATAGTACATATTCCATGATGGCTACTGACAAAATGGACCAATCACCTATGTTTGACAAATGTTGGATCACTTAAAATGGCCGACCGATGTTTCCTGAGGAATTTGGTTGAAATCGGCTCAGTAATTCTCGCTAAGTCATTTATAAGAAAAAGTTGACTATAAACACACAATAGATCATCACCATGGCATAAGCTCATTTGGCCTTTCAGGTCCGGTGATCTAATGAAGTGAAGAATCAGTGCTCGTTTAAAACACAACTCCCAATAATAAGACTTAATTTTAGTGTTTTATTCCATTAATATCTACTGAAATTAATTTTCTATTTTTTATCATTTTATGATTGCGTTATGATACTAACACATTGTTATTGCATATATATCTATATTATGTTAAGGATCAAAACCATATATATCAGATATAACAAATTCTTGAGGATGTAAAAATATATTGAATATTTTTAAACTAGTTTGGCTGGAAGCTGATGTTGCTTTGATCAGCTCCCAGTCAGAGTATTTTCAAAATAATAATCAACACTTTTGTTGTACGGTTGTCTTTGCTTGTGAAATATTTTCGGATTTCAGTGATTCAAGGGTTGACGTATTAATGAACAACCATTGACAATGATTATGTTTATTGGTTAATCATGGTGAATGTCAATACTTTAACTGTCCGACTGCTGTAATCCACCAGGCAATAATTTCAATGGAAAATAACTCTGAACCTGCTTAATATTTTGAAAAGAATTTGACTGAAAGTTGTTTGCGGTTTAGCCAACAGCTTTCAGTCAAATTGTTTAAAAATTATTCAGCATAACCAGAGCTAGTTTCCCCATGGAAAATGTAGTGTGCAGAAGTTTAGCAGCCAGACAGTTACTGCTCAAGAATATTGACATTTTTTCTTAATGATTGTCCTTTTTGCAAGTCAAGATATGACTTTTTGAAAATTTACCACTGGAATGAATGACTCGGCTATCAAGCTAGTCATTCCACTGGTAAATTTTCAACAAGAATTCTGCGGAAATAAATGTCTTGTCTGATCTACTCTTTGTCAAAAGAAAAATGCAAAACCTTATCGTCATAATCACCTAGGTCACATGTAGGCTGACATCATAATCAATTACATCATTCATGATGTGATTATGCCGATTAATAACGCTTAATAGTCCGTCAAGTTGCACAACTGTTATGTATTTACTATTCAATAAACATGCTGTTGAATATTTTGAAACTAATTTGACTGAGAGCCATTGCCGCCATAGGCAGCAACATCACCCAGTCAAATTAGTTTCAAAATATTCAATAACTTACCCGTATAGTTTTTAATAAATTGAGATACAGAGCGCAGGAATCGATCAATCCCAACACGGGCAAAACGTGGGTGGAGCTTATCTAGAGATGGGTGGGGCATAGCTAAGACTTGATTCTTCTATTGCTTCAATATGGTCAAGCAACCCCGAAACACAAGCAGAAGTACTTTGTTAAACGCATAACCTAACGTTGACATCATTGTCATTGGAAAAGTGATAGCTCTTATTAGCTGGCATCACAACAGGAAAGGAGAAATGTCCGAACGTAGCCGTCTGAATTGTATGTCTTTCGCGAATTTATGATTTAACAAACATTCTATTGAATATTTTGAAAATAACTTGATGGGGAGCTATTGTAAATAGCTTACTACAATAGCTTACGTGTATAGTTAGCTTGAAATTGAGATTCTGAAAAATCAGGGTTCAGCGATAAAATTGATTCAAATGCTCATACAAAGTGGGTGAAGCAGCCAGCTTAGCTAGAAATGGGCGGGGCATTGGGATAGGAATGGGTGGGGCATCGGGAGAGACATGGGCAGGGCATCGGGATAGAAATGAATCCCTCTATTATGATATCAAAAGCAGTAGATATTATGAAAACCAATAAACAGTTTAACACTTCAATGACAAATCCCTGAAAAAGTCTATTCTTTATGATATAAAACTTATTCTGTTGAATATTTTGAAATTAATTTGACTGAAAGTCATTGCTACGTTAGGTTAGTCAAATTAATTACAAAATATTTAACATTTTTTCTGTGTGGTAGCGTTGAAAATCAAATATGGGGAATTCATCAGCGAAAGGGTTAACTCTTATCAGTCTGATGTCAATATTCTATTTTTCTACTCTGCCAATAGGAAAGAAACTGGTGTACATCTTTCCACAATTTTGGTGGATCGTTGCTGTCTCCTTTAAATTAATTTGAAAATTTAACATCAGAGTGGTAAGAGTTAAGATCATTTCAGTGTGAATAATCAGCATTTCTTCCGCTTTGACCTTGATTACTAAGTTCTTACCATACATAAAATGAAATAATACAATAAACTATAATTTTGTATAATTAACAATTTTTATACTCTGCATATCACAGCATTGGGCAACAAAGGGTTAGCCATTTAACTCTCTACAAAACAGAACCAATAAGTTCATTATCATGTAGGGAATAGTCTGTTGATATTTAGAAACTGGGAGCCGTTGCTGTCAACAGGTTCCAGTAAAATCAGTTTCAAAATATTTAACAGCTTTCCAGTATCGTTCTCTTGAAATTGAACATTGGCATTTCAAGGCTCAAAAGTTTTAGCCTTTAACTCACAAATTTTTTTTCAAGAACATTTTTATTTCATCATAGAAATTGTCCATTTGCAAACCAAGAGAAGACTATTTTTGAAAATGTACCACAATAATGACTGGCTCTGTTATGGAGTGTCATAAATTAAAAAATATATATAGTCTTCTTAGTTTGGAAATGGGCATTTCTCAAGACCACTGCAGAAGCCAATTTTAGACGTCTTGAGTGTTAAAGGGTTAAATAAATCATATTCGTTCAAATAATGCCTATCAGTTGGCTATTTCACAACACTGAATTGTTTCAGTTTCTGCAAACCAATCTTGTAGCAAACTTTCTATAAACCAATCATATCATACTATTGGAAATGGAATAGTGATTAACATTTAAACTTGTCACCAATGAAATCTTACTATCTCAATCATGAGAAAAGAAAAATATTTGGATATTTTGAAAATAATTTGACTGAAAACATTGCAACCCAAATGACACACGAGCGCGCGCGCGCGCACGCACACACACACAGTGGCACAAAGTTAGCTTTACTACATTTTCATCTGCTACACCATGCTGTTAATTATTATATTCAGTGATATTAGCTTCATATAACAGTGTATTGAGACTTGAGTTACAGTAGAAATTATATTTTTAAGTGATACTTTAATCAAAAGAAAAGCTAATTTCTGATTAAACACCCCGAGTTGCACTCATGTGATACAAAATACTAGAAAGATTGAGCCCTTTTGTTCTTCCACATACCACGCAGAATCTGTGGCAGTGTTGCAAACATTAGATTGTTCATGTATATAATGGTATTACATAGGTCATGGCATGATATGGTACGGTAATGGAGCTTTCCAGTTTATCCATCCATCATATGTCATAATCAACTACGTGAAATGGAGGATAAGGTCATAATCCATAACGGCATGAATGACTAAATCTAGTCCGTCTGAATGTGTAATAGTCGGACACGGTGTACGACTTGTATGTCTTTACTATTTAATAAACATTCTGTCAAATATTTTAAAACTAATTTGACCGGCCGACAGGCAGCAACAGCATCTCCCTCAAATTAGTTACAAAATACTGAACAGCTAACCTGTATAGTTTTCTGGAAATTGAGATTCAGAGTGCACGAATCAATTGATCCCAACACGGGCAAAGCGAGGGTGGAGCTTAGCTACAGATGGACGGGGCATAGCTAAAACTGGAAAAGTCCATTGACATGGCATACGGTATGGCACGGTATATGGTATGGTATGATATGATATACATGGTATGTTATGTTATAGTATGGACCTAAAACACAGTATTAGTTTAATGTTTAATCCAGTCGTGAGTCATGTTAAGGGCCATGAAAACTGAGTTTTATGCAAAATCACATTGAATATGTCCAGATTTTGCAAAAGATTTAGCACAAGAATCCCTAAATTGTTAACAAGAATTTGAAAGATGGATCTCTGATTGGTGTTCCGTCCTGTGCAGATAATACATAAATTCTTATCAGATGCACATTCTCTGTATAAGTACATTATTATGACATAGTTCTAAGTGGCACAAAGCTATAGTCACATGTTACCATTACTATATTCTTATCCGTAAGCATACAGAGCTCAGCCATCAGATAACCTTTAATTTGTCAAATTGAAATTTTTACTTAGTGAATATCTATTTGCAGGCCATGAGGTTATTTTAAAAATTTTACCATTGGAATGACTGGCTCAGTTAGCGAGCCAGTCATTCCAGTGGTAAAATTTCAAAAATCATTTTCTCTTAGCCTGCAAATGGACATTTCGCAAGAGGACTGCAAAGTTTGGTCTTGGCAGGCTTGACCATTTAATGGTTAACTAATATTCTGACTTTCAAATATACAATGATGTTATCATAGCACAATATTCTGAACTTCAAATGTAGTACTATCATAATAGCACAATATTTTGTCATTCAAATGTACAGAGATATCATTATAGCACAATATTTTGTCATTCAAATGTACAATTATATCGTTATAGCACAACATTTTGACGTTCAAATGTACAATTGTTATAGCACAATAAATGATGTAATGAGTAGAATATAAACAGGAGTACATATATTTATCTGTTGTGTGACAACCACCTCTGTTAATATGTACAAGAAATATCACAGTGTTAATGACCATATGCAGTGATATCTTCACATTCAACAAAATATTGATTGCTAAATTATAAAAATTTTAATCTTTTTAAGGTAAGACCATAGCTAAATTCTGAATAAACATGTTTCAAAACTCACATAAAAATTTGTTATCACTTGAAAAACACAAAATTGTTCAATTTTTTTTACCCACCCTGCCCAAATGCTTTATAACATAAGAAATATCTGGAATGTTTGAAACCAATTTGGATGACGTTGCTAAAGTTATTGACAAAATGGTGTGACCTGTACTAAGTAGTTAATGAAATATGATGATAAATATCAATTAAATACTCAGAAAATTCAATCAATCAATGAATCAAAAATTTTCATGAGTTCACACAAATTTACCCTTCATAGTACATTTTTGTGTGCATTGGTCAGACCTCTTAGTAGTGAAGCTTTATGGTGATAAACGAGTCTGCCAAATGGTCAGAAAATGACAAGTCAGGATGAAAATTTGCAACAATAACTTTTGCGACAAATAGGAGGCTCAGATCAAACACGTTGCCATTTCATATAAAATATATCAGACTTGTTTCATAAGATGTCCTGTGGAAAGCTCATTCAAAATAAGAGTGCGATAAATTTCATATGAAATAGCTATGAGCTTGAGACCATCTAAGAACAAGCATCATGGAAAAAAGAGTGACTAACCCTGTGATTAACCCTTTAACACTCATATCAGCCAAAAACAGCTTCTGCAGTGGTCTTGAGAAATCTCCATTTGCAGACCAAGAGAAGACTATTTTTGAAAATATATCACTGCAATGACTGGCTCGATAACCGAGCCAGACATTCCAGGAGTAAATCTTCAAAAATAGTCTTCTCTTGGTCTGCAAACTAACATTTTCTATGAGAAAATTCAAATTTTCTTGAACAAATTCAAGGGTTAAAGCGTTAACCACCTTATTTCTACGCAGTCCTAGGACAAGGTGTTAACCCATAACACCTTGATGTCAGAATTTTAGATTTTCAAATGAAATTAAAAGATGAACTGGTGTACATTTTTCAACAAATTTGGTGGAAGATGGTGCTGTCGAAGACAGCAACATCGTCCACCAAAATTGCTGAAAAATGTACATCAGTTTCTTTGCTATTGACTCAGTAAAAGATAGAATACTGACATCAGGGTGGTATGGGTTAATCCTCGTCTCCCTGCAGTCCCAGGACAAGGTGACAAGCATCTTCTCAATATAATCCTGGGACAATGTGACAATCCTCTTAACCCTGAAGTCCTATAACAATGCATTAGACCTCTTCTCTCTGGGTGACAGAAGAGAATATATTTCTTCCTTAATAGGTGGTGTGCCGAAATCACATTTTCAAGTGGAAATTTGGTCATAGCAGTTTACACGAACAAGAGGCAAAAGGGGTCTGTGTCGCTCACCGGGAGCACCATCAATTTTTGTCAAAATTATTGGTGGATGGTTTAGCAGTCTTTTAAATGAGTTTGTGGACATTTTTGCAAGTGCAATGTGGCCGCCAAACACACTACATTTTGATTGCCCCACGGTGCCCATGTTTTTTTGATGGATCAACTTCCCAAATTTTAATGGCCCAAATTTGGGCCTGATCCCGTCAGTGGTATAGAAGCAGTTATCTTCGTGAAAACAAGGTCATCTAAGATGGTCGCCGAACCATTTGGTCAATCAAGTCCTCTTGAACAAACTTGGCTTACCTCTCGGCCTAGATGAAGATTCCCCCAAATGGTTTCGGCGATTTTTAAAGACATTTCCTGAAATTGGCCGAAATCCAAAATGGGCACTGGGCAAATTGGCCGATCGGGTTCATTTGAACAAACTTGGATCCTTATGCCCTAAGGATGCTTCCTGCCAAATATAATTGAAGTTGTGGTATTTCTCGAGAAGACATTTTAAATTTCCCATTGCTTTAGCATGGGCGCATTTTGACGAGAAAATTATCCAAGATGGCCGCTAAACCGTTTATCCGACGGTTTCAAAAATTGCAAATTTGAGCTCAGAATACCCAAAAACATATATAGAACCAATTTTGGCCTCAAAATCCATTAAATAAAAAAATCAAATATGTCCGCCAAACACGCTACATTTTGATCGGTCCACAGCGGCCATGTTTTTTGACGGAGCAACTTCCCTTGAACAAACTTTAATGGCACTTTGTCCCTAATCATATCTCCCAAATTTTGGCCTGATCCATTCAGCGGTTCTGGAGAAGTCGTTTTCGGGAAAACTAGGTCATCAAAGATGGCTGCCGAACCATTGGTCAATCAAGTCGTCTTGAACAAACTTGGCTTACGTCTTTGCCTAGATGAGGTTTCATAAGTTTTGAATCGATTCCCCAAGCCGTTCGGAGAACGAGATTTCTAGACATTTAAAAAAATCGGCCGAAATCCAAGATGGCCACCGGCCAAATTGGCCGATCAGCTTCGTTTGAACAAAATTAAATCTCTATGCCCTAAGGATGCTTCCTGCCAAATATAATTCAAATCGGCCCAGTAGTTCTCGAGAAGATATTTTATATTTCCCATTGCTTTAGTATGGGAGCTTTTGGCGGGAAAATGATCCAAGACGGCTGCCAAACCGTTTATCCGACAGTGTCGAAAATTGCAAAAACCTATATAAAACGAATTTCGGCCTCAAAATACATAAAATAAAAAAATCCAATATGGCTGCCAAACATACTATATTTTGATTGGTCCACCGCGGCCATGTTTTTTGACGAATCAACTTCTCTTGAACAAACATTAATTGCCCGTAGCTAATTATATATCACAAATTTCGGCCTGATCGCTTCAGCGGTTCTGGGAAAGAAGTCGTTTTTGTGAAATTTAGGTCATCCAAGTTCCCATGAACAAACTTGATTCAGCGCTTACCATAGATCATATTTCGTGAATTTTTAATCGATCCCTCAAATGGTTTGGGAGGAGAGGTTTTTTTAGACATTTCTAAAAATCTGCCGCAATCCAAGATGGTCGGTGGCCAAATTGGCCAATCGGGTTCGTTTGAACAAACTTGAATCTCTATGCCTTAAGGATGCTTCATGCCAAATATAATTAAAATCGGCCAAGTAGTTCTCGAGAAGAAGATATTTTAAATTACCCATTGCTTTAGTATGGGAGCTTTTGGCGGGAAAACGATCCAAGATGGCCACCAAACCGTTTATCCGACAGTTTCGAAAATTGCAAATTTGAGCACAGAATACCCAAAAACCTATATAAAACCAATTTCGGCCTCAAATCCAAGATCATATTTCATGAGGTTTCCTTCAATCCCTCAAGCGGTTTCGGAGAAGATTTTTAAAGACGTTTCTAAAAATCGGCCAAAATCCATGATGGCCACTGGCCTAATTGGCCGATCAGCTTCATTTGAACAAACTTGGATCCCTATGTCCTAAGGATGCTTCCTGCCAAATATAATTGAAATTGGCCCAGCGGTTCTTGAGAAGTCGTTTAAAGGAAAAGTTGACGGATGGACAGACGGACGGTCGCCACGACATAAGCTCACTTGGCCTTTCAGGCCAGGTGAGCTAATAATAACCACACAGAAACATGTACCTATCACCAATTTAGTTATTTAACCCTTTAAAGCTCAAATCCGGTGCTAGTCATTCCATTAGTATATTTAGCATTACGTGTCTGAGTAGTTATAACTGTAGTACAGAGGTGTCACTTCACTCTTTAATCATCAAGACTTAAAGACAATTTACATTTTTGTTTACCGAGATGCCCATTTACAGGCTAGGAGATGATCGTTACTAATTTACCACTGGAATGAGTGAGTGGCTTGATTATCGAGCAGGCTAGGAGACTATTCTTGAGAATTTAACACTGAAATGACTGACATGCATATCAATATAGCCATTTTAGTGGAAATATTTCAGAAAGATTCATCTCCCTTGCCTGTAAATCGTCATTTCTAAAACTCACTTTAAATGTAAGTTTTGGCCGGCTTGATAATCAAGTGGTAAACCTGACACAAATATGATAAACTATTAATAATAAATATGAGCATTACATCAGGATATTGAAGACAGATTAATCCGTACATTGTTAAGCTTTGTAAATAAAGTGTGTTTATCTATGCGATTAAATTAATGACAAAAATTAAATAACCAACCTTGCTGTGACAATGATCTGACAGTAATAAACATATAATTGATGAATCCAGTTTTAGCTATGCTCCACCCATCTCTAGCTAAGCTACAACCAAGCTTTTCTGGGGCTGGGATCGATTGATCCTGAATTCACTGACTCAATTTGCACAAAAATATATACACGTACGCTGTTGAATATTTTGAAACAGCGCCCAGTCAAATTAGTTTCAAAATATTCAACAGAATAGTTATTAAGTTGTAAAGACAATTTGTACACATGACAGGCTATCAAGTATTCATGACGGACTTCGATTCACCATTCATGACATATTTTAATTGTGATGCAAGCCTACATGTGACGTAATAGACCTTTCCAGTTTTAGCTATGCCCCGCCCACCTCCAGCTAAGCTCCACCCATACTTCGCCATGTTGGGATCGATCGATCCCAGAATATCAATTTCCTGAAAACTATACAGGTAAGCTGTTAAATATTTTGAAACTAATTTGACTGGGTGTTGTTGCTGTCATGCTGCATCTTGTTGTATTCGCGGGTAGATTTTATAAGTGGAAAGTGTCTTGAATGAATTTGACATTATCATAGATAGAGATGCCATAGGCAACAACATCGCCAGTTAAATTACTTTCAAAATATTTAACAGAATATTTATTAAATAGTAATGCCATACAATTCGTACAACAATGCATAGTGTGTCTTCAATAATGCGTTCATGACGTACTTATCTACGTCATTATAATAATGACGTCATTGATTACGATGTCATTCTATACATCACATAGTTAATAAAAGACCAGTTCTGGTAACACGTCCCCCGACCAGGGCTTTTTAGTACAACCCCAGTTTTTTTAATCCAAATATTGTACACTCTTTCAAGAAATTAAAGGGGGTTACTCTGGTGATTACAGACAGATTTTGACCAAATTCAATTCCAGTCAAGGTCTCACGCAGAGATGTATTTTCAAAATTTGAATTGAATCCATCTCGGCTAACTGAAGTTATCAAACGGAAACCAAATATTTTGCAATTTTTCAAGAAATCAAGGGGGATAACGCTGATTGATGGTGCTGGACACATGTTTGCCGATGTGCAATCCCCACCGAGGTCTTGTAATAAGGTGATATTCCAAATTTGAAATGAATCCCAGTAGGCTAATTAACTGAAGTTATTGAGCTGAAATCACATATTACAATTTTTCAAGAAATCTGGATACATTTCACCCATATGCAATCCACACCGAGGTCTTTTCATAAGCAGTTGACACACCAAATTTCAAATGAATCCATTCAAGCTAACTGAAGTTATCGAGCGGAAACTAAATGCGGGCACATGGATGCACACACGGACAGGCGGGCCCTGTTTCTGTTGTCCCCCACTGACGATGTCGGTGGACTAATTATGATGTCATATGATGGATGGATAAAGTGGAAATGTCTATTGATTATAACTTCAGATACCTGATTAACAGATTGGATTTCTCTATTTGCTAGTGTACTACAAGTGATGATAGAATAAGTCCTCAAGCCTAAGTCAAAGCACTAAATTCCTACACTGCTAAATCATACAATCATTTACTGTTAACCATTTAGCTATCAAATTTGTACAAGCAAATTTCAATTTTCTCAAAGAAAATATCCATGAGATTATTTTTGAAAATTTACCACTGGAATGACTGGCTCAGTTATTGAGCCAGCATTTCCAGCAGTAAATTATCAAAAAAATAGTCTTCTCTTGGTTTGCAAATGAACATTTCTCAAGACCACTACAGATGTTTTTGGCCGGCTTGAGTATTAAATGGTTAAGGGAGATAACTTTTACGCACGGATGAACAACCAGCAACGCACGTACGCCGTGTTCCTGGATACAGTCCACCAATAACATGACTGCTGCTTATTTTGCCTCGCTTAACTCTTTAATTCCCAATTTTATTCAAGAAAATTAAAGTTTTCTCATAGAAAATGTCCATTTGCAGACCAAGAGAAGACTATTTTTGAAAATTTACCAGTGGAATGACTGGCTCGGTTCGAGCCAGTCATCCCGTTTTCGGCTGATATGAGTGTTAAAGGGTCAATGGCCAAGTTGACCAAAAATGGTTGCTACAGTGGTCTTAACAAATAATCTGGAGGATATTTTCGAAAATATAGCACCCCCCCCACCCCCCAGCGGGTTGTTTTTTTATCATCAAAACACTACAATTAAACATGCAAAAAACATAGTCCAGGTGAGATAACCTGCATGGGGATAAAATATACCCTTTTACATAAAACATGATTGTATGTAGATATAGTATATCCGATACATTCGATAAAGTCACACTGCATCTTGTTGTATTCAGGGGTAGATTTTATATGTGGAAAAGTGTCTTGAATGAATTTGACATTATCATAGATAGAGAGTACAAATATTCAGTCAGAGGAATGTATTTTATCTGTGGTTCATTCAATAAGACATACCACATAAACGTAATTAGTTTGCTAATAATTTAAGAACAATTTGACTGAGGAAGCGATGATATTCATGCAAACATTTCAGTGTTTCCATTAGTATTCACAATTTTCAAAATTATATACAGTTAATAAATAAAACAACATGTTTTTGGCAATTTCAGTGCCTTTATCAATCGTCCCCTCCCCAAATTCTTAAAGTTAAATTTTATTTATACTCGAGTTTAATTTTTTATATTTCAATTACACAGAGCAAAATATATGACTTAAATGTTTTGTAAGATTTTTATAATGGACAGAGCATTGTGGCAAAATCCAGCAACATGAATACATAGGATTGTAACTTTTTTACTTTCACTAAATTAAACATGTGAAATGTTTTACAATGAAATGATACAAGGATATTAACAATGTGTGAGAATCACAAAAACATAGCTTGTTAATTTATCAACAACTAAAACAACAAGAACTACGCTACGACTGAATTTGTAACTTGCTACCCACCAGTAATAAGTAAGCCAAAGTCCATCTGGCTCATATACCTGAGGCTCCTTCAGCATTTACATTTAGTAACAACCGTGCTAATCAGAGCCAATGTTTGTGAGCCTAAATAAGTTTAGTTTATGGAGCTGAGCCTGCCTCTTGAGCCAAAGATATTAGTAGGTTTATAGAGTTTAATAAATGGTATATCAAACTAAAGATCATGTGTTATTTATCCACATAAAATGAAATTTGTCTTGTTCATTTAAATACGGAATTACGAGACATTTGGCAAAATGTTAACACATTTTGTAGATAAACATAAGCGTAGGGACTATATGCCTAGTTACATCCGATGTAGCTTTGCCTAGATGGACAGACAGACATACAGATAGATATACTAACTTATAGTAGCCACAATTCACACATAACAATTTGAAGACAGATTGCAGCGAGTGGAAAAGCTTATTCTAACTTTTCTTCATTTTACAGTATTTGTAGATTCTCACTCGGAATCTGATTCGATTCCAGAAGGGAAGTATTTGAAGGAGGATGACTTCTGAGTCCAGGATACTGACTGCTGCTCCAGAGTGACTTGTTAATCGAAGGAGAAGCTTGGTGTCAACCTTTATCAGAGATGCGAATAGAAAGTGACATGTTACGATGGTCATTAATAAACACAGAAATAACCTGCTGACCATTCCAGTAACCATTACAATATCCGGGTTAACACACTTGTTGAAATATTGTCTTCTAACTTTAGTATACCAAATAAATTTGCAACACGGAATGTGTGTGCGATGACATGCGACAAGTTCCCAATTTTGACACGTGAACTGCATCTGACAAGTGGGCATAAAAATTGCTGGAATATTAGAAATGTGATTAGTAGGAAAGGGATGCTGTGCAACCAATGATTGATATGTTGTCTATTTCTCACGCAATGACTAGAGAATTCATAGTTGTCTTGATCTAATCTAGAGACAAGCAAGTCAGCCATGCGAGATAACTGTGAATGAGCCTCTAATATCCATCCTCATACAAGCACAGACTATCACTGTGATCCAGGCATCTGCAATAAGATCATCTACTGAGATAGGCATAACAGACATTCTATGATAAGCTCCAGAATATGATTGATAAAATGTCATGCGAAGATGTGACGATTGTGATGGGTGACTTTAGCGCAAAAGTTAGGAAGAACAATAAAGTGAAAGAGGTGGTGGCTCCATATAGTCTTTGTGAACAAAATGATGGTCAAACATTTGTTGATTTTATCTCAAATGAACTTGTAGCTACCAATAGTATGTTCAGGCAACATCCTTGATGATTATACACATGGACAAACAGCGACTCCAAAAATCAGATTAATTATATCATGATTTGGAGATGGAGTTCAAGCATCAGTCTCACAAAAACTTATCAAGGTGCGGACTATGGAAGCGACCACGATCTTCAGGTAGCCAACATGAGAGTGAAGTTGAAAGCACTGAACTAACAATAAAGAGTGACTCCTTATGACATGAATAAGAGCAAAACACCTGATGACATTTGGAGAGGAATGACGGCAGCATTATTAGAAATAGCAGCGATACCAAGAAGACAATTAAACAAATCTGTTCAATGGATATCAACAGAAATGCTAGTTAGTCAACAAAAGGCATGAGATTACAGCTAAGGGCAATGACCCTCTGAATGATAAAAATATGGTGGTTTTTTTTTTGTTTCGTTTTGGGTTGAAATGACTTATAAGATGGTCACCACAAGATGGGGAGCCAGTCACCATCTTAAATTCCCATCTATGTAGTATTATATATGGGGTAGTGTTAACACTTATGTATTTGATGCAAACATTGTATAGTTCTATGCACATATGTAAAACATGTATGCATTATTGTGTGTATATATGATATATACTTATTCAGTTGTATTTTGTTAATGAGCACATAACCACTGAGGTATTGATTGGGCAGGCCGAGTTCGGGTAACAGTGTGGCACAAGTAAAGTAAAATTTTATTTCACTTAAAATTCTTGATTGAATAATTATATTTATTCAGGTGTCATGCGACAATGTAGGCTTATTACAGTTTACAGCTTAGCTACGACTGTAATACTCTTTAGTACTATCCGATCACTAGTTCACAGCTTCGCTACAACTGACCAAATATTCATGCAGTATGGCAGGCTTATTACAATTTACAGCATAGCTACGACTGTAATATCCTAAAGCTTCAGTTCACAGCATTTGCTGCAACTGAACTAATACAAGGAGTAATGTGGCCTTATTACAGTTACAGCCTGGCTACAACTGTAATATTATATTTAAATACTATCCAGTCACGAGTTCACAGGGCTATATTAAAGCCAAATTGCATTTAGCTTAAATTTGCCAATGGATTCATTATAATTACTCATGGTCTGACATGTAGCAATATAGAATTATTACAGTTTACAGCATAGCTACAATTGTAATATAGTTTTCTACTAAGATCCAATACTTAGTCTCCAGCATACGCTACGACTGAATTTGTAACTTGCTACACACCAGTAATAAGTAAGCCAAAGTCCATCTGGCTCATATACCTCAGGCTCCTTTAGCATTTACATTTAGTAACAAACATGCTAATCAGAGCCAATGTTTGTGAGCCTAAATAAGTTTAGTTTATGGAGCTGAGCCTGCCTCTTGAGCCAGAGATATTAGTAGGTTTATAGAGTTTAATAAATGGTATATCAAACTAAAGATCATGTGTTATTTATCCACATAAAATGAAATTTGTCTTGTTCATTTAAATACGGAATTACGAGACATTTGGTGAAATGTTAACACATTTTGTAGATAAACATAAGCGTAGGGACTATATGCCTAGTTACATCCGATGTAGCTTTGCCTAGATGGACAGACAGACATACAGATAGATATACTAACTTATAGTAGCCACAATTCACACATAACAATTTGAAGACAGATTGCAGCGAGTGGGAAAAGCTTATTCTAACTTTTCTTCATTCTACAGTATTTATAGATTCTCACTCTGAATCTGATTCGATTCAAGAAGTGAAGCATTTGAAGGAGGATGACTTCCGAGCCCAGGATACTGACTGCTGCTCCGGAGTGACTTGTTAATGGAAGGAGAAGCTTGGTGTCAACCTTTATCAGAGATGCGAATAGAAAGTGACAAGTTACGATGGTCATTAATAAACACAGAAATAACCTGCTGACCATTCCAGTAATCATTACAATATCCGGGTTAACACACTTGTTGAAATATTGTCTTCTAACTTCAGTATACCAAATAAATTTGCAACACGGAATGTGTGTACGATGACATGCGACAAGTTCCCAATTTTGACATGTGAACTGCATCTGACAAGTGGGCATAAAAATTGCTGGAATATTAGAAATGTGATTAGTAGGAAAGGCACGCTGTGCAACCAATGATTGATATGTTGCCTATTTCTCAGGCAATGAGAAGAAAGTTCATGGAGTTGCCCTGATCTAATCTAGAGACAAGCAAGTCAGCCATGCGAGATAACTGTGAATGAGCCTCTAATATCCATCCTCATACAAGCACAGAATATCACTGTGATCCAGGCATCTGCAATAAGATCATCTACTGAGATAGGCATAACAGACATTCTATGATAAGCTCCAGAATATGATTGATAAAATGCCATGCGAAGATGTGACGATTGTGATGGGTGACTTTAGCGCAAAAGTTAGGAAGAACAATAAAGTGAAAGAGGTGGTGGCTCCATATAGTCTTTGTGAACAAAATGATGGTCAAACATTTGTTGATTTTATCTCAAATGAACTTGTAGCTACCAATAGTATGTTCAGGCAACATCCTTGATGATTATACACATGGACAAACAGCGACTCCAAAAATCAGATTAATTATATCATGATTTGGAGATGGAGTTCAAGCATCACTCTCACAAAAACTTATCCAGGTGCGGACTGTGGAAGCGACCACGAACTGCAGGTAGCCAAAATGAGAGTGAAGTTGAAAGCACTGAACTAACAATAAAGAGTGACTCCTTATGACATGAATAAGAGCAAACACCTGATGACATTTGGAGAGGAATGACGGCAGCATTATTAGAAATAGCAGCGATACCAAGAAAACAATTAAACAAATCTGTTCAATGGATATCAACAGAAACGCTGGAGTTAGTTAACAAAAGGGATGAGATTACAGCTAAGGGCAATGACCCTCTGAATGATAAAAATACCATTAAGAAATTTTACAGGACAAGAGGAGCCTATTATTAAAGATCAGTGGAATAACTGGCGTGTTTATCGAGCCATCCGGTAAAGAGCAAAGATATTGATTAACACATTAGACAAGATAAGACCACTTCTTGCAATAAGTGATGTCACGATCTGGAAAGAAATAGCCGGAATAACAGATCAAATGACCTCTTTGCTGTGGTTAAGAAACTGACTAGTAAATACACAACTCGACTTAATTTATTCAAAGCTACTGATGGAATGACTTTCATGAAAGCCATGGTGGCATGAATATTGTGAGAAGTTGCATAATAAAAAAGAACTAACCAGCATATTAACTGTGTTGAAAGACATGATGATGAACCGGACATCCTGATATACGAAACCGAAAAACCTGTCAACAAAATAAAATCGAGTAAATATCCAGTTGATGAAATACCAGCTGAATTACTAAAAGCGACCGGTGAAGTGGGCACAAATTTACTGCAAAGACTATGTAACCGGATATGGTCAACCAAACAATGAGCAGAGGACTGAGCTAAATCCGTATTTATTATCTTGCCAAAGAACCGTGATGTAAATAAATGTCTTAACAATCAAACTATATCTCATTTGTCATGTGAGTAAAATACTTCTTTATGCTATTATGCTTGAAGAAGTTCCAAAACACCAGGCAGGGCTTAGAAAAGGCCGAGGATGTCGGGATATGATTGCCAACATTAGCTGGGTAATTGAAAAATTTATAGAGCACAAGCAACAATTGTACTTGTTTCACAGATTATCCTAAAGCTTACAACACAGTGCAGCATAAATGCATGTGCTCACAATAGAAGCGATGGCGCTTCCTAGACATATGACAGACCTTCTGTGATAATAGTATAAGTAAGTCGTTGTCAATTGTGCAAACTGTATGTGGGGACTGACTGGTTTGACATTGGTCGAGGAGTGCATCAAGGCTGTATCTCCTCAACATACTTATTCAAACATATGCAGAGCGGGGTGATGTGAACTGCACTAGAAGACTATATCAAAGGTGTGACCATTAGAGTGAGACACTGAACAACTCGCGATATGCCAATGACACGACGTTGCTGACTAACAGAGAAGAGATTCAGGAATTGATTGAAAGGGTTAGAAATGTGAGTGAGGAAGCAGATCTATTTCTTAATGTAAAGAAAACACAGTTCATGGTTACTGAAGATAATCTGACACCTGGAATAACTGCTGATGATGAATTGATCGAGGTGGTCAAAGGTTTTAACTTTCTTAGCAGTTACTTCACCAACAATGGAGGCAGTGTCAAAGAGGTTAATATCAGACTGGCAAATGCAAGAGAAGCAGTGATCGACCTGCAGAAGATTTGGAAAACTCATGACATAGGTACAAAAATGTGGCTTATGCACTCATTGGTATACATCATTGCATTGTAAGGTTGCGAGAGCTGGGCATTGTAAGGTTGCGAGAGCTGTATGTTGAACCAGAATGGGAGGACACAAATTATCAGTTTCGAATTGTGGTGCTGGTGCACGATGCTGCACATACCATGGCAGGACCATCAAACCAATATAAGTGTGTTGACAAAAGCACACAATCCTAGAAATCTGTTGAACATCATACACCAACGAAAGCTGAAGAATTTTGGACATGTGACGAGAAGAGATGGTGACAGTCTGGAGAAGCTAATCATAAAGGATCATGTCGATGGTTGAAGAGGTTGTGGAAGGCAAGAGTCATTGAACAGATGGAATTAAGAGTGACTGTAGGAGGGGTTCAAGAAATGACAAATATGGTATTAGACCACACCAGATGGAAGTTTGTTGGAACGGATCGCAATGGGATGTGATATGCCCTGATCGACTGAGAGGTGGAAAAATGAATAGATGTATAACATCTGCTCTGCTACAAACATTCCATGAACTTGTCATTGGAAATAGTCTGCTTGGATAAAGCAAATACTGTAATCATGAATTTTGGAGCAATATGTATTTGAAAATCTAGGCTGTATTTCTGATACATTAAACTTATTGCTTATAAAATAGCCATAAAAACCAACAACAACAACAACAACAACAACAGAGGCAATAACAGACAGTTTTCACTGACATATGATTGAAAATACTAATAACGAATAAAGACTTTGCACACGCACATGCATGCACGCACGCACACATACACACACACACACATGCAAGCGCACCCATGTGCACACACAGACACATGTACACAATTATGGATTTCAATCTAGGAAATAATTCTTTAAGAATTCAATTTTAAATGCACCAATAACAATATGTCAATGTAACAATAGGCCTTAATATGGATCACAATTTTATCTTTAACGAAAATGGTTAACTACGTGATATGCATGCCAGTATATTTATATATGCACATGGGTATATCTATATATACAGATTTAGTAGAGCACAAAGTTAAATCATGGATAATTTAAACATGTTTTCAAACAAGTGGGTGAGTCATTAGCCGGATATATACATGTAATGGCTATGTTGTATGTTCAAAATGACTTCATAGTGCACCAGAATTAACAAGTTCAACTTCGTGAGATTTTCTTTATGATGTAAGAATTATGCCTTTGATTATTGTGACAATAATTTCACTAGAAGCACTGCTTCCCGTAAAATTATTTTTTAAATATGCGACAATGTATCTGTGTGTTTGGTATAAAATTTATAGGCAAGGATGAGTCAATTCTGAAGACATCAATTAACATAAGATGATTTTGTTACAAATATAAACCAGCAAAGATTTCTAATTACATAAAGATTGTAGAACTTTATTAGAAATAGTAAACTCTTAAAAATTCAATAAAATTTTATTTATCTTTCTATAGTTTCTCAAATAAATTTGGTAATAAAATTCTACTTCTCAGATAATCTGTAAATTTTAATACTAAATATTTTTCTAGAAAAGATTTATCAAAATTTATTGCAAACAACAAAAAGTACACTACCCAAATGAAGAAATTGCTTAACATTTTAATGGTCGTCAACCAACACCACCAAATGCAACGGTCTTGAGGAATGTCCATTTGCACGTCAACAGAATATTAGTTTTGAAAATTTTCGACTGGATTGCCTGGCTATATATCTGAGCCAGTCATTCCAATGGTAAATTTTCAAAACTCATCTACTCTTGGCTTGCAAATTGATAACTAATAAGCACATGTTTAATTTTCTTGGCTAAATTTGGTTATTAAAGGGGTTAATTCCAGTGGATTATATTAACCCTTTCACGGTGAAATTCCATGTGTTTCAATCTCAGGGAAAACAAACATGAAAGATGTTGAATATTTTGAAATAAATATGACTGGAAGCCATTGCTGCCACAAATATATTATTACACATATATTATGACACACACATATATAAAATACTTAAACATGAAATACTTTTCGATGAATTTACACACACAATATTCAATAACATTTTCGTCATTGTTACTAAGAATAATTCAATACAATTACCCTCCTGTATATGAGGAGCACCAGTAGTTTCATGACTTATCGCAATGTAATGCGAGACAGGTCTCTCATTATGGTAAAAGTGGAATTCACAGATCTGATCGGTCAAGCAAATGATGTCATTTGTTGTAGTTTTGTCAGAGGAAACAGATGAGACAGGAATACACTGATTTCAATAATCTCATCTTATGAGTAGTAGAAATGGTTGGTAAATAATTGTGTCTAATTTCCTTATCTGACTCTCGCATGAGTGACATGTAATGCCCCATCATGAGGTCGAGGGGGGGGGGGGCCCAGTACTGCATCCCATCACCAGGAGCCATGGTCTCACAATTATCCATCATGGGCAGACATCACTGGGGGAGGGTGGGGGGGGGGGGGGTAGAAGGAGGGGTAATGGTATGGTGAGTGAAATTCAAACGTTTAGAAAGTTGAAATAACACAATATTATAAATGTTTAGATAGTTACTCACCACACTCACAATATCTCTGTATGGAAAATAAAGCTCTATTTTGATAAATAATTATTAAATTGAATTATTGCTATATTGTTGAAATCTCCTACAAGTGAGTACACTGAGTATATTTTAAAATTGAACTCAAATATTGTTGTTTACACCATATTCAAATTCCTATCAATGGTGTCCAAAGCTGAGTGTCTTCATGACGTGTCTGCCTTTCTCAGTCACATGATCACTGGACAATAACCGTCACAATTAGCATAGCGAGAACTCCAGAACACAAACAAACCACCTGTTTGAACGCCTCCCTATAACAAATAGAAACAATTTAGGTCAATATGTAAAGATATTCTGTATTGCGTGATAGATATTTGTTTGACTGATAATCTCACACTATGACAGCACACATATGAACCACTGCATCACACACACATTACAATACAACATTTCTATAGCACCATTTGTCAATACATTACTTTTTAAAGGCGCTGATAAACAGGTGTGTTTTTAACATTTCCGTGAATTTATTCTTTGAGCTGCAGATCTTAATTTTCAGTGGTAGTCTGTTACGGAACTTTGAGGAAGCAACATTGAACTCTCTGTCACCACCGGAATGTAAATTGGACTGTGGGATATGAAGTAAGTGTTGGTATGGACAATAGGTCATGAGGAGGTCTGTCAGATATTCAGACACTTTGTCGTGAAGACATTTTCATGTTAGAATTTTTAACAATATTCTTTGACAGGCTGGTAGCAGTGGAGATGCTTCAAGACAGGTGTTATATTGTCTCGTTTCCTGGTATTCATTAAAACTTGAGCAACAGCATTTTGAACATGAAGCAGTTTGTCCAGGGACTTTGCTGTTATACCATATATCAGACAATTACAGTTATCTCATCTAGAAGTGATCAAGGCATGGATGCGCATCTCCATGGGTTTGTGTGTTAAAACATTTTGGATAAATTTAATCTTTCGTAGGTGGTAACATGTTTAATTTCAAAACAATAATTCAAGCCAAGCAGCAGAATATTTAACCTAATTCAAATAAACGCATATTTGATAAAGGTGATTAATGGCTAGAATATACTAGAGATATAAATGATGGCTTCTAAGTATGTGTAAGTATATAGTAGACATGACTGATGGCCAGTGAGTATGTCTAAGTATATACTAGAGATGATTGATGGCTAGTAAGTATGTGTATGTATATAGTAGAGACATGACTGATGGCTAGTGAGTATGTGCAAGTATATACTAGAGACATGACTGATGGCTAGTGAGTATGTGCAAGTATATACTAGAGACATGACTGGTGGCTAGTGAGTATGTGCAAGTATATACTAGAGACATGACTGATGGCTAGTGAGTATGTGTAAGTATATACTAGACATGACTGATGGCTAGTGAGTATGTGTAAGTATATACTAGAGACATGACTGATGGCTAGTATGTGTAAGTATATGATAGAGACATGCCTGATGGCCAGTGAGTATGTGTAAGTATATAATAGAGACATGACTGATGGCTAGTGAGTATGTGTAACTATAGAGACATGCCTGATGGCTAGTGAGTATGTGTAAGTATATACGAGACATGACTGATGGCTAGTGAGTATGTGCAAGTATATAGTAGAGACATGACTGATGCCTAATGAGTATGTATAAGTATATACTAGAGACATGACTGATGGCTAGTGGGTATGTGTAAGTATATAGTAGACATGCCTGATGGCTAGTGACTATGTGTAAGTATATAGTAGAGACATGACTGATGGTTAGTATGTGTAAGTAGATACCAGACATGACTGATGGTTAGTGAGTATGTGTAAGAATATACTAGAGACATGACTGATGGCTAGTGAGTATGTGTAAATATATACTAGAGACATGACTGATGGCTAGTGAGTATGTGTAAGTATATAGTAGAGACATGAATGATGCCTAGTGAGTATATATAAGTATATACTAGAGACATGACTGATGGTTAGTATGTGTAAGTATATACTAGAGACATGACTGATGATGGCTAGTGAGTATGTGTAAGTATATAGTAGAGACATGAATGATGCCTAGTGAGTATATATAAGTATATACTAGAGACATGACTGATGGTTAGTATGTGTAAGTATATACTAGAGACATGACTGATGATGGCTAGTGAGTATGTGTAAGTATAATACTAGAAACATGACTGATGGCTAGTAAGTATGTGTAAGTATATACTAGAGACATGAACGATGGCTAGTGAGTATGTGTAAGTGTATAGTAGACATGCCTGATGGCTAGTGAATATGTGAAAGTATATACTAGACATGACTGATGGCTAGTAAGTATGTGTATGTATATACTAGAGACATGACTGATGGCTAGTGAGTATGTGTAAGTATATACTAGACATGACTGATGGCTAGTGAGTATGTGTAAGTATATACTAGACATGACTGATGGCTAGTGAGTATGTGTAAGTATATACTAGACATGACTGATGGCTAGTGAATATGTGTAAGCATATACTAGACATGTCTGATGGTGAGTGAGTATGTGTAAGGATATACTAGAGACATGACTGATGATTAGTGAGAATGTGTAATCTTACCATGGGTGTCTTTCTCTGAGTAAATCGGGCGTAACTGTAACCAGAGCGATATATATAAAACCACCAGAGGTGAACGGCAAAATCCAGGCAGTACGGTCACCTAAAGAAAGACAAATGTAGTCCGAAACATAATGTTAATCCATTAATGCCAACAAGTTGGACTAATAATTCAAATTGAGTGTGCATGTGTCCGCATGGTTGTAATACCAAAAGGCCCCAAGGGCCTGTGATGCTCACCTGGACCATTAACATTTGAACCATTTGCATTTAAATAGATGGAAAAAACAATCCAAATTCTTGTTTGATATGTTAAAGTCTACCACTGATGGTGTCACACCCAAGTTTTGTTGAAATCGGGTCAGCGATTAAGGCGGAGTAGTAGTTTAACCGTGTGGCAGGGACGGGATGTATTATCGGCTAGAGACAATTGGCTTAGTGGGACGATGGGACGTATTATCGACAAGAAACAGTTGGCTTACTGGGGCGACGGAATATATAGTCGGCTCACGCTACCACCAGTTTTCGATCGCTAAATACTCTAGCATTACGGGTGTTTTATCCAGTCAAACTCAGCATTACATTACGTCAGAAGGCTGAATTTTCAAAATTCACTGTCGATTGGTCAATTCAGTTTGCTTACAAATTTTTGCGCGGAAAATAGAAATAGATCTTTGTGAATGAAATAGTTTGCGTAAAAATGTCGAAAATGATGAAACAATTATTATTATTAATATTATTATTATTATCATTATACAAGCTGCTCAACGATTGGCCAAGCGGGAAAAGCTTTCTAAACGGCATCCTACACCACCAGTGTCATATATACTACGGAAATGTGAACGCAACCCGCTCTCCAGAGTTAAGATCGCAAATTTTGTTTGTTTTCTTTGTCACGTGATATGATGTTACCAGCTTATGACAGTTAGTTTAATTTTAATGAAATTTTATGTTTGCATGCTTTTAAATTACTTTATAATGTCATTACTGAATAACTGGAAGCCTCTCAAAATTACTGAACATCCATCATGGTGAAATTATTTAAAATCAATGGTCGACAGGGGGTTAGGTATTGACAGTTGTCAATAATTTGAAAAAATTATATTTTCTTCCAAACCTTTGTGTCTGGACACAGGCCTTTGAACTTTCATCCACCCATTCCACTACCACATATCCCCACTATAATATATAATATACTATATTATAGTATGGGGATATGTGGTAGTGGTATGTATGGGCGAAAATTCAAAGGCCTGTGGTCTGGAACCTAGAAGGGCATATCAGCAGAGACAATAAAATTGTTTTAAAGATATTGACCACTATGGGCCCCTGTTTAAGACTATATGCTCGGCCTCAACATGGCGCAGGGGTGTAACCCACTGGGTGTCAATCCAGACATTTGGAGGGGCTAACCAGAGCATTATGCACAACGCTAATGAAATGACACTGAGATCGAATCAACCGAAATGGTGCTCGCCCTGTGAGGATCCGGCAGGCAGGTGCAGCGCCGGGCTCCATGCCTCGAAGGAGCCCACCCTCAGCTACTGGAGGTCCCATCAACTGGTCTTGTGGAGCCAGGGGACGAGGATGGAGAGCTACTGGCCAAACGAAAGAGAAGACCAAACCCAAAGAGAACCCCAGTATCAACATCATGCACTGGAATGCAGAAGGGGTAACCAACAAGAAATCAGAGCTCGAACAGTTCCTCTACGAAAACCACATTGATATCTGCTGCATTCAAGAGACACACCTGCAAGAAGGAAAACCATTTAAGATCAGAGGTTACCAGATTTTCCGGTGTGATCGAAGAGGAAGAAAGAAAGGGGGGGGGGGGGGGGTGATCACCTTGGTTCGAAACAGCGTTAAGGCCAGCCAGATCAAAACCCTTATGGAAGAGGCAGAATATATCAAGATCAAGGTAGCAACCAGCAACTCTGTGATTGACATTGTCAATTATTACTGCCCTAATGACAAGAATCTCTCACTTGACACAATCCAGGTCCCGGACTGCCACTTCCTCATTGCGGGAGACTTTAATAGCCAGTCCCAGAGCTAGGGATACAGCACACTTGACAAACGAGAAGACATTGAAGCATGTCAAGATGAAAACCACCTTTTACTAGTCAACGATCCCACAGTTCAGCCTACCTTCTACTCGCGCTGGTGGCACTCGACAACAACGCCGGACTTGGCATTTTGTACAAAAGACATTCACAGAAACCTCAGTAGAGTGGTCGGATCGCAGTTAGGAGGAAATGAGCACCGCCCAGTCCTCCTCTCTCTTTCTGGAAGTATTTTGACAGGTTCACCGTAACATCCAAGGTGGAACTACAAAATGGCAAATTGGAGTCTGTTTGGCATTCGTTCCAATGAGCTTACCCATTCCTTGAGCGTTCAGGAAAAACTACCGCCCCTACTGGACAACAGAACTGCAAGCAGCACATGATAAACTAGACAAGGACAGAGAAGATGCAGAGAGTAATCCCTGTCATGAAAACCACTTCACGCTACAACAAACTAAAGCCAGGTATCTAAAGAAGAAGCTGGAGGGAAAAGACGTCAGGGTTTAATTTAGAGAGACACCACAAAGCTATGGAGACTGACTAAAGCACTGAATGATGAGGGTGTCGGGGGAGAGAAGATTACTCTTGAAGAAGATGGACAAACACTGACAGGAAAGATGGCTGCAGATGCCTTGTGTCGGGGGAGAGAAGATTACTCTTGAAGAAGATGGACAAACACTGACAGGAAAGATGGCTGCAGATGCCTTTGCGAAGGCATATGTAAAAGAAAGCAACATTTCTATACCACGAATGCGTCAAAGAGGTTAGAAAAGAGCGAAAGGAAAGAACAGACACCAACACTCATGATGCAATGAAAGTTGACATTAGTTTAGCAGAACTGAAGAAGGCTATCCACCAATTGAAGAAGAAATCTCCCAGGCCAGATGGCATTACGAATGAAATGATCCAACACCTTGGTAATGCATCTCTCCGCAAGTTGCTAGACATCTTTAATCTCAGTTGGACCAATGGAGAGGTTCCTCAGTGCTGGAAGGAAGCCAGAATGACTCCTATTCTGAAAAAAGGGAAGAACAAGGCGAAAGTGCTGAGCTACCGTTCTATCAGTCTTACAAGCTGCATATGCAAGACCATGGAGCGCATCATCAACCAGCGGTTGTAGTCGTACCTGGAGTCGGAGAACATTATAGTTTCAGAGCAGGCCGGCTTCAGAAGATACAGGAGCACAGAAGATCAAACAACACATCTTGCACAGGTCATAGAGGACACTTTTCAAGCCAAGAAGGTGATGCTAGCTGCCTTTATTGATCTGCAGAAGGCATTTGACAAGGTGTGGAAGGATGGCCTCCTCGTGAGGCTCCGGTGCACAGGCATCGGGGGCAACATGTTCGGCATCGGGGGCAATATGTTCCGATGGACCAAGTCATACGTACACAATCGCAGAGCTAGGGTGCTGGTGGATGGACAATCTGGACAGAATGTTTGCTGAGACAAGGGGTGCCACAAGGCAGAGTATTATCACCAACTCTGTTCATACTCTTCCTTAATGACATTGTAGCAGAGCGGCCCAATGGGATCCAAGCCCTCTATGCAGATGACCTCGTACTCTGGTGCACCGAGGAGTACACAACGACTGCCACGTACAGAATGCAGCTCGCCTTGGACAGAATTACAGCTTGGGCCAATCGCTGGTGTATAACCATCAACAAAGAAAAATCATCAGCCATGCTATTCTCACTGTCCACTAAAACCAAGGTTGGCAATCTGACACTGGGCGGGTACTCCATTCAAGTATGAGGACCAGCAGACATACCTGGGAGTCACCTTTGACAGAAGATTAACATGGAAGGAGCACATCCAGAACGCAGAGGCAAAGGCCAGAAGAAAGCTAAACATCATGAGGAAGCTGGCAGGAACAAAGTGGGGTGCCAATGAAAGGATCCTCAAGATCATCTACCTAGGTGCCGTACGACCACACCGTGAGTATGGATCCAGCTCATGGATGAAAGCAGCTAAATCTCATCAACAGAGTACAAAACCAGGCACTGCGCATCATCACTGGTGGAATGAGATCAACAATAGAAAAAATGGGGCAGACAGCAGGCATACCCCCACTTAGCAAAGGAAGGAAATGCAAAGCACTGATCCAAGTTGAAAAGTTCAAATCGTTCAACAACCACCCGATGAAGATCAGGCAAGCACAGCTGTCATCAGGAAGACATAAAAGATCAAGTTTTGTGAAAGAGACAAAAGCACTTCAAAGGAAACACCAAGAAATGTTGCCAGCACAAATAGAAGACCCAAACCACACCCTTGATCCTCCACCCTGGGAAAACAAACTAGAGAGCATAGCTATTCGCACCACAGTACCTCATCTCACAACCAAAGATGAACATAGTGATGTAAGCAAGAAGGCCCTGACCCTAACCATGCTGGAAGAAATGTACCCTCAGGAGACATGGATAAAGATCTACACAGATGGATCAACCAAAGATGCAATTAGGAGCGGAGGTGCCGGACTGCACATACAGTATCCAAATGGACAACATGATTCAGCTGCAATACCGACAGGCAAACACTGCACAAACTACAGTGCTGAAGTCGAAGCACTGGTTCATGCAGCTAATACCATTAGCAGAACAGCAGACCATATCGCACAGATTGTCTTTTTATCTGATGCCCGCTCCGTCCTTGAGGCTATCACCAAAGGTAAGCTGCCACAACTTGAAGAAGCACTACAAACCATCAAATGCTTTCGGATAGCATTGCAGTGGATCCCCTCACACTGTGGAGTCCAAGGAAATGAGGAAGCAGACAAGATGGCAAAGGTGGGTGCAGAAGAGAATCAGACAGAAAACATGGTTACACATACAGAGATGAAGACTATCATCAAGTCACTCTATAGAACACCTCAATCAGAAGATGCCTACTATCATCTCTCGAGGCCAGAGCAAGTGACCATTTTTCATCTCAGAATTGGACATAACAAACTAAACCAACACATGTACAGGCAGTTCCACCTTACGACATCGCCCGCTTGTCCTTGTGGAGAAGCAGAACAGACCAGAGAGCACATACTTCAATGTTGCAGTACGTATATCAGCTGCTGAGAGAAGAGATCTGGCCTTTGTCAACCTCCTTTCTTGAAAAGCTGTATGGGCCCGTGGAAGAACTGCAGAAAACCATAGATTTCATCTTGAGACCGGCTCTCCAAGTGTGATACCAGCGATCGAAAATAAGAAGACCACTGTCGAGATATGGTTCACATGGGGAAGAGACCAGGGGGCACAATTGGGAGGTGCCCCCACCCCACCCCATCACTTTTGTCAATCTTACTGGGGTTGCTCCTGTTCATCTTGCAATGTTATTAATGTATCTATTCTTTTATTTTTAAATATCCATTTCCAGACAGAGAATCTGTTTGAAAATTTATCACTCAGTTATTGCCCCAGTTATTCCAGTCATACATTTTCGAAAATATTCTCATTATCTGCAAATCGACATTTTGCAAGGTCACTGCTGTAGCCGTTTTTTTTGGCAAACTTGCCTGTTATAGGGTTAATAATACTTAAATACTGTATTGTGTAAACTATCAGTGCAAATATCAAATAAAGTTCACTCGAAGTGAGAGGGAGAGAGAATCTCATATTAGGTAATCAGACTGGACTATGTATAGTAGATTTGTTGAATATATCGAGTCCAATTTGACTGGAAGCTGCTGCTGCTGCTGCTTTAGGCAACAATGGATTCCAAATAAACTTATCAAAATATACTCAACAGATTACTTTTTTAGACTGCAGGATCTTTACTCTTGTCCTGCAATGGGAAGGGGGTATTACATTTGTTTGCGTGTGTGTGCGTGCGTCCATGTGTCCATCCGCTATTGCATCTAAAATACTGATCCTATTGGTTTTAAATTTTAACACAACAAAGCAACATAACCTAAACAAGGATTTCCATACATTAGCTGTGATCTGGACAAAACCCCAGGATCCAGATTGGACACAAATTTTAATCTATGGACATCTCGGAAACTACTGATTAGATTTTGCTCAAATTTCAACAAAGGAGAGGGTGCGATCACACATTAAGATTTAATAAATTTGGATGTGTGAAAATTGATTTTAAAAACGCTACAGTGAGAAAAAGGGTAGGGCAGTCTCGGCAGTGGTTTACAATCTCTGATTACTCTTGTTCATAATGTTATCTATCAAGCATCAAGTCCTCGACAATACCGTTGCGCTTTATAACTAGATTGCGTGGTCGATGATGCGTTATAGCAGACTCAAAAAACCATCCGCTTTTGTTTCTACGAGAATTCTTAATACTTACCAGATGTACTATTATGATAATGTCTATTATCTAGTCTAGCTCAAAATAAACAATTAAAACTCCGCACTCTCCTGGTCCTGCCCCTACTGTGTCCGGTAATACCATAGCCGCAGGTACCGAGTCATATCCCAATCACAGTCAGATTCGTCTTGTTTGCCTTGGCAAACTGCGAAAGCAGCTCAGCCTCACCTCAGCGGGGTGGCTGAGGCAGGGCCATAGTACATCTGGTAAGTATTAAGAATTCTCGTAGAAACAAAAGCGGATGCTTTTTTTATTCTACTTCGAATAATACTTACCAGATGTACTATTATGATAAACTCCGGATTTCGACAGCCAGAAAATGCCGGTGGGAGGAGGTGAGGCTCGAACCAGCACTCAACTACCATCCAACAGAGAAGGTTGTGAAGAGACTAGAACCCTGGCATACGCTTGGGTTCTGCTATCTGACTCATAGAGTGCCAAACTTCCATGGTCTAACCCGCGCTCCCCCCCTCTTTTGTCCGCACAAAATTCAGAGGGCTGTCACTGGGGATGCAACACCCACCAGACCCGTGTCAGCCCCAAGTCTCAGCTAGGGCAGTCCAGTAGAGTGCAAAGAAGCTACTACAACTTCTAACTTTGAAAAAATATCAGTATATCGACTAGATTTTCAAATTGGAATGAGTCTAATGTCTGGTTGACAGGATAAGAATACTCTTGTACCAGACTATTTACCTAAGCAGTCTGGTATTTCGACTGTAAGTAAATATATTTATAGTCACTTAATTAATGTAAACACTCACCATTTTTGAGTGCTTGATCTTTTCTTGATCATCACAGGAGCTTGGCCCAATCCACGGTCGTACTCAGTCATGTGCATAGCGTTTGTTCAGTGTAGGCGGAAGACTTTAGTGATGTGTGCGAAGTAGTGGTCGGACGTGGCTTAGTTTAGGTTTGACAGATTGGCGACGGCTACCGGATTAAGTGAGCTGGAGATGTCGCGAAGGTAGAAATCAGTGAATGACGACTCGGCATGCCATTGTGCTACAGACATCACCTCCTCTAATGAGACACCCTTATAAAGGGCCGATGATGCCGCTAGTGCTCGGACCTGATGGGCATTCGCATGATCAATTTGCTTTCCTGTAGCGATTTTGTGTGACATCTTAATAGCGTCAACTATCCAACGAGAAATAGTATCTTTCGAGGCACGTAAATGGGGAGCTTTGAGACATAACCACAGAGATTTCGGGTCGTCCCTCCACTCATTAGTACATTTCTTATACATTTTAAGACATCTGACAGGACACCAAACAGAAGAGTTAGGGTCATGTCTAGTTAAACTTGGCAAATTGATCGGCTGTCCTGGATATTTAAGTGACTGATTCTTTGACAGGAAACAAAGACGTGGAAGTAGTCGTAAACCTTCACCCGTGACGACAAAACGGTCTTGTTCGGCAGAAAGCGCATGAATTTCGCTTCTCCTTCTCGCCGACGCTGCTGCAACCAAGAAAACTGATTTAATAGTTAACAGTTTAATATCAATAGATCTAATCGGTTCAAAAGGAGCTTGTCCTAAAACCTGTAGAACAAGATATAGATTCCATGATGGGATAGGAATTGGCTGCCTAGGTCGCAGATTGCTCATTCCTTTGATAACTTCATTCAAGGTGTCATTCTCCACTCCTTCAACAGTGAGACTGGGAATGACTGAAGCTAATGCAGACTTATATGCTGCTAGGGTGGAAGGTACAAGTTTGTCAACTTCGTATAAATGACAGATAAAATCCGCTACGTGTTGAACAGATGCAGAAAAGGGATTAATATCTCCTCTCTCACACGACTGTGCAAATTAGTTGATTCTATAATTATATGTCTTTGTGGTTGAAACTCTTCTGGCTGAAGCAACAAACTTCGCTGCTTGCTCAGAAAAGCCACCCTCAATTGCACGCTGCTTGACAACATCCATGCAGTCAATTTGAACATTTCCGGTCTGTCGTGGAGGTACAGACCCTTGTTCTGAGAGATTAGATCTCTGGAGACTGGATTGCAGACCAGAAGGTCCAGCAGATCCGTAAACCATGATCGGCCTGGCCAATACGGGGCGATCAGTAGTACCTGGCACTCCCCTTCTCTTATTTTTGCCAGAACTTTCGGGATGAGAATTGTTGGAGGGTACGCATACGCGTACATCCCCTCCCAACTTATTGCCAGTGCGTCTACTGCTAAGGCTAATGGGTCCGGGATCGGTGACACGTAAGTGACCATCTTTGCGTTTTGACTCATCGCAAACAGGTCGACATTTGGCTTGCCCCATTGTTTGAATAAACCCTCCGCTACCGATTGGTTGAGCTGCCATTCCGTCGGACGACAAACCGTCCTTCGACTGAGAGCATCCGCTAGGATGTTCAATCTTCCTGGAATGTGTGCTGCCCGAAGAATAATATTCTTCTCTTGGCACCACAGCAGAAGGTTCCAAACCATCATACACAACTCTGGTGATCTCGTGCCGCCCTGGCGGTTCAAATAAGACACCACTGTCGAGTTGTCTGTCCTTATTAGGACAACTTTGCCTTGAATCAGGCTCTCGAACTTTCGAAGTGCTAATACCACCGCTAGTAGTTCGAGCACATTGATATGTTTCTGCGCATTGGTCCGATCCCATTCCCCTGACACTGACTGATTGTCCAATACAGCTCCCCAACCCGTCAACGATGCATCCGTAAAGATGGACATCTGAGGTTCAGGAGGTTGTAGCAGAACACCTCGCAGGAGATTCTGTTCGGATAACCACCACTAAAGGTGGAATATCAATGGTTCTTTGACTGGAATCCTCAGAGATAACGGATCCGTTTTCTGAGACCAGAATGACATTAGATACATCTGAATTGGCCTGCGCCTGAGTGCCGCATATGGAACCACCCTCTCCAGAGATACTAGTAACCCCAGTATCCTGAGAAACTGGCGCGCCGTCAGATAGGCTCCTAGAGAAACCGACTCCAGACCTGCAATCAGGCTTTTGACTCTGCTCTCCGCTGGAAAAGCTACGCCGTCCCTGAGATTGAAAAAGATTCCCAGATAGACAAACTCCTGGGATGGAGTCAGTTCTGACTTCTCTAGATTTACAATCCACCCTAGATCCTTTAATAAGGCTAGGACTACCTGCAGATTGCTGCGCAGAGTGACTGGATTCCCCGCCTTCAGCAGCCAGTCGTCTATGTACGTGTGAACAGCTATGTTTCTCCTGCGAAGTAAAGAAGTCATGGCGAGAACCACCTTGGTGAAGACCCTCGGAGCTGTGGTCAGGCCGAACGGGAGAGCATTGAATTCCCAAACATTGTCTTGGAATGCAAAGCGAAGGTACTTCTGAAAAGGAATTGACATTGGAATATGAAAATATGCATCCTTCAGATCTATCGACACTCCCCACATGCCTTTACTCAGCCCTGTCATTACTGCTGCAACCGTCTCCATCTGAAATTTGGGAGAAAGAATAAACTTGTTCAACGGTTTGAGATTAAGAATTGGTCTCCATCCTCCGGTACGCTTCGGAACGAGGAACATGATCGAATAGAAGCCCGGAGAAGACTGATCCTTGACTAAATGAATGGCCTTCTTCTGATGAAGAGATTGTATTTCTGACCGAATGGCGTCTAGACGATCTGATTCCCTTGGAACAGGAGTCCATATTGGAGTCGAGGTTAACGGAACTAACGATTGATGGATGAGCCAGTCCGGATCGTAGCCGTTTCTTATCCACTGACAAACTAAACAGTCGCGCACGACCTGTTCCCATTGGTTTAGGAATAGCTGAAGTCTGCCTCCGACGGAAGGAATCTGCACACAATTGTCGGTCAAGATTAGCCGATAAGACGCTACATCGCTTGGGTGAAGATTCTCGACTCCATCTGTCTCCGAAGCCATCGGTAGTGGTTCTGCCGGAAACCCGTCAGGAACGAGCCCCACGACCACCCCGCGGCTTCTTGTGGTACGACGGTCCGGAACCGCCGCCACGGCTATCCTTACGGTAGCCGCCTCGGCCTGAACCGCCACCCTTCCTGTCTTCCTCATACGGCCTCTTACTAGAGGACTTGTATGAGGACGAACGGCCAGGTCCTTGCGATCCGGATGACCTATGGGCATCACGGCCAGAAGGACGGAAGGGCGATCTAGGACGCTGCCTCTGCTGCTCCTGTCTATGCTGACGGTAGGACTGTTGCGGCTGAGTCCTCTTAGTCGACTTCCACGACTTGCCGACCACCTCTTGCTCCGCCACCATTGACGCAACCTTGGAGAGCGCTTGTCGTGCCGAGCCGCCGAACAAGCCTGGACCAATGAAGGGCGCAGAAGATAATGCAGCCCTCATTTCCGGTCCTGGTTCTACACAATCGAGAACCATTCTCCGTCGCTCTGCCAACGTTCTAGTGGCAATCCTGAGACAGGCGCATGGTGTCCCGAATAACTCCGGGAGCAGCCTCTGGCACCTGTCCGCCTTCCGCCGTGCAGTCCAGCATACCCTGCAAGACGGTACACCCGTGCGACAGCGCAGCCATGGCTGCTCTGGCTGCATCCTCAATGAGCGTAAGCTCATTGAACGGGTCTTTGTTGGTCTGCGAAACCAAGGGACGTGACCGCCCCTTAGCCTTCCCACCCAATGGCCTATTCAGCGCCTCTCGGTCCGCAACGGAAAGCCGTGGAACCCGGGCGTACTGATGATAGGCCAGCTCCGGAAAACGGACCCTACTCCTTATCCCCTTCGGGGCCTTTGGTAATGCATAGTCTGGCTGAACCAGACGGTATGCCGCAACTTCCAACATGTCAGAAGTCTGCGTATCCAATGGGAGTGTCGGCATGGCAGAAGAGCCACTTGACAGAGCGCTAGCCGCACGCTCTGACATCCGTTCCATCGCCGGATCGCGCTGAGATCCTAGATCAGATGCCAACCCGAGACGATTGGTCATCCATCCAAGGACCTGCACCCATTCAGCTTCGGTGCAGAAAACGGACTCGTCCATCAAAGAACTGCCGTTCTCATCCTCCCTCTCTCCCTTAGATGAGAGGGCCACCGACGATCCATGCTGGGCGTTACGATACGCGTCGCTGCCAGGACAGAGCGCATCGATAACGCGACTACCGGCGGCACCGGTGTCTAGCGAATCGCCAGACACGGATTCCCCGCAATCCATCGGCTCCCGCATGGGATCCGGGACTACGACCGCCTTAACTACGGCTGGTACCGTCACTCCGATAGGAGCCGCACCTAACGCCGCCGGGATACCAGCAGGAACCGCAAAACACGGCTCCGCCGGCATTTCCGGTTGCACAAATAGCGGATGGAATATGCCCGACGGAACGTCGCCATCACCATCCGCCTGGCAAACCCGTACAAATCCCGAGGGCGACCCCTGGGACGTACTAGGCATTGCCGTCATCGAAAGATCCGGCATGCCGGAATCCTCCATTAGCAGCAGATCTTCCTCCTCTACCGTCGGCTCTTGAGCCAAGGACAGAGAAGGGGCAGGTGCATGCCCCTCAGCAGAACTAGCCGGACCACCTAATGGTTGTCCTGCACCAGCTTGCCTCACCGGGACCGTGGACTGCAACGAGTCAAACATCGCCTTGAACTGGGCCGCCCATACGCCCAGCGCTGAATCCATTCGTTCATTCAGACGACCTTCAAGTCCCATAAGAGACGCCTGCTGCACCTTCGCTGCCTTGTCCTTCGCGATCCTCTCCAGCCTCGCACGTCGATCCCTGTCAAACTCTGCCACCATTGCCGACGACCACTTCACGCACACATCACAAGGGCTGCCGACCTTACACTGAGCGCACGCCACACAGTGATGTCCCAAGTACTTCCGCTTCATGAACCTGTTGCACTTCTGGCACATGTCCGGATTCTTAGGTTTCTGCGAACACAGAGAAAAATTAAAACGCTGCACATGACAAATGATGACGAGCAACACGCACAATCGACTTGATAGTTAAGATTTCTTAAACACATTAACTTTCTCTTAAATTAATGATAATCAAGTTCTTAGGCAGGAAATATTTGAAACTTTTTTGAGTAAAATTTTTTTTTAAAACACACAACTCAGCCTTTAACTAGCGTTAAATAACCAAGGCCACATCGCCGATCACTACAAACACCCTCGACAATGAAGCGAAAGCTAAAAAATCGGCGATAAACAGAGTGCATAGACACACCAAGCCAAGAACGACATAATACATGGGCGCCGCCATCTTGGCCAAGGGCGCATCCATCTTTAGAGGAACCGAGTCGCAAGAGAAAATTAACCGAGTACGCGAATTAAATTAAAAGTTAACAGGTACAGAAGCGACTCCACCAATGGCTAACATTTTAAAACAATGTGCCAATTTAAGGAAATTTCAAACAGTATTTATGGCACGAATGTATAAATTCTAGATTGATACAACCTGCCCCTGTGATGATTTTCCTAGTTCCTCCATGAAGCCACCGATGTAATCCTTCCTAACAACCGATAACCGCTTAAATTAACTAAAATTTGAGCACACTAAAATTGCGACTTGACAAAAACGCAAAATAGACGAATCTGACTGTGATTGGGAATTGACTCGGTACCTGCGGCTATGGTATTCCCGGACACAGTAGGGGCAGGACCAGGAGAGTGCGGAGTTTTAATTGTTTATTTTGAGCTAGACTAGATAATAGACATTATCATAATAGTACATCTGGTAAGTATTATTCGAAGTAGAACCCATGTTCACCACTTTGACCTCTTTACCCCATCCCTTCCCTGGGGGGGGGGGGGGGGGGTGGCGCCAAATGTAAATGCCCTCTTGCACTCCATAATTACCTACCAAATTTGTTTGAATTCCAACCCCTGATTTTGGAAGTTGCATTACACAGACTGGAGTGGATTGTTGCTACGTCATTCAATACATATTTTGATTGTCAGTCTACATATGATGTAATTCATTATGATATCATATACTTGGGTGTCAGATTGGATTCATCTATTATTTAACCCTTTCTCATTGTCACCGACAAATCCCAGAGAAATTATGATGCATACGATATAAAATTTATTCTATTGAATATTTTGAAATTAATTTGACTGAAAGCCATTGGTGCCTAAGGCAGTTTGCAGTCAAACTAATTAAAATATATTCAACAGTTTTCCGTTATGGTATCTTTAAAATAAGATATGGGGAATTCATCGGGAAAGGGTTAATCTTACCTTGCTCGCGTGCACATTTATGTTGTATATTTAACTGCCGTCGAATCATATTTGCTGTGCGTGGTTCCTGGCTAATTCGTTGCAATGAGCCTAGTGTATATGGTGTCTCCCAATCCATAATCATATCAGTAATTTACATTAACAATTTTGATTGAATTCTACCAAAGGTTTTTGGACAAGGATAGATAGACAGATGAATGGAGGCAATTGCAATATCCCAGGAGCCTTATTTTATACAGATCACCAAATTTTTCTCTTCATAAAATTCATATTAGTAAATCCATCAGCCTACTTAGCAGGAGTGTCAGATTTTTTTAGGAGAAGCCATTGTCCGCTCGCCTGAAAAAATAGGAACGATAAGTTAGAAATAGGCAAATTCTAAGAGTTATATTAAGACTAACAATCAAATTTTTTCATGAAAATTTCCATTTTCTCATACACAATGCCCATATGCAGACTATGAGCCAGTCATTCCAGTAATACATTTTCAAAAATAATCTTCCTTTGGTCAGAAAATTTACATTTTCCTAGACAACTGCAGAAGCAGTTTTGGTCTGACTCAAATGTTAGATGGTTAACAATATACATGTACGGCGCAATGTAATAGGGATATACTGGTAAGCACTATGACCCGACAACGGCTGTTATGGTCACACTGCCCTCAGATTTTAGCGCAGAAATGAAATGAATAATATAATAAAGGGTGGGCATATATAGTCCAACAAAGGAGTATGACTACTAGTTACTGGATTAACCTTTTCAATCAACAAGAACGAATAAATTTGCTACGAATGTGTCAAAATTATGTTGAATATTTTCACACTAGTTTGACTGGAAGCTGGCGAAGGCAGCACCAGCTTCACATTGGATTCAAAATATTCAACATCTTACCTTTAGAATTAATGACTGTAAACGTAAAATTCTGGAATGTCAGGTTCAAATGTGATAATTGTTTTTGATTTTGGGCACACTTCCATGATTGTGCAAGTTTGTTTCAGGCCCCCGTTTCTCTATATCTTTGATCAGAGGATACTGGCCACACAGAAAATGGTGATAGAATGTTTGTAACCAGGGAAATAGTGAAATATTTGTTTTCTAAGGAATTATTACTAAGTTCACATCATCAATGATTATAAGTAAATGTGCTGTTACTTCTAAGTTTTCAGTTACTCAATGACTAATTTCACCAAGAAAGTTATAGTTTGTGGTAAGAGAGCAGCAGAACCAATAACATTAATCCGTTTTGTCTACCTCTGGTCGCGAAATAACAATAAGGTTATAGATAAACAATGCGATAAGCTCCTTCATCGATGCATGTCTTTGTTTACAATTTCTGAGAAAACTTACTCTTCAAGTTACCGTCAGTAATAAGGCCGAGTTGAGATACGAAAGTTGTCAAATATATCGGCATCCCACTTCCCGATTGGCAATATCGTTAATCTAGTCATCTGTCTACTTTTTAGTTTGTGGCGTACAAGAAATATGCATAGATTGACATATTTGAACAAATGTTACTATTTTGCAAAACAGCTGATCATGTCGCCATCTTGCCGGAAAACTTAATATTCATGAATTCCCGACCAATCAGATGCGTCAATCTTATAGCACAAGATACAGTGTTGCCAATAACGGGTAATGAGCTTGGTACTCATATATTAGATATGGGTACGATTCTACAACTCCTTCTCGTCCTCTCACGATCTTTCATGATAAACGATTCCTATTGGAGATGCCACTATGAAACAATGTCCGATGCCATAGAATCTTAGTGTAAAACATTCGTGTTTGCTTTTTAAATGGTTGATTGCAACCAGTAATGCTACATAACATAAAATTTGCCATTTATTCGCTGTCAACACTGAGAAACCCGAATCGGATGAAAACCTTGATGAAACATTGGTATCTGTTAGTTTTAATACCATTGTTATTAAATTTATCAATGGCAATCGTAAAATGAAAAAAAAATTGGATAAATTTAGCAAAAATAGACCAATGTATTTATCCTACAAGGTATGTCCATTTTGAAAGGCACATTGACCAAATAAAATATATTTTATTCATACAAATTTTATGAGTACTAAAAAGGAATTTTATTGCCCTTTCTAATGATATATATTTATATATAGTGGTCTGCTACTTTGCCAAAAATAGTTAATATAGTTGGCATGGTAGCACTACGCCACTACCACTTATAGGCTAGGGTTCTAAGCAAGTTTCTAGCTTTTGCCTGTAGTTTGTGTGGCAGTTTTTGGTAAATTCTTGGTAGGGCCTAGAGGGTTAAATGGTTTGGAAAATTTTTTACGATAGCTGACCAAAAATCGAGCAAATCAAAATTAAAAGTTCTAGAGCTTACCACTGTAAGATCTTTCCAGCCAAATTTGGTTAACTATCCACTAAGATGTTATGGGGATGCGTTTTGACAATTTTCTGTAAATTTTTCAAACAAATGATTTTCATCCAAAAGATTGACAAATCAAAATTCTGAAGAGAAGTTCTCGAGACTGACATAATGTGGTCTCCTATCCAGATTTGTTTGAAATGTGATAAGCGGCTAATGAGGATGCATTTTGACAATTTCCGGTAATTTTTCATACAATCCAAGATTTTCATCATAAAATTGACAAAGCCAAATTCTGAATGGACGTTCTAAACCATACCACAATATGGCCATCTTATTAAAATTTGGTTGAAATCCGTCAGGCTGTTAACAAGAAGCAATTTGACAATTTCCGGTACATTTTTCATAAAATCTAAGATGTTCACCGAAAAATTTGACGAATCAAAACTATAAATGTAATTTCTACAGATCAATTTCATTGAAATCGATCAAAATGATAAGGAGACGAATCAATTTGACAACTTCCGGTAAATATGTAACAAAATATAAATATAGGATTTTCAGCCAAAAAATTGACAAATCAAAATTCTGAATGGAAGTTCTAGATCCTTTTGTCTAAATTTGCTTGAAATCAGTTAAATTGATAAGAAAAAGAAGCGATTTGACAATTTCTGTTAAGTTTTTCATAAAATCTAGGATTTTCACCCAACAATTGACAAATCAAAAATCTGAATAGAAATTCTATAACCTACCAAATAATGATCATTCTAACCCAATCTAGTTGCAATCAGACTAGCCGTTAAGGGGAAGCCATTTGACAATTTCTCGTAAATCGTTCATAAAAATCGATTTTTATCCAAATATTTGCTGAATACAAATTCTGAATGCAAGTTCTAGAGCTTACCACCATAGATTCATTTCATAGCAATTTCGTTTGAATTGGTAAAAATGGTAAGGAGAAGCAATTTGACAATTTCCAGTATATTTTTTTTATAAAATCTAAGATTCATGCATGATAGGACCCTTTGACCCAAATTTGGTTCAAATCTCTGCCTATTGGTTAATAAGGAGTAGCATTTTAAAGCAAAAGTTGACGGACAACGGACGGATGTTTGCCACAGCATCTCACTTGACCTTTCAGGCCAGGTGGGCTAAAAAGTATAATTTATTTGAGAGATCAAGAGCTCGGTACTATCAGGTTGCAGAAGGTATTATTTTACTTCATGCCCACCATAGGATTGAAATCTAAAAATGTTAACTGTTTAACCATCACAAAAATTTCAATTTTCTAATAGAAAATGTCCATTTCTAGACCAAGAGACGACTATCTTTGAAACTGTCACTGGAATGACTGGCTCGGTTATTGAGCCAGTTAGTCCAGTGATAAAATTTCAAAAATAGTCTTCTCTTTATCTGAAAATCAGCATTTTCCAAGACCACGGCAGATGTGTTTTTTGCCAGACTTGTGTTAAAGGGTTAAAACTAATTTGGAGTTAACAGTTGATATGTGACAACATACACAGATTGTAAGACAACAATTCAATATAAATATCCTAGATTGGACGGCCGATGGCATGCCATCACAAATACACATGTTCACAGCTTTGAAATGTTGACCACCCCCTCCCCACCCTCCCCCCTCCCAACCCTAAACCCTGCCATCTTACGACAGGGCCAAATGTAAATGTCCTCTTGCGTGCCACAATCATATGAGTAACACATGTACCAAATTTGGTTGAATTCTATCCAACAGTTTCGGAGCAGTCAATTTCTACACGCACACGTGTACATACACACCACGCTGGCACAGATGGGGATACTGAATGTGCTGTGTGTTTGAAGACTATATTACACTTGGAGAGACTTAAGAACTGAACAGTTATTTCTTTTAATAATGTATAATTGCATTGTGGGATGTTATACCTGCACTTTGTGCAGACTCTGCCATCAATGCTGTCAGTGCACCAATTAACCCACTGGAGGCAGTAAGCAGCTGAAACACAAGCACACAGTGTCTAAATAGTGAGGGAACTGATCTGTCACTAAAATATCTGACGTTATAATCAATTATGTTACTAATTAATGCTATGAATTGGAAACTAACCGATAAAGCCATACAATCCTTACATCTATTTCAGTTCATCCATACAGGTTACACTGTTGAATATTTTGAAAATAATTTAAACAGAAGCTGTTGCTGCTTTAAGTAACAGCAAGAAGCTTTCGGTTAAATTGCAGTTTCAAAATCTTCAACAGAATAATTCTTCAATGTTGTGTTGACTAGACTAGCTCATATGTACAGGGAACACTGGTACAATAGACCTTTCCAGTTTTAGTTATGCCCCGCCCATCTCTAGCTAAGCTCCACCCACACCTCGCTGTGTTGGGATTGATCGATCCCCGAATTCCCCGACTATCAATTTCCAGAAAGACTATACAGGTAGGTTGTTGAATATTTTGTAACTAATTTGACTGGGTGCTGTTGCTGCCTATGGCAGCAACTAGGGCTGTGGTTCGTGAAGATTTTCACGAACCGAACCGGTTCGCGATACGCTAGTCCGGTTCACGAACCATCTAATATTCAAAATCTGAACTGATGAAATAGAATCAGAAATATTGTGACACACAAAATCATTTGCAAATTCCAAGTGGATTTAGTGACAAAATACACAACAAATGGTTAGTATAACAGCCAGATAAGTTCACTACACTCAAATAAGTTTCATTGCATGGTTAGTTGGTTACCGTTAAAATTTGACTAAAGGACGCAGTTTTTTTGGTCAAAATACATGTACTAGAAAGGGGGGGTGCATAGATGTTTTCAAGGAGACATTTTATGCCAAAATTAGATTGATTTTGATGCAATAAACAATCTTTATTGAAGATACACAATATTTAGGCGGTCCTATTTAATAATTTCTCTTCCACCATGATAATTTTTAGCCATGCATTAAACATAGCGCTGAGTGATGGTTATTTTTTGTACCAATTTTCGATTTTTTAAAGGTACATTTTTTTCTAAATTTAACATCGTCTTATACTTGAATACAAGTTTTTGGGCGGATCTTGGTCAAATTTGGGACAGCATCCTATATTCGAGGGCGGCCTTTAGTCGAGAAATTACGGTACTTCTTGCCGCTTTATAGACGACACTAGTTAAATAAATTGATACAGGGAACCAGGCTAGTACGGGAACCGCATCATAACAACGCAAATATCTAGATCTGATAGATCTCCTTGAGTTTACACAGCTAAAATAGTTTTGCTAAATACAAATTCTTGGCTACTTTGAACTGGATTTTGTATCAAGATATTACTAGATAATTAGAATGCATAACATTTTGCAAAAAAATATGCCCATATAAACGTAGTTGGTCGAGAAAACTGTTCTAAACAGCGGTTTTACTGGTAGTTCATTTAGTGCGATCTATATTGTAATTGTATATCTATATCTAGCATTTTACGACATTGACCAATTTGCGGTAGTAACAATTGCGCGCTGAACATCCTCGATTTTAATCAGAGAAAGCACATCGCATTTTGATTGGATATACTGACTGGTGTTCATTATAATAGCCAATGAAAACGTAATGTAAGAATGATTAGAATAATAATTTGAACACTATCATTTCTCGGAAATCATGGCCGATTTTGCAAATAAGAAAATATGTCACGTTCGCCTTTTCTTTGATACAGCATGCGTGCCGCGTAGACCTTATAAGCCTGTAATATGTTGAGATGGTGTAATACACATAACAACAACATTTTATTGGCTTGTATTGTCGATATTTGCCGGTAAATTAAACCATTTAAGCGAGGAAGGTATGTGTTACTCTAGGACGATTACGCTATCATGGGTGTGGGTTAAACTTACTCGGAAAATGAATTACGGTTTATCATTCAAAACATGTATATGGCTAGAATAAGTGCTTAGTAAATCGTTTTCGTCATGATTTCCGTATATTTGCCTTAGACAGATGGAAAATACATGCAAAAAAAAATTAATGTATGGTTCGCGAACCACAAGTTTCGTTAAATAAATGTTCAAATATGATTCGTCTTCCAGAGTTTGCGATTGTTCGAATGTTCGCCCCAGCCCTAGCAGCAACAGTGTCCAGTCAAATTAGTTTCAAAATATTCAACAGGATATTTATTGAATAGTAGACATAATTCGTACAACAACGCATAGTCCGTCTTCAATTATGCATTCGTGACGTACTTATCTACGTCATTCATGACATAATAATGATGTCCTTGATTGTGATGTCATTCTACACCCCATGTAGTGTGCTATGACGTCATATGATAGATGGATACAGTGGAAAGGTCCATTCTGAGTTACACATATAATCCCTTTTATGACCCTCGCCCTCTAAGAGGAAGAGGGTATTGCAATCGGGTCCGCTTGCCTGCCTGCCCGTCCATCCGTCTGTCTGTTGCATACAAAACTTGAAGACTTTTGAAACTAAATGATATAAATCAAATAATCCACCCCGCAACGGCAGCCATGTTCGTGGGATGATATATCCCACTGATTTGGACAGACATATGGATGGATACACAGACAAATGGGAGCTAATAATTATAAACTAGCGACAAGAGATTACTAACCTATTCAATAACACATTCAAGTAAGTTTAGTTATGAAGTTTCATCACAATACTCCAAGCAAAAATAAAGTTATTGAATGAAAACCCAAAATTTGCACGGACGGACGGACACAAATTCAGAGACAAAGGGATGATGCACATAGGGATGGGCTGACTGACCCACAAAATAATGTACAATTCCCTAGAAACATAGCCAATGTTCCCATGAATTTTCGTCACAATACTCCAAGCAAAAATAGTTATAGAACGAAAACGCAAAATTTGCACGGACGGACAGACACAAATTCAGAGACAAAGGGATGGACGGATGGAGGGATGGGCTGACTGATCCACAAAATAATGTACATCTCCCTAGTACCATAGCCAATGTTCCCATGAAGTGTTGTCACAATATTCCAAGCAAAAGTAGTTATTGAAAGAATACCTGTGCGTGATGGATGGACAGACAGATGGACGGACGGAAGTGAAAACATAATCCTCCCGCTTACCGCTAAAGCGGAGGGGGGTAACTACAGCCCAGACAAAAATAATTTATGATGTCCAGTGAACCATGAAAAGCAGGTCATGCTGACATACCTTTGGTATATGACACACACACACCCTTAGGTCATGATGCATCCATATACCAAGTTTGGTGACTATACATGAAAAACCTGAAAATATGGTCCGGAGAAAAAATTGGACAGAAAAATAATATTTTCTATGATGTTTAGAGAACCATGAAAAGCAGGTCATGGTGACCTACTTTTGATATGCGACCCAACAGTAACCTACAATACAAGTTTGGTGTACAAAAAAACCTTGAAGCTACAGAACAGACAGGAACATTCTATGCTGTTCAGTGAACCTTGAAAAGTAGGTAACATTGACCTACTTTTAAAACATGACACATGTTTAAGCCATGATGTATCCATATACCAAAATGACTGGTTATCGATCCAGCAGTGGTTAATTTTCAGAGAAGTCTACAAAAGCATTTTTTGGCTGACTTAAGGTTTAAAGGGCTAGGTTAATGATGATTGCTTACAGTCAATCCATACAGTTTCTAAGTGGGCGTAGTAGATGCATGGTGTAATAACAACACTGTCAAGACTAGAACAGACTGATTGTGAAATGCAAGCCTTATGCTTGGTCTTAACATTGTGAGATCCAGAGTCTGAATGATTTGAGTGTTAATTGGTTGTTCGCTCCTTTTATACCAGCCGGTGAGGTCGATCTGGATCGGGGGTGTTGTGACCAAATATGGACATAAGGGGGGGGGTTGTTTGGCGGGTTTGGTTTGGAGGTTTTGGCCGTTTGGTGATTGGGCACCTTGGTGGGTGTGGCAGTTTGGGGGATTCTGGCGGTTTTGGTTGGTTTTTCTTTAACTTGGCTCTTGGCATTTTTTGGTGTAAAATATTGAAAGGTCATTCGTGACTGATGCCAATATGTTGCTTGGTGTATTTGGTCTATTTTTTTACATTACCCTGTGTATAAAGATACAGGGATATGGGGATGGGGTGGGTGGAGGAAAGATACACGAATGAGGACACATACCTGTGCTTTAGCTGCCGTCCATCGGTCAAATCCTGACCTGAGTAAAATAGCAAAGTCACCAACTTCATGAGGAATCTCATGGATAAGGATAGCGAATGTTGTTAACATTCCCACCTGCAAGAATATCAAACATTACATGAAAATTGAGGGATCTGATCTGCTACTCAAATACATGACATCATACACAATTATGGCACATGTAGACTGATCTGACAATATCTAGTGACGCATCTCGCTCTGTCATGAACTTTGAAGTCTGTCAAGCATAGGAATTGTATGGCGTTACTAAGTAAATTTACCATAGGCAACAACAGCACTCGGTAAAATTAGTTTTAAAATATTTAACTGCTTAACTATATCGACCTTGAAATTGGGATTCTGCTAATTCAGGATTAAAAGTATATAAATTGAGTTCACCATGCAGAAAAGTGGGCACAGCTTAGTAAGAAATGGGCGGGGCATAGCTGGAAATGGATCCCTCTATTGTCATCACACTTGTCCACCTCACATATTCTTCAAAGCATAATATTATATAGTACTCATTTATTATCTAAGGGTCGAGTTTCAACTGTAGTCTGTGCCACTTGGGTTAAATACAACACAGGAGGCTCTTACTACAAGTAAGTGTTGTCATGGTAACAGACAACCATGGTTGAAAATAGAAAGATGAAAACCTGTCAAAATGATAGTGATCATGTGCAGGACAGTGCAAGCACCCATTTCAGCGTAGTACGACTGTTAACCCTTTAATGGTCAAGCCATCACACTGACCTATACAGTCATGTTGAGGTGTCCATTTGCTGGCCAAGAGAAAACCATTTTTGAAAATTTACCATTAAAATTACTGGCTCAATAATCGAGCCAGGCATTCCAGTAGTAAATTAAAACAGGAGGCACCACCGGCCTGTATCGCTCACCTGGAATTATTGGACACTGGCACAACCGAACAAAACAAGATGACCACTGGAAAGATTTAACAATCTAATTTCTGTGAAGAAGGTTTAGCCAAGTTTTATTAAAATTGGCCAAGTGGTTAATAAGTCACTAGTTTTGTATATGAATTTTAACAAATTTTCAGAAAATTCAAGATAGCAACCAATCACGCTAAATTTTGATGGATCCATGATCTTTTGACAGATCAACTTTCCATAGACAAACTGTATTGGTTCTTAGTCCCTAATAATATTCCCAAATTTCAGCCTTATCTGTGTATTAGTACTGGATAAGTCGTTTTCGCGAAAACCAGGTCATCCAAGATGGCCACCAAACGATTAGGCCAATCAAGTTCACCGGAGGGAGGCTCTTATTACAAGTAACAAACTTGATTCAACTGTCACGCCAGATGATGTTTCGTGAGTTTTGAATCAATCCTCAAGTGCTTTTGGAGAAACCTCTGTCAACTTTCTAAAAATCAGCTAAAATCCAAACTTAGTCTATTGGCTTCGTTTGAACAAACTTGGATCAGCATTCCCTTCCGGTCAAATATAATTGAAGTCAGCCCAGTGCTTCTTGAGTTGTTTAAAGAAAAAGTTTATAGATGGATGGACGGATGACAGATGGTCACCACGGCATAAGCTCACCTGGCCTTACTAAAAATTTGGCCTGTAAATGGACATTAAATGAGAAATAATTTAGATATTTTACCCAAGCTTGACCATTAAAAGGCTAAGATCGCAACACACCAGCAGGCAGGTGCAGCGCCGGGCTCCATGCCTCGAAGGAGCCCACCCTCAGCTACTGGAGGTCCCATCAACTCGTCTTGTGGAGCCAGGGGACGAGGATGGAGAGCTATTGGCCAACCGAAAGAGAAGACCAAACCCAAAGAGAACCCCAGTATCAACATCATGCACTGGAATGCAGAAGGGGCAACCAACAAGAAATCAGAGCTCGAACAGTTCCTGTAGGAAAACAACATTAATATGTGCTGCATCCAAGAGACACACCTGCAAGAAGGAAAACCATTTAAGATCAGAGGTTACCAGATTTTCCGGTGTGATCGAAGAGGAAGAAAGAAAGGGGTGTGGGTGATCACCTTGGTCCGAAACAGCGTGAACGCCAGCCAGATCAAAACCCTTATGGAACAGGCAGAATATATCAAGATCAAGGTAACAACCAGCAGCTCTGTGATTGACATTGTCAATTATTACTGCCCTAATGACAAGAATCTCTCACTTGACACAATCCAGGTCCCGGACTGCCACTTCCTCATTGCGGGAGACTTTAATAGCCAGTCCCAGAGCTGGGTATACAGAACACTTAATAAACGAGAAGATATTGAAGCATGGCAAGATGAAAAGCACCTTTTACTTGTCAACGATCCCACAGATCAGCCTACCTTCTACTCGCGCCGGTGGCACTCGACAACAACGCCAGACTTGGGATTTTGTACAGAAGACATTCACAGAAACCTCAGTAGAGTGGTCGGATCGCAGTTAGGAGGAAGCGACCACCGCCCAGTCCTCCTCTCTCTTTCTGGAAGTATTTCGACAAGTTCACCTCAACACCCAAGGTGGAACTACAAAAAAGGCAAATTGGAGTCTGTTCGGCATTCGGGCCAATGAGCTTACCGAAAATATAGCAGTAGAAGGGAGAAACATCAACAATGTGGTCAAGGAATTTAATTCAAGTATCCTCAAGGCTGCCAACGAAGCGATTCCTCGAGGGTTCAGGAAAAACAACCACCCCTACTGGACAACAGAACTGCAAGCAGCACATGATAAACTAGACACGGCCAGAGAAGATGCAGAGGGTAATCCATGTCATGAAAACCACTTCACGCTACAACAAACTAAAGCCAGGTATCTAAAGACCAAGCTGGAGGCCAAAAGAAGAAGCTGGAGGGAAAAGACGGCAGGGTTTAATCTAGAGAGACACCACAAAGCTATGGAGACTGACTAAAGCACTGAATGATGAGGGTGTCGGGGGAGAGAAGATTGCTCTTGAAGAAGATGGACAAACACTGACAGGACAGATGGCTGCAGATGCCTTTGCGAAGGCATATGCAAAAGAAAGCAACATCTCTATACCACAAATGCGTCAAAAAGAGGTTAGAAAAGAGCATGAGGAAAGAACAAACACCAACACTCACAATGCAATGAAAGCTGATATTAGTTTAGCAGAACTGAAGAAGGCTATCCGCCAATTGAAGAAGAAGAAATCTCCCGGGCCAGATGGCATGACGAATGAAATGATCCAACACCTTGGTAATGCATCTCTTCGCAAGTTGCTAGACATCTTCAATCCCAGTTGGACCAATGGAGAGGTTCCTCAGTGCTGGAAGGAAGCCAGAATGACTCCTATTCTGAAAAAAGGGAAGAACAAGACGAAAGTGCTGAGCTACCGTCCTATCAGTCTTACAAGCTGCATATGCAAAACCATGGAGCGCATCATCAACCAGCGGTTGCAGTGGTACCAGGAGTCGGAGAACATTATAGTTTCAGAGCAGGCCGGCTTCAGAAGATACAGGAGCACAGAAGGTCAAACAACACATCTTGCACAGGTCATAGAGGACAATTTTCAAGCCAAGAAGGTGATGCTAGCTGCCTTTATCGATCTGCAAAAGGCATCTGACAAGGTGTGGAAGGATGGCCTCCTCGTGAAGCTCCGGCGCACAGGCATCAGTGGCAACATGTTCCGATGGACCAAGTCATACCTACAAAATCACAGAGCTAGGGTGCTGGTGGATGGACAATCTGGACAGAATGTATTGCTGAGACAAGGGGTGCCACAAGGCGGAGTATTATCACCAACTCTGTTCATACTCTTCATTAATGACATTGTAGCACAGCTGCCCAATGGGATCCAAGCAGCCCTCTATGCAGATGACCTCGTACTCTGGTGCACCGGGGAGTACACAACGACTGCCACGTACAGAATGCAGCTTGCCTTGGACAGAATTACAGCTTGGGCCAATCGCTGGTGTATAACCATCAACAAAGAAAAATCATCAGCCATGCTATTCTCACTGTCCACCAAAACCAAGGTTGGCAATCTGACACTGGGCGGTACTCCACTCGAGTACGAGGACCAGCAGACATACCTGGGTGTCACCTATGACAGAAAACTAACATGGAAGGAGCACATCCAGAATGCAGAGGCAAAGGCCAGAAGAAAGCTAAACATCATGAGGAAGCTGGCAGGAACAAAGTGGGGTGCCAATGAAAGGATCCTCAAGACCATCTACCTAGGTGCCGTACGACCACACCTTGAGTATGGATCCAGCTCATGGATGAAAGCAGCTAAATCTCATCAACAGAACCTCGACAGAGTACAAAACCAGGCACTGTGCATCATCACTGGTGGAATGAGATCAACACCAATAGAAAAAATGGAGCAGACAGCAGGCATCCCTCAACTTAGCAAAGGAAGGGAATGCAAAGCACTGATCCAAGCTTCAACGTTCAAATCGTTCAACAACCACCCGATGAAGATCAGGCAAGCACAGCTTTCATCAGAAGACTTAAAAGATCAGGTTTTGCGAAAGAGACAAAATCACTTCAAAGGAAACACCAAGAAATGTTGCCAGCACAAATAGAAGACCCAAACCACACCCTTGATCCTCCACCCTGGGAAAGCATACTAGAGAGCATAGCTATTCGCACCACAGTACCTCATCTCACAACCAAAGATGAACACAGTGATATGAGCAAGAAGGCCCTGACCCTAGCCATGCTGGAAGAAATGTACCCTCAGGAGACATGGATAAGGATCTACACAGATGGATCAGCCAAAGATGCAATTAGGAGCGGAGGTGCCGGACTGCACATACAGTATCCAAATGGACAACATGATTCAGCTGCAATACCGACAGGCAAACACTGCACAAACTACATAGCTGAAGTCGAAGCACTGGTTCATGCAGCTAATACCATCAGCAGAACATCAGACCCTATTGCACAGATTGTCTTTTTATCTGATGCCCGCTCCATCCTTGAGGCTATCACCAAAGGTAAGCTGCCACAACTTGAAGGAGCACTACAAACCATCAAATGCTTTCGGATAGCACTGCAGTGGATCCCCTCACACTGTGGAGTCCAAGGAAATGAGGAAGCAGACAAGATGGCAAAGGTGGGTGCTGAAGAGAATCAGACAGAAACATGGTTACCCATACAGAGATGAAGACTATCATTAAGTCACTCTATAGAACACCTCAATCAGAAGATGCCTACCATCATCTCTCGAGGCCAGAGCAAGTGACCATTTTTTGTCTCAGAACTGGACACAACAGACTACACCAACACATGTACAGGCGGTTCCACCTTACGACATTGCCCGCTTGTCCTTGTGGAGAAGCAGAACAGACCACAGAGCACATACTTCAATGTTGCAGTACGTATCAGCTGCTGAGAGAAGAGATCTGGCCTTTGTCACCCTCTTTTCTTGAAAAGCTGTATGGGCCTGTGGAAGAACTGCAGAAAACCACAGATTTCATCTTGAGAACAGCTCTCCAACTGTGATACCAGCGATCGAAAAGAAGAAGAAGCAACACATTTTACTATAATTAGTGTACAATATTTGTCAGAACTGTATATTACACAAACCAGCATTTTAGCGATGCAGTGCATCACAAAGGATACGCCGGCCTTCCACTGAACTCAGCCTTTTGCTGAATGCATACAATTAATACTGAATCTGGGTGAACTATGAATTCCTACTACAAGTATAATGTATCCATACATATCAAGATTTTCAAGTTTGGTTACTGCATACAAAAAAACCTCTTGAAACTACAGTAAGTACAAGAATAATGCATGATGTTTAGTGAACCATGAAAAGCATGTCTTGCTGACATACTTTTGATACTTGACAAACCTTGAGGCCATGGTGCATCCGCATACCAAGTTTGGTTGCTGTATACAAAAAACTCTTGAAACAAAGGCATGGAGAAGAATAATCTGATGTTCAGTAAACTGTGAAAAGCAGATCACACTGACCTACTTTTGATACATGACACACCTTTAGGCTATAATGTATTCATATACCAAGTTTGATGTCTATACATGAAAAACCCTTGAAATATGGTCCTAACTAAGTCAGGGATGGATGTACGAATACATGAACACACGGACAAAAGCGATTTGTTGGGGTATAAAGAGTCTAAGTCTGACAATAGAAGTCATTTCCATTTACTATCAAGAGAAATAACTGATGATAATACAGCTCATTACAAATTATATTCACAAAGCAATGTTAATAAGGTTAACAACTTTGAGAAGTTCTACGCATTCTTTATTTAAGAGATACTGACAAAATGCCTATGGGTTCAGAGTGCGTAGGTAGTGGATGCAAGAAGAATATTCAGCGATTCTCATAAGGATTATTTTGACAATATAGACCACCAAAATGCAGCTTGAGACCCCAAAAATAGTGGCAGTGGGTCCCATGGGACACTTGAAAATCTTGTATGATTGCTAAATACTAATTAGTTTTACAAGTTTTTGCACAAACATACCCTCAAAATTTAGCAGAGGAACCCCATAATTCATAGTTATGAGTCCATTGCATGCTGTAATTTTAGCATAGATGAGAAACAGTGCCATGGGAGTCACCATTTTAGTTTGAGATAGGGTTGTGCTCAACCGAGTTGAGCTGCTCACGATATTGTTTTGTATCACAATATCGTAAGCAATAGAAATTTGCCAATAGCAATAGTAAGCAATAGAAACTAGTAGCGTTAAAACAACAATATTCGTACCCCGGTAGCTACGTTATCCGGCATATACGTAGATAGGAGTAACTCACTCTTCCTGCCCACGGAAGATGCACAGTTGCGACAGTGTGTTCTTTGTTCAATAATTTTCATTGCCGATAGAAGAGTTTAGTGTACTTTGTGTTCAAATGCATCATACTAGCCAATCAAAATGTAGTAGGAGAAGAACTAGAAATCATCTAGAACATTGTGTAAACATAAATATCTCGCTAAAATGGATGCTAATGATCTTTTTGATATATGGCTAATTGGCTAACAAAGAGCTTTGTAGGAACAAAATTGAAGCACTTTAGATAAATAACCCCGACTTTGAGCATATTTATGAACAAGTGAATTCATTTAATATCAGCTAAACCAGCGAGGATGCAATAAATACTGTTGGTGCATTTGAAATTTGCTACTCAACGAAATATGGTACTTAAAATTTTTTTCACGATCGCCAAACCAAGAATTAATATCATATCATAGGTTTAAAAATCGATAAAATCGGAAATCGCGAGCAATGAGCACAACTAGTTTGAGACCACAAGATTTCAGCTTGGCCCCCCCTAGATTTTCGGCCCAGTGGTTCTCTTGGTGTGGGCTCCCTGATAACCCAAATTTAGGTGCCATGGAACTAGGGCTGCGCGGTTTGGCTTACAGCCATATCGGTTTCGATATGACTTTTCATATCGGTTTTAACCGAATATCGGTTTTATGGACATGAAACAAAAAATTTAAATTATAGAAAATAGCACGAAAACAGAACGTATTTTCACGCCCTGATACATTCGTAACGTTTTACGCCTTTAAAGCTTAATATACCTCATAATATCCATCATCGCGGGAGTGAAATTATTAATTAGACCACCTAAATATTACACACAGTTAAATAAGCATCGTTTATTTTGTCAAAATTAATCATAAATCATCAGCAAAACAGGTTGCGAAAAGACGTAAATCACGTGATTGTAATTAATTATGATGTAATTATCTCCCTTTCTTCTTTCATTTCCAATTCGGCCCGGCGACGAAATCATGCCTTGAAGAAAATATTAACTGTAATATTGCGAACGCGAATTTAATATGTTAATATAATATTGTGTATAGAAGATAACGTTTTAAAAACGGGTTGAGTAATAATTTTATTTAAAATTATATCCTAATCAGCAAAATGTATTCAGCATTATATTTATTGGCGAGATTTTTATGCACTCAGGCGATTTAGTTTTGGGACGACTTTGCATTATGTTAATTAGCCGGTGACGTAAATAAAATGGATGCCGTTGTTTAGAAATGTTTTCCCCGATACAAATTTCAATGACAAATTCCCGCGTTAGTATTGTGTTTTATATTGCAAATTTATCGGAGACTACCAGAGAAAGACGAGTGGATATTTATTTAATTAATTCGCTGCTTGATTTCTCTCGGCGTACATCGAGTTACATGGAGTTACACAATATGCGCAATTGGGGCCACGTTCAATTATTAGTTGCCCCGAACGTAGCTTAATGGAAAGTATGATCATTATTATTCATTAGACTTTTCATGCTCGTTAGTATCTTTTATTTTTAACAATCCTGATACGAAAAACCGAAAATATGTTCATATTCGGTTTTTCGATATTTATTTCTTATAATCGGTTATGAAACCGTCAGTGCAGGATATCGGTTTTAAATATGGTATCGGTATATCGCGCAGCCCTACATGGAACACTGATTGTATTTATCTGTTGATCAGGGTTATGGGGAAGAAATATGTAGGTTCTTTAACCCTTTACACTCATATCAGCCAAAAACGGCTTCTGCAGTGGTCTTGAGAAATGTCCACTTGCAGACCAAAAGAAAACTATTTTTGAAATTTTACCACTGGAATGACTGGCTCGATAACTGAGCCAGTCATTTCAGCAGTAAATTTTCAAAAATAGTCTTCTCTTCGTATGCAAATGGACACTTTCTATGAGAAAATAAAAATTTTCTTGGACAAATTCAAGGGTTAAAAGGTTAAGAGACCCATGTCCAGTTATGGTGTGAGGGAATAAATTGAGTAGCATCGCTACAAGATTTAGCTATGCCCTGCCAATCACTAGCTAGGCTCCACCCATGCTTTGTCTGTGTTGGGATCGGTCGATCCCTGCACTCTCTGAATCTCAATTTCCATAAAACTATACAGGTAAGCTGCTTGAATATTTTGAAACTAATTGGACATGGCGCTGCTGCTGACTAGCAACAGCACCTAGACAAATTAGTTTCAAAATATTCAACAGAATGTTTATTAAATAGTAGACACACAATTCATACAACCTGATGGACTATTAAGCATTTAAGGCAGACTAAACGAGTCACTCATGACGTAATTGATTAGGATGACAGGCTACATATTACGTAGTTGATTATGACGTCATATGATTGACCGATAAACTGGATTTATCAACTGACAGTCCTTGGTTGGATATGGACCAATTCTACATGGTATTGAGTTACCTCATTGAATCCTGGCGATCTGTTAAGAGAACAGTGTGTGATCAATGACATTAGATTGATTCACTCACCCTAGTACTAACAAGAAAGCTTCCTGCTACAGCAAGCCCATGTGTGAAGTTATCAATACAGTTAGCAAGAAGGTTCAACCAGCCACAAACCTACAGAGAAAACATGCAGATAGAGACAACGATTTACGTAGATATTACAAAGATAACGGACAAATTCTACATGTTTGAAACTTCATATAAGCAACAGTATAATTTAAAATTTCAAAATAATTTGGAAATAATTTCACAGAATGCAATTGCTGTATATTGCAATGCTATCCAGTCAAATTATTTTCAAAATATTCAACAGCTTATCTCTTTGTTGGTGTTGAAATTAAAGATATTGAAACTCTTTCTAAGTGATATAGACTAAGTACTGAATAGTTCTTTAACTGACAGGTGTGTAGTTAGCATTGAACTGCTTGTCTAGTGCCTATTTGAGTTGATTGACATATATAAGGTCCCATTCACAACAGATCTATTTGAAAGACGAATGTCATTTAATTCTTCAGTAGTCAAAATTGTGCACTTTATTTCATATCGAATGTCCATTTGTCCTAGTGAAGACAATATTTAAAAATTATAATGAACTATGACAATGTTAGGAAAGTGTGATTTTTACCCACAAAATGCTTAATGAAACAAGAGGCCCAAGGGCCTGTGGCGCTCACCTGGACCATTAGCATTTGAACCATTTGCATTTAAATAGATATGATGGATAATTTTCAGAAAATCCAAGATGGTCACCCAAAAAATCGATCAATCAAGATTCTGAATACATTTTCTAGAGCCTACCACCATAGAATCCATTAGTGAAATTTGGTCGAAATATGTCAAGCAGCTAAGGATGAGTAGCAATTTGCCAATTTCCGGTACATCTTTCATAAAATCTAAGATTTTCACCCAAAAAATTGATAAATCAAAATTCTGAATGGATGTCTTGGAGTCTACGACCATAGGGTCTTTTCAGCCAAATTTGGTTCAAATCGCTCAGAATGGTAAGGAGAAGAATAATTTTGACAATTTCCGGTTGATTTTTCCCAAAATCTCAGAATTTCACCCAAAAAATTGTCCTACCACCATAGAATGCATCTTCCCAAATTTGGTTGAAACATGTCAAGCAGCTAAGGAAGAGTAGAATTTTGATCATTTCTGGTAGATTTTTCACCCAAAAAATTGATCAATCTAAATTCTGAAAAGAATTTCTAGAGCCTACCACCATAGAATGCATCTAGGCAGACTTGGTTGAAATATGTCAAGCAGCTAAGGAGGAGTAGCATTTTGACCATTTCCGGTAGATTTATAATAAAATCTAAGATTTTCACCCAAAAAATTGATCAATCAAAATTATGAAAAAAGCGCCTGGAGGTTGCAGCTTAGGATCATGCCAGCCAAATTTGGTTGAAATTGGTCAAACCGTTAAGACGCAATTTTACGGACGGACAGACGACGGATGCTCACTTGGCCTTTCAGGCCATGTGAGCTAACAATTGTTACTCTGAAAAGAAAAACCGATACATATCCGCTATATAAAACATACTTCCATTATAAATATGTTATACTTAGGACAACCATAAGAATACTGAGTAATCAGACGACGACGACGATGGATGATAAATTGTTAACTCTGTAATCCGCAAATTTATTCCAGAAAATAAGTTTTCTCATAGAAAATGTCTATTTGCAGAGGAAGAGATTATTTTTGTAAATTAATCCATGCTTCTCCTGGTCTGGATATTTCTTGAGACGATTACAGGAGCCATTTTTGGTCCGCTTGTGTTAGCGGGTTAACCGATTAACACTCATATCAGCCAAAAAGGACTTCTACGGTGGTCTTGACAAATGACCATTTGCACACCAAGTGAAGACTACTATTGAAAATTTACCACTGGAAGGACTGGCTCGATAATTCGATGGTAAAAGAGTTAATCAAACACACTACCTTGATATGTTCACTTCTGTGTTCGGCGTCTGTCTTCGTATGTACAGGTGTTCTGTTATTTAGCACAGATGTAGCTGTTTCTTTACTGGACTTGCGCATATTTGAGGAATTACCATTTGCTGCACCATTTGTGTACTTCTTATTTTTGTTCTGTGCCCCCTTAGATTTTGTATGTTTATGATTACGCTCCAATGATGACCCATTCATTAAAGCTCTCTGTTTTTTTTCTTCCTCTTCATAGCAATTGTCCTCCATCTGTAAAAATGATACACCATTAGATTCATGTTTGTGGCAAATCTATCACAATCAATACACCGTAACGTACATCCATCTTACCCTCCCCACAATAACACACAAATCTAATTGTAGGGTCCAGAAATCATACAACTTATGTCCAAGATGGCAGCTGAAAAACTTGACCGAACATAATTCTGAATAGAAATTCATGAGCCTCTCAACATAGAATGTTCCTAATCAAATCTGATCAAAATCTGCCAAGCCATTCAGGAGGCTTTAAAAGATTTCCAGAAGATCTTTAGATTTATCACCGTAAAAATAAAAGCAATCTAAGTTCTGTACAGATGTACTGGAACCTACCACCATGAAATCCCTCCAGCCAAATTTGGTTTCAATCCATCGGAGCAGATATGTTTTAAAGGATAATTCAGATAATCCAAGATGGGCACCGAAAAAATGGGCCAATCAAAGTTCTGAATAGATGTTCTAGAGCCTACCACCATAGAATGCAAATTTTCTGAAAATCCAAGATGGCTGCACATAAAATTGATCAATCAAAATTCTCCTTTGATATATGGATGCCTACTGCCATAGGATGGTTACACCCTGGTTTTGTTGAAATTGGGCCATTGAGTAAAAAGTAGCGTTTTAAAGGGTTCATGAAACTATTTCTGAAAGGTTTTCAGGAAATACAAGATGGCCACCAGAAAAATTGACTAATCATGACTCTGCATTTAAGTGTTCTGGAGCCTACTCCCATAAGATCCTTCGAAGCAAATTTGTTAACATTCATCAAGTGATTTAGAAGATCTATAATATAGGATTTTCGGAAAATTTTCAGATAATCCACGATGGTAGCGCAAAAATGGGATCAATCTAAATTATGAAAAGAAGATCTGGAGCCTGCCAAACATGCTATGTCTGAAATTAAGGGAAGCAATCATGCAGAAAAAGTGTGGCAAAGTGACGTGCGGTGTGCGCTCCTCCACTAGTCCAATACACCAGTTCACACCAGAGTTACAATGGATGATGTACAAGAATGTGCATATGACAGGGAATAGAACCCACAACCGGCAGAACCCACATTGCAGCATTGGTGTGGTGGGAGTGTTTGTGGGCTATGATGATAGGCGCTTTCGCTGGTTGTGGGTACGATTCCCTGTCAGTGCCAAAATAGTGTAATGCCACGACTACTTGTCTACCTAAGAATGTGGATATAAACTGTTGCCTTAAATCCTTGTATTCTCCAGAACTACTTTCTATTCAGTAATTTGAAAAAGTGTATCTATGAGATATGATAATGACAATGAGCAGAATGTTGATGTAGTGAGATAGTGTTGGCATAGACCGAGACTATGTAGAGAAATATGTAAATAAAATAATCTCTCTGTCTTTGTTCTATGCTAAGTTCAAAAGTTAACAAGTAGCAAGTATGGCATTCTAATGTGTAATCGATTAATTTTTATTTAAAACCACATCGATATTGCCAAAGCAGCATACCTAGAAAATTTAGTATCAATCTAAGAACATATGGTGAAACATACCACCACTTTCCCTCATATTCCATATAGATTTGAATATTTAGAAAATTTAACAACAGCCATAATGTTGCAATTTGGAAGGATATCCAGTTCATACACAATAAAGCAGATCGCCCAAATTTGTTTTAATAAATGGCAAGATCTGGCTTCCTTCCTGACGAAATACAGATGATGGCCCACGGACAAAACATAATTGTATAAGCTCACGGTACCACATGGCTAGAAGACCGACTGTCTGCAAGTGGCAAACACAGAAATTTCTCACTTAATTTGAAAATTAAATTGAAACTTTAATTTTAAATAATTAGCAGATACATGTAGGAAATACCAGAAGCATTGTTATGTCACCCGAGTATGAATGTAAGCGGAGTTATCTCCCTTCAGTATGAATGAAGTGCCTTATTACAAAAGATTCTGTGAGGAAGGAGATAAATTACTGGTTACTATGGCAAGTGTACATAAATTGTGGTGATCAAAGGAAAACTTTAGAAAGAATGAAGGAAATACGGTACATTTGAGACACTTAATCTGAATAAAGCAGATTCAATGAAGTTCAGGCTCAGACAACTATGTACTGTGAGGATCTTCTACACATAAACAGATTAAAGGCTGTTTTCCATGCACGGATATATCGCATGCATATACGTATGCGCGTACTTATGCGTATATTTTCAATGCAAGCTTAATTATATGTGGTATTTCCATGAGTCTGTCACGCATGCGTATTGCTGTGCGTGTCCATAAAAAATTACTTTAGGACCGATTTTTTCATGCATACGCACAGCATACAGAGATGAAATTCCCACATATGACGTCACATTGATGATTTTCAAAACTTTCAGCTGCTTTTAAAGATTGCTTACAAAAACGTACGTTATACGCAAACCTATACGCATCGTATACATGGAAAATTAAAATACGCATACGCATAACACTTACGTGTCACACATGCGCAACACACGTACATGGAAAGCAGCCTTAGCCCTGAACTGATCAAGTGGGCCAAAATCAGCCTTTATAATGGTCTTCAGTAATCTCCATTTGCAGACTGAGAGAACACTATCTTTGCAATTTTACCACTTAATCCATTAGCACCCAAGTCGGCCAAAAACGCCTTCTATAGTGATCTTGAAAAATGTCCATTTGCAGACGAGATTATTTTTGAAAAATCACCACTGGAATGACTTGCTCGATAGCTGAGCCAATTATTTCTGTGGTAATTTTTCAAAAATAGTTGTCTCTTGGTCTGCAAATGGATATTTTCTATGAGAAAATTGATATGTTCTTGAACATATTTGATTGTTAAAGGATTAAATGACTAGCTCTATAACAGTGTCGTCCTTCCAGTGCTCTCTTGGCCCTGAAATGAGCATTTTGCAAGAAAACATTTTAATTTGCTTGACAAATCTGGCACATTAAGAAATTTAAATGATTAAAATACAATTAAATTATACATACTCTTTCAAACTCATCTTCTCCAGCAAAGACTTTTTCAATAATGAGGAAAGACAGGATGCCAATAATGACCCACATTCCAATACTGCTTTGTGATTCATGATCTACAAATATTAGTAAAATCATCATGATAATCATCATCGTCATCTTATCATCATTAGGCTTGCGCGATTATCTGATTAAATCGAAAATCGTGATTGTTTAAAATCGTGGATTTATATGATTAAACTTTAAATAATCAAATAATCGCTAATATTTTCTATTGCATAAAATATTTCAAAACCTAACTTCCAATTACTTTTTAATGAGATCAGTCATGAAAAATGGCATTTTGCTTAGTGAATGGATGTCCATTTGCAGGGCAAGAGAACTCTTTTTGAAAATGTATTACTGGAATGCCTGGCTCGAGAATCACAGGCATTCCAGTGATACATTTTCAAAAATTCTATTCTCATGCCCTGCAATGGACCATTTCTAAACACCATTGCTTTTTTCGTCATTGATATTCTTTTGTGGCTATGGCTTGGTAATTTGTATCTAACTAATTAATCGATTAATCACGATCATTTTTTAATAATCAATCGCGATCACTCAACGCAATAATCCCACAATCCCAATCATCATCATTATCATCATCAGCAATACCTCCATCATCACCCTCACCAGCATTGCTGGCATCAGCATTATCATCATCATTATTGCTGGCATCATTGGCAACAGCCTCATCATCGTAATCAGCATCTTCATCATTGCCGGGATCAATGGCAGTGGCATCATTGTCATCATTCTCTCACCAGTTGAATTTCTTTTTACTCACGCCAAACACCGGTTTGAGAAGTGCGGTCGGTGAATGAAGGTAGAATAAGAGGTCCAAGGGCCGTGACGCTAAGTTAGACCATTAGTATTTGAACAATTTGCATTTAAATAGACATGCTGGATAATTAAAAAAAATTCCAAGATGGTCACCAATGAAATTGACAAATCCACCCAGGTTTCATTGAAATTGGGCGATTAATTAAGGAGTAGCCTAATTTTAAAAGGCTCCAGAAAATTGAAAAAACCTCCAGGATGGCCATCAAAAAATCGGCCAACCAAAATTCTGAATAGATGTTCTAGAGCCTATCACGATAGAAACCTTCCAACCAAATTTGGACAAAATCCACCAAGATGTGTTTTGACAATTTCCGGTAAATATTTCATAAAATCTATGATTTTCACGCCAAAACTTGACAAAGCAAAATTCGGAATAAAAGTTCTAGAGCCTACCATGATAGGCTCATTCTAACGGTTAATGAGTAATGTTTTTTTAAGGTTCTCATCCATTCTTAAAAGATACATATCCTAGCTAAATTTATGACTATTTGTTAATTTATGGGAACTTTAACTAACTAGAACCGTAGCCGCCATTTTAGATTGATATTTGCTGGCGCCATTATTTCAGACTCTATTGTCTTCGCCGGTGAGCAATTGTTCGCATAAAACCATTCTCGTAACACTAATGCTAGGCATTCTTCTGGTGGCTTTCAAGGCGAGCTCATAGATGTGCATAGTATAGTTCAATACCAGTTGTGTATATTTCCTGTGGTGCAAGTGACAACAAATATATTTATAACAGGTTTACTGAAAACTGCTGCTGCCTATAGCAGCAACAACTTTCCGTCAAATTGTTGTCATTATAATCAGCTGATAATACAATTGTCACTAGATAAAGATTTGATAACAATGTGGCTGAAAATTGTTGACGCAACAACTTTCAATCAAATTGTTCTCAAAATAATCAGCAGGGTAGTCAACGTTGCAAGACCTGCTGAAGATATTTCATGCAACTTTATTGACAATCATTTCTTACTCAGGCAGCAACAGCGTTGTCAAATTTTTCTCAGAATAATCAGCGGACTTCCACTTTTGTTTGCGAGCAAGTGCATACACAATTAGTTAGGCCTATAGAACTGATTTCAGAGTGAAATATGTTCACAAAGACCAAGCAGTCCACCAGCACATGCACGATCGCCTCTGACATGCCTACCGTGAATAGAATAATACGCTTACCTCCTGATTGACAATGAAATGAACAGAATTTTCGCGCATATCTGAGACTGGGTCTTGATTCTGTATACCATATAGGCCTAACTTATTGTCTAGGCATTTGTTAGCTAACAAAATAGAAAGCTCACTGATTATTCATTATTATTTGACAACGCTGTTCTTGCATGAGTAAGAAATGATTGTCAATAAAGTTGCGCGAAATATCTTCAGCCGGTCTTGCAACATTGACTGCCCTGCTGGTTATTTTGAGAACAATTTGATTGAAAGTTGTTTCATCAACGATTTCAGCCAAATTGTTATCGAAACATTGCCTAGTGACAATTGTATTACCAGCTGATTATTTTGACAGCAATTTGATGGAAAGCTGTTGCTACTATAGGCAGCAACAGGATTCAGCAACTTGTTATAGATATATTTGTTTTTATTTGCACCATAGGAAATATAGAACTAGTATTGTACTATGCTATGCTTCATACGCCCTCACCTTGAAAGCCAGCAAAAGAATGACTAGCATTCGCATTACGAGAATGGTTTTATACGAACAATAGCTCACCAGCGAAGACAATAGAGTCTGAAATAATGGCGCCCACAAATATCTATCTAAAATGGCGGCTACACTCCAAGTTAGTTAAAGTGTCCATAAAGTAACAAATAGTCCTAGATTTAGCTAGGATATGTATCTTTTAAGAATAGATGAGACCTTTAAGCAAAAGTTGATGGACGGACAAATGATGGACAGATGACTGACAGTAGCCATGGCATAAGCTATTCTGCGCAGTTGAGCTAATAATCAAATTTGGCACATACACTCATATTGGGGCTAGCTAGAGAGTTGAAAGTTGCAGGTCAAAAGCTCACATATCTTAGCTCACTAGGTTCATACTGAAATACACATTTTTGGCCATAACTCGAGAATGCAAGAAGGTAGAATCAATAAATTTTGCACAAGCATTCATATTGGCTGTGGCTAGAGAACGATGAAGCTTCCAGTCAAAAGGCCAAACAGCTAAGTCACAGGGTCACTAGGTTCATAATGAAAAACACATTTTGGTCATAACTCGTGAATGGAAGGTAGATGCACCAAATTTGGTACATTCAATCATATTGGGGCTTGGAGTTGAATTTGCAGGTCAAAACGTCAAAAATCTTGGTCACTTGGTACCTAGGTTCAAACCAAAATACACATAAGTCAGAAATGCAAGAAGGTAGAATCACCAAATTTGACACATTTTGTGGCAACCTAGAGCAAGTTTAAGTTTCATGTTAAAGTTCAAATATCTAGCTCAAATATCACCAAATGCATATCAGAATATGCATTATTGCCACCAGAATATGCATCTTTGCCCATAAATCTGGTATTCAATTTTAAGTCAAATAGTCAAATATTTAGGTCATGGGTCAGTAAGTGCATTCGCAGAGAGTACAAAGGCATGAGTCAGTACCTCCTCTGAGTGAAGTCTACTTTATACTACTATTGTTCTCTCACAAGATGAGTTGTGCGCCAAGACCACTTGAAAGGGCAATTATTGTGCATCCAGGATTCAGCTACAGTGTAATTGTTACCATAACCCGTTTCACGGATGACTGATTTTAACCACGTGACTCGTGCAAACTTTCGAAGCGCATTGCATTGTGGGAGCGTTTGGGGGCAGTGTGTATTAAAATGACGTCGGCCAGTAACGTCGCTTGTAGTAAGGCTATATCGTCTTTCTCTCCCCCTATGAATGAATAGGGGAGAGATTCCACGACACATATTTTAAAGCGAATACAATTATATTGAGATACTTAACTAAAATATACACATACCCTACTCATATATTTGATACAAATAAACTGAAATAAACTGAAAATGAACGCTAAATACGCATTCCAGGGGAGAGATTGACGAACAGTATTAGCCGCCAACGATCTTTCAGCGCTGACATTATTCTCCAGCGCATTTCAAATAAATTACTTCATAAAATCGTGTATTATTGCCTGATTTGTCGATCAGTTGTGTTGAAGGGGGAGCGTTCTCTAGCCAATTTCAAATAAATTATTTAAAAAACGATCTTAAATCACCTGAAATGATTGATTTTTAAACATCAAATAGCTAGAGGATGTCTTAGGAAGACTTGAGCCAAGAATGACAAAATTTTGACAATTATTTATTCATATATTGCCATAGATAGTTAATAAATAATAATGTGTGTTTGGGCGGGGTGTTGTTGCTAGTGGGGGTGGGGGTGGGGGGTGGGGGTGTGTAGAATAATTAAGCTTTCAGGAATAGCTGTTCTGATGGGTCATACTATAATCCTGTGATGTGTAGGTGTCTGTTTTGTAAATAATATATATGTAGTGTCCATGAATGGGTGGCTAGGTGGGGGTGGGGTATTACATATTCACGAAGCATACCTAACGTATACCTTGTGTAAACTAGACAATCAGCTATGGCCCAATCACAATGCTGCATTTGTTAGTTACACTTAATCATTATGCATGTTCCTATGCTTAAGTATATTTCATGAATCCAGCCCGGGGCCATAAGCTGCATGGGTGGGGCAAAGAAGATTTTCGGAGAAGGCCAATTCTGTTTAACCCTTTAACCCTCAAATTCTCAAAGAAAATGTCCACTTGCAGACCAAGACAAGACCATTTTTTTTAATTTACCACTGAAATGACTGGCGAGCCAGTCATTCCAATGGTAAATTAAAAAAAATATTCTTCCCTTGGTCTGCAAATAGACATTTCTCAAGACCACTGCAGAAGTAATTTTTGGCTGATGAGCATAAAACCATAGATTCACGTGCATTTGTTTATGCCTGCATGATCGACTGCCCCCAAACAGTCCCATAGTGCAATGCGCGCGATACGCGGTAAACAAAGATGGCGGTATCTGCGTCATATGTTATCTACTTACCAGATGCGCTGTGTGCCCATGCCTCTGGGAGCAGATGAAGAAAAACATCACCAAGGAGACCACCAACAGCAAAACTTAACAAGAGCTTCAGATGAGATGCTGCAGCTGTAAAAAAAAGCAACATCAAGATTTATTGGGCAGGGCAGGAGAGTGTATGTTAGGATACATTATGGTAGCCTTGGTTTAGCATACCCGGCTATTGATGAAACATAAATGTTATCTCACTCGCAGCCTGTGACCAGTAGGTTATTTGCCATGCCACCTTTGATGAGTCAGTTATCTCCCTTGATACTTGGGAGCAATAAGTTATCTCCCTTGCCACCTGTGTTCAGTACGCTATCTCCCTTGCCACCTGTGTTCAGTACGCTATCTCCCTTGTCAGCTGTGACCAGTAAGTTATATCCCTTGCCACCTGTGTTCAGTACGCTATCTCCCTTGCCACCTGTGTTCAGTACGCTATCTCCCTTGTCACCTGTGTTCAGTACGCTATCTCCCTTGCCACCTGTGTTCAGTACGCTATCTCCCTTGCCACCTGTGTTCAGTACGCTATCTCCCTTGTCACCTGTGACCAGTAAGTTATATCCCTTGTCCCCTGTGACCACAAAGTTATCTGCATTGTCGTCTGTGACCAATAAGTTACCTCTCTTGTCGCTTGTGACCGCTAGGTTATCTCCTGTGTTGCCTATGACCATTAAGTTATCTCCCTTGCCACCTAATATGAGTGAGTTATCTCCTAAGCTAAGTGAGTTATCTCCCTTGCTGAGTTATGGCCCTTGACTTTTGTGATATTAAGTTATCTCCCTTGTTGTGTGTGATGAGTAAGTTACCTCTCCTGCTCCAAGTGACCAGTAACTTATCTCCCTTTCCACCTGAGACCAGTAAGTTATCTCCCCTGTCACCTGTGACTAGTAAGTTATCTCACGTCATCCGAGACCAGTAAGAGGCATAAAACTTTCAAAACTGTTAGCACTGGCAATATCTGAAAATAGCTACAAACTTTACTTCGAAAGGGAATCGCTAACATAACATTAAAAGAACGAAAATTGGTATCGCTAACCCGACCAATAAAATGCCTCCCGGCTCATTGTTAGACAGTAATAGGTGATGTAAATATTTTTCGCATTGTTCAGATGTCTGGATCATGATAAGGTGTGGAATCCTAGTGTATGTTCACACCCATTCGTGTTAAAATTTCAGCCCAATCAGACCAGCAGTTTCTGAGATGTCCAAAGATCCAATCCAGATCCAGGTTTTGAAAATCCAGATCATGGCCAAAGTCTGGAATCCTCTTTCAAGGTGGGAGCCTTTGATACATATAGGTTAAAATGTAACCCAACTTGAGTCAGTCTTTTAGATACAGCCACACATACACGTAACACAATGCACATGCATGCACGCACGCACGCACGCACGCACGCACACACACAGTGACAACCAGATCCGAATGCAATACCCTCTTCCTCTTACAAGGCTATACTAGTGAATATCATCCAATTATAGGCAATTTGAACAGCAACACGTTCCAAGCGTTAAACCCACTGAAAAACAGACCATGATATCAGCCATGTCAAATGATACTTAACTGCATTATCAAAGAGAAATATTGAAAAGATGACTGGATCCATGAACAGATCAATGAGCATTGACACTTAAACTGTCTGCCAGATGAATTTCTGCAGACTACATTTTCCATGGGGTTTAACTCTGGATATGCTGAATGCCAAGCCACCAACAACTTTCAGTCAAATTGTTTTCAAAATATTAAGCAGATCCAGTTACTACCAATTGAAACTATGGTCTGATGGCTTGCAGCAGTCAATATAACATATGAATAAATTTGTTAAAGAAAAGTTAAATTTTATCAAACAAAATTTCTATTTGGAGACCAAGCAATTAGTTTTTTAATTTTTACCACTGCAATGACAGGCTCGGTTATCACTTGCAGTTGTAAATTTTCAAAAATATCCTTCTCTTGTTCTGAAAGTGGACACTTCTCAAGACCATAGCAGAAGACGCTTTGACCAGCTTGAAGGTTAAAGAGTTTATGACCATAGAACACAAAATTACTAAAACCTTGGAAAAGTGAAGATCTGCACCGGCTGACTGATTTTGTTTTAGTTCCGAGTTCACCCTTGTCAGAGGGTGATTTCAATCTTGGGCAATGTCCAAATGCATGTCAATCAAAGACTATTTAAATTTATTTACCAGTTGAATGTAAGACTAAATAATCGAGGCAGTCATTTGAGAGGTAAATTAAAAAAAAATAGTATTCTCTTGTCCTGCAAAGGAAAATTGACTAACAGAACTTCTGATCTTCCAGATCAATCTTGACCATTGACCATTTCAACGATAAATCTGTGAAAAGGAAAATTCTTTATGATACATAGCATACTGGGTTGAATATTTTAAAATTAATATGACTGGAAGTCATTGCTGCAGTCATTTTAATTTCAAAATATTCAACAGTTTTCCTGTTTGTTTGCCCTTACATTGAGATACTGGGAATTTATCGGTGAAAGGGTTCCAGGGAGCTAATGATAAAGAATTTAACTGACAGATGCTGATGACTTAGACAGCAACTTATTAAATCATTTATTAAATTATCCGTTTAACCCTTTAAACCTCATATCAGCCATAAATGGCTTCTACAGTGGTCTTGAGAAATGTTAATTTGCAGACTAAGAGGCAGTCATTCCAGTGCTAAACTTTCAAAAATAGTCTTCTCTTGGTTTGCAAATTGACATTTTCTTTGAAAAAAAATGACATTTTCTTGAACAAATTCAAGCCTTAAAGGGTTAACAATCAAGTCCAGGACAAAAACAGCTTCTGCAGTGGTCTTGAGAAAATGTCCATTTGTATTCCAAGAAAACTATTTTTGAGAATTTATGAAGGAAATGACTGGCTTGACAACCAAGCGAGTCATTCCAGCGATAAATTTTCAAAAATAATCTCTTGGAATTAATATTTTCTATGAGAAAATTGACATTTTCTTGAACAAGTTTGAAGATTAAAATGTTAAGCAGCAAGGTTCATCTGCATCTCTATGTACATAACCTTATATTTCTCTCCATGCCTCAATTCTATCTGACAACTATTAACAAATAACAAATAGCATGTATTTTGCGGAAGTAAAACCTTGAACAAAGGAAGTGATACCGAGAATGCTAACAGTCCATCACTGATGGAACTAGGTAATATAAACAAGCATGGCTTTAACACTTTCATGGGAAAGGCTGACAAAAACAGCATCTGCAGTGGGCTGAACCCTTTAACCCTTGAATCTGTTTTAAACAAGAGGTCCGCAAACGGCGCATAATACCCCGCCATGATGATAAACCAATGAATGAGAGCTATCAGAAAATATTTATTTCTTCCTCAGCCCCATCAGACCAGTCACCATTATGAAGTGTCAAAGCGATCCGTTAAATGGTCAATGAGGTATCATCCAGAAACCAATTTTCAGGATGCCTGCCACTGACTGGCGGGCATATTAGATTTTGGATTATCATAAATTTTGATAAGCTTCTTCACCAGCCATATTCCAACGACCGTAGGAAGTGATCCAATAAATAAAATCCAGAAACTAACTTTCAAGATGGCAGCCCATGGATGGCGGCCATCTTGGAGTTTGGATCATCATCAATTTCGATAGGTTACTTCTCCACACCTAGTCCAACCACCTTATGAAGTTTCAAAGGGATCCGATAAACGGTTATCATTTAGAAACCAATTTTCAAGCTGGCCATTGGTGGCTAGCAGCCATCTTGGAGTTTGTATTATTGTCAATCTCGATAGGTTTCTTCCTTCTATGAAGTTTCAAATCAATCCGATAAACGGTAACGGAGTTATAATCCAGAAACCAATTTTCAAGATGGCTACCGGTGGCTGGCGGCCATCTTGGATTTCCGATCGTTGTCAATTTCGATAGGTTTCTTCCCCAGTCATGGTCCAACCGCTCCATGATGTTTCAATGCGATCCGACAAATGGTAACTGAGTTATCATTCGGAAACCAATTTTCAAGATGGCCGCCGGTGGCTGGCGGCCATCTTGGATTTCGGATCATCGTCGATTTCGATAGGTTTCTTCCCCAGGCCTAATCCCACCACCCTATGAAGTTTCAATGTGATCCGACAAACGGTAACAGAGTTATCATCCGGAAACCACTCTGCCGCCCGCCCGCCCGGACGGCGCCATTACATAATACTGGGTTAAAGGGTTAAGAAATGAGGGGTAAAGGGTTAAGAAATGCCCATTTGTAGGTCAATAAAAGATTAATTTTGAAAATTTACCACTGTAATTGCTGGCTCAGTTCCCAAATAGCAATTGACCATTAGAGGGTTAAATAAGACATCTTATACATATCATCTTTCACCCCCCACCCCCACACGTCAACCGATCTTGATACTTAACCGTTAAGTTGGCCAAATACGGCTTCTGCAGTTGTCTTGAGAAATGATCATTTGCAAACCAAGAGAATATTTTTGGAAATTTACCACTGGAATGACTGGCTCGAAAACCGAACCAGTCATTCCACTGGTAAACTTTCAAAAATATTCTTCTGGTTTGTGAATGGACATTTTCTATGAAAAGATTGAAATTTTCCACAAAAAATTAAAGTAATAAGAGTTAAAAGAAAATATTTCTATTACGCCAGCTTAGCGGTAGAGAAATGTTTAATACTTGATTATTGGAATCAATTCGAAACTTTCTGTAGAGGCCTTTGAAATAGCAATGACAATAACCGCAGATCATGTGTTCGGCCACGTGCATGTATACACACACACACACACACACACGCACATACATATACACATGCAGGCACGGACACGCAAATGTACAGACGTACGCATGTATGTAGGCAAACAGGCATGCACGAGTGTGCACGCGCACGCACCGGCACCGCAGGCACACACACACACACAAGCTCGCAGACACCCCACAAGCGATAACATTTTCTAATAGAGCCATTGAATAATTTATGTGATCACATACACGAGCATATACTCCATTGCATAACATTGATTAACCCTTTGACACTCGTATCAGCCAAAAACAGCTTCTGCAGTGGTCTTGAGAAACATCCATTTGCAAACCAAGAGAAGACTATTTTTGAAAATTTACCACTGGAATGACTGGCTTGATAACCGAGCCAGTCATTCCAGTGATAAATAAAAAAAAATAGTTTTCTCTTGGTCTGCAAATGGACATTTTATGAGAAAATTCAAATTTTCTTGAACAAATTCGAGAGTTAAAGAATTAAACCATTAAATATCCTCTATATATCACACTAGTGTAATAAAGTAGCACTCCATAATGTACTTCAAGAGAAATATATTGTTCAGCAGTCATTGCCAGCTGGCAGCGATGACCTAATAATACCGCTTGTGCCGCTCGCTACCTTACTACTGTTAAAATTCTGCAGAATGAAACATTTTGATTCATTTTAATAGAAAACTTGGAAATTTTAAAATGATCAATTAAAAATAATTTAAGATCTGAGACTATAAGATGTTGCGTTTGTAAATATATTTTGTTGCATATTTGTACTAACTCGCAGTATTGAAGCGCTACAGCGATAGAAAAAAGATATTGTACAATGGCAGAGGAATAGCCAGAATCGGCGTTAAAATTCAAAGTAATAGCCTATGTGATAAATAGAATCTCACACTCATTGTTATTTCATACCAAATTTATCATACTCGTTTCGTAATATCTCATTTGGAACTCACTAAAGCTCGTTCCAAATGAGATCGAACTAAACGTGTGCGATAACTTTGAACTTGTGTGAGACCCTCTATATAACGGACCTTTCCAGTTTATCCATCCATCATATGACATCATAATCAAATACTTGATGTGTAGGATGACATCATAATCAATTACAGGATGAATGTTATTACTACATTACAACCTACCGCCTTGCATTAGTATTGCTCTTTCCGTCTCTGAAGGGAAGCATAGCATGATGAATTTTTTACAGCCAATGTTTGCTGGGTATTGTGGTTACAGTGACTTAAGGCTTCTTCAGGAATCTGCATACTCTCTCTAATGATGAGATCCATTGTAATTCGCTTGAATGCTATATCTCAAAATGAGGCAAGAAGAGGGTTAATCCAATACCCAGAGCTACTGAGAATGGCATTAAACACAATGACAACCTCATTGGCTGATAGCTATCACATGACCTTGTTGTTAGCAACCAAGACTTCATTCCTTTTCCTACTCCCTACTGTTGAAGGGAAAGGGCATATAAAAAATTTATAGCTAGTTTAAGTTATTTTATAACTTTTTGAATTGCTGTGGATTATAGAATAGGCATAAGGATCATCAAGATGTCGGACAAGCATAAAAAACCTCCTAAGATAAGTGGTTGTAGGTCCTGGTGCATTAATAATGATTTGTAAGATCATTTCTATTTTCATGGTAGGCGCGTTACCAGTTTTGGTTACTTGTGCCCAGAGTGTATAGACTATGTGTTGTCTGTTTTTGCTTCTTCTTTCACAGTAGAATGTATAGGCTACTGAATTGACATGCTTGTTGCGTTTGAGCATGATCTGCGATGTCTCGATAACATACTCTCTCATAAAGAAAACCAAAATGATTTTAAAATTAGAGATCGGTAGGGTCTCTATCAATAAATCTTGGGATTAGCGCTGGCTAATCCTGAGTCATATTTGGAGCTTTACTCTATCAAATCTGTCTGTTTTTACGATTCAGATTTGAGAAAGTCTCCGAAGAAGATCAAGGAGAAGGCTAAAGAAAAGAATATGAATCATTCTATCTGATGTCCTTCTGGCAGTTGCCATAGGTTTATAAAATCGGAACACTCTGGACACGTGTGTTCGAAATGCACTTTGTGTACTTTAGAGTCAACCTGTCTGATATGTGGGTCATGGTCACAAGCTGCCAGATTGTCATTCTTTAAACCAAATTCCCCAGAGATCTTAAATATTCCTTGGAATCCTTCTCCTTCAAGGTCAGCGGTTAAAATAAAGGCCAAAACCGAGGCCACAGCGGATTCAGCCATCCTTGAAAAAATTGTTCTATCTATGGAATGTCTCCAGAAACAAGTTCGCAATATTGACTCGTCTATTGACAGTTGGATCAATAAGATTATCCTGGACCAGTCAGTTACCAATGCTTCATCTCTTGACGTAGTTGATTGTGACGCATTGGAACTATCTGTTCCCAGGAAGTGCGGATTCTCTAAGTCTAACAAGAAGATCAGTACTGATCACATGTCCCCCGACCGGTGTTGTTAGTAAAACTAATTTTTGAGATTCCTGCCTTTACAAAATTGCGTGTATGAGGCCTCATCATAAGGAATCACTATACCAAATTTGAAATAAATCCATGCAGGCCAGCTAAAGGTATTGAACGGAAACCAAATTTTCCGCGAATTCTGTCATTCAAGGGGGATAACTCCATCACATCTGGACGCGCGTCGCTGAAACGCAATCCCCACTAAGGCCTCATCCAAAGGAATCACTATACCAAATTTGAAATAAATCCATGCAGGCTAGCTAAAGGTATTGCACTGAAACCAAATTTTCCTTGAATTCTGTTATTCAAAGGGGATAATGCCATCACATCTGGACGCGCGTCGCTGAAACGCAATCCCCACCGAGGCTTCGTCATAAGGAATCACTATACCAAATTTGAAATAAATCCATGCAGGCTAACTAAAGTTATCGAGTGGAAACCTAAAGTGTGACGGACGGACGGACATACACACGGATGCCGCCTATTACTAGTGTCCCCATCGACGGCCGTCAGGGGACAATAAATTACAACTCACTGATTTGCAATGTTTCAGAGGTACTACAAAGAATTGGAAGAATAAGAGCACAAAGACTCGAGTTTCGTCTCGTTCACTGCTTGTTCATAAGCCAGTCTTATCGCTCCAGGATTCTTCTTCATCAGTCAACATTCCGCAGCCTGCGCCCATGTGACCCAAGTTTGGTATATCCTCTCTCGGGCCCGAGTGGGTCATGACTCGGTCCTGTATGTTACCTCCTATCACTACTACTTCTTCTCTGGCTGGGTCGAAGGATTTCCCGACCAGAGTGGTCCAGTTGATCTCACATCCGTTGTCGTCTACAAAGCCAGCTTCATCATCTTATATTGTATCTGCTGTTTCTCCGGCTAGGCTTCCGGGCCAGGACCCGGGTTTTTAACCGGCCCCGGGTCTCGACATCGGCCGGCTTAGGTTACCGATTTCATCCTTGGGGCCGGACCCAGATTTTTGTCCAGGTCCGGCCACTAGGGAGACTTCGAGTTCTGATTTCTTGCCGGCTCCGGTTTTGAATACTCATGTGACTTTTCACATGTTTCCCCCGGGGTCCGGGGCCTAGTTGGGCTCCGGATCCGGGTTCAGCTCTAAATTCTCATTCATCCTCTATTTACTTGTCAAAGGATTTTTCTGCATGGTGGGCGGATCCTCTCTGGGATACTATTAGTAATCCCTGAGGGTGTCCAGGGCCGCATCCTGGGTTAGTAGATCCATGCCCGAGTTCCCTAGGGGACCAGGGTTCGTCTAGATCTCATCTTTCTCCCGGTAGTTTACTGTCTAATTCTCAGTATTCTTCTCACGATTCAGCTTCTGATGCAGCTAAACATATCTCAGTCATTAGTGAATCTCTCGGATAATTCTAGATCAGATTACATTAATTATTCCACTAGTGATCATCTCTCCTTCCCTCATTCTAGATCCTTTATAGGTAATTCTTCTAGTTCTCAGAATCCCTCATACTCTTCAGATCCTATGTCCCAGGATAATCCTTCCCAGGACTCAGTGAGTTGTTATCTTAATGAATCCTTAGTGAATGAAATTCCTTCTATCAGTTTGTCAAGTAAAGATTTTTCCTTGTCTAAAGACACTTCAGGGAATTCTATCAACACTACTTTAGAAGCGCTATTGATTTCCTTCCGTCCTTTGCATCTAGTTTGGTCCCTAGGAGTATCCTTCGTCATTCTCATTCTAAGGTTAAGTTCGCGAATTACTCATCATCATCTTCATCCATTCATCCTTCTTTAGTATCAGATATTTTGTCTAGAGATGTTGAAGTTTCCTCCTTTGTTGATGATTCTCAGGATTCTATCCCATCTCAAGATTCTACTATTCGATCTTCTGAAGATACTTCTCACCGGAGACCCTCTGATTCCAAGTTTCTACTTCTTAGGGCGGCTGACAACGACTTGTATAACCATGAGGCCTATTATTCTGAGGAAAGATCTGGCCGAAACTAACTGGCCTACCTTGAGAGCTTGAATTGTGGTTATCAATGTCTACACATTGGGAAGGGAGGGAAATAACCTCCCCTGGGAGAGGTCGAAAGTGACCCCCAGGTGGGTAAAAACTTGGCTTGTGGAGAGATGCGACTTCTACATTGATGATCCAACCCAGGTGAAGGCAAACCTGGATGGCATCTTATACATCCGCCATGAGGGAGACGGGATCGGGAGCCTTGAAAAGCCAATCATCTATATAGACATGTACTGAAATTGCCTGAAGATGAAGGCACGAGGCTACTGAAGATACTATTCGAGTGAATACGTAAGGGGATGTGGTCAGGCCGAATTAAAGACTGCGAAACTGCCAAACTCTGCCTTGTAAGTCTTTCTAAGTAAGGAACTTGCGGAATGCAGGATGAATAGGGACGTGAAAATATGCGTCTTTGAGGTCGATGGATATTGTCCACAAGCCCACCTGGAGAGACTGAATGATGGATTGAACCGTTTCCATCTTGAAGGAAGGACTCACAATTAGAAGGTGGAGGGATTTGGGCACGATGGAACAGGAGTCTAATGACGAACAAAGGAAAGAGGAGGTTGTTTCTCCTTCCAACAAGGATGATGGCGGCGATAAATAGTTTCTAACACCCACTGATCTTGAATAAGAAGATGCCAATAAGTCCTGAACCCGGAAAGACGATTGCCTACTCGGATGCTTGGAAAGCTTGAAATAGTGGGAGAATGAAAATCTAAATCTACTGGAAGAGTTAAAAAAGGATCATCTCCTGAACTTATGATGTCAAAAATGAGGATGAAACTGACCACCCGATTTACGAGGACCTCTAGACTGCTTTCTAAATGGTATCTGCGCTCTGGACCTATTGGAAACCATATCCAAATATTTATCCTGAATAGGAGACCTATGTTGAGAAGGAATCCAATTTTCTGGCTGACCAGTTATCTCGTCCTTCCAGGATCCCAGAAACAGAATGGGAGTTGAAAGAGGCTGTAGCCCAGTCGATTTTTCTTCATTTCGGTCGTCCCCACATAGACCTGTTTGCTATTCTCAAGAAAAGAATGATATCCACCTTCATATCTCCCTTTCCGGAAGTCTTGGCTCTTTCAGTAGACTCTCTAGCTCAGTCTTGGGACAACATGTTCGCGTACGCTTTTCCCCCCTAGGATTCTCATTCCTCTGCTACTCAGAAAGATCAGGCAACATCCTTGTGTAGTCCTGTTAATAGCTCCATTTTGGGTGACAAAATCATGGTTTCCTGATCTCCTGGCCCTTCTTGTAGATCTCCCTCTGCTACTTCCTGTCTCCCACAATCTATTGTCCGAGAACAGAGGCAGGATTCTCCATCAGAATCCAGAAATCTTTTGTCTGTCAGTCTGGAAGTTGTTGAGTTGCCCCCCTTCTTCATCAATCTTTTCAGTCAGATCTCAAGAACTTTTGGAGAAATCCCTCAGAGCTTCCACTCGAAACATTTATAAAGCTCGATTTGAGTTTTTCAAAAAATGGTGTTCAGACCATTCTATCTTGCCCTCTGAGGCCTCTGTAAAAGTCACAGATTTTCTGGCTTTTCTCTTTGACCAGAAAAAGCTATCAGTTAACACTATCAGATCCTATCGATTTGGTCTGAACTCCTTTGTCAAGTGTCTCATTGATCCTTCGGTACAAGTTCAAAGACTCTTTCATGACCTCATCAAAGGTATGGGTAATTCACGACCACCTTTTAAGAAACCCCTTCCTTCTTGGAACCTTTCACTTGTATTACAGGTTCTAGCTGGGAAACATTTTGAACCATTAGGTTCTGTTTGTTTAAAACATCTTACCCTCAAAGCAGTATTCCTATTAGCAGTAGCATCAGCTAGCCGTCGCTCTGAAATCCATGCCCTGTCTGCTGAATTGGAGATTTCAAATAACGGGGAATCGCATTATTCTCTATCCTAGGGCAGAATTCCTGTCCAAAACTCAGTCAGTTAAATTCTTGGGTAAACCTATTATAATTCATAAACTTTCTTCCTCATCACCAGATGATTCTGTCTGGTGCCCAGTTAGGGCCAATAATATGTATAAACTTTGTACTGACTCCAAACGATCAGACAATAGACATCTTTGGGTTACATTTACAGGTGTGGTCATCCTGCCTCTTTAACCACTATTTCTCGTTGGATCATTGATATTATCAAAATTTGCCATGAATTGGCCTCCCCTGGGGACAATGCACTAGTGGGTGTTAAGGTCCATGATGTTAGGGGCCTTGCCACCTCTTGCGCCCTTTTTAATGGATCTTCTCTTGATGATATCATGCAAGTTCTTAACTGGAAATCAGAGAATACCTTTATTAATTTCTATCTTAAAGATTCTGGTCCTTCTTCCTTTTTCTATAAGAATATTCATAAGATAGCTTCAGGGACCATGACTCATATTCCTTCTTCATCATCATCTTCTCTTCCTTCATCATCCTCATTCATATAAGATTTTATTTGGGGTGAGTGCGAGTTCATTTCTTTTTTCTTATGTGTGTATTTCACCTCTTTCATATCATCTCTTTCACCTCCGCTATTTATTTATCTCTTTCTTGCATGATCATCTTCTCTTTCTTGTCTTCTTGGGGTCGTATTATGACCGCCTTTCTTATCTCCTCCTTATTTCTTCTGTTCCCTTTCTATTAAGGTACTTATGAGAGTAATTCTGAGGAATTACTGTCTTTTCTAGTATCTTTCTGTACTTGTTATTACTAATTTTGTATTCATTTCTCTATTCTTTACATCAATTTTGCGCAAAAATTTGCCTCCTCTGGGCATTGTGCAATGTTGAAATCTGTATTTGAGCAATAGTAATGCAAGGAGGTAGGCTGTAATGTAGTAATAATGCGCAGATGACCCGGAGGGTCTGGTCTTATGTTTTACTAATTACATATACCTATCTCCTTGCATTACTATTGCTCTTTCCGTCTCTGAAGGGAAGCGTAGTAGGATGAATTTTTTACAGCCAATGTTTGCTGGGTATTGTGGTTACAGAGTGACTGAAGGCTTCTTCAGGAATCTCCATACTCTCTCTAATGATGAGATCATAGTAATTCGCTTGAATGCTATATCTCAGAATGAGGCAAGAAGAGTTAGAATAGTTATATTCAGAAAAGATATTCATTATATTCTTCAGCCTCTGGGTATACCCGGATATGTCAGAATTTGACATATTTTGGTATTTCTGAAAGAAACTTCCCGTCATATAATGTAGAGTATTTAGATTAATTTTTAATTTCAGCTTTAGTCAGATATTCAGAGTCAAGTAGTGATAGGATAATCTGCCTCTGCATGGATCTGCATAAAACTGTTTTAAATGACTAGATTCGTCAAAGGAATGAAGTTTTGGTTGCTAACAACAAGGTCATGTGATAGCCATCAGCCAATGAGGTTGTCATTGTGCTTAATGACCTTCTCAGTGGCTCTGGGTATTGGATTAACCCTCTTCTTGCCTCATACTGAGATATAGCATTCAAGCGAATTACAATGGATCTCATCATTAGTGTATGCAGATTCCTGAAGAAGTCTTCAGTCACTCGGTAACAACAATACCCAGCAAACATTGGCTGTGAGAAATTCATCCTACTACGCTTCCCTTCAGAGAAGGAAAGAGCAATAGTAATACAAGGAGGTAGGTATATGTAATTAGTAAAGCATAAGACCAGACCCTCCAGGTCATCTGGTCAATTTAGTCCGTCTTAAATGCTTAATAGTATGATGCATTGTACGAATTGTATGTCTTTACTATTTAATAAACATTCTGTTGAATATTTTGAAACTAATTTGACTGGGCGCTTTTCCTGCCATAGGCAAATTAGTTTTAAAATATTCAACAGCTTACCTGTAAAGTTTTCTGGAAATTGAGTCACGGCGTTCGGGGATCGATCGATCCCAACATGGGCAATGTGTGGGTGGAGCTTAGCTGGGGATGGGCGGGGCATAGCCAAAACTGGAAAGCTTCATTAGATCATTGTGACCTTTTAAAATGGAATGAAGCCTGAAATTTGTTGTTCTCTTGGATATTTTAAACATATATTTGTCTTGCAATTCACCTTTTCAGAGTATCCATCGATGATTTGACGTCATATGATGTCATAATCAGCTAAGCTGCGTGTAGGATGATGTCATAATTATTACGACATAAACGATTCTATTAGGCCCGTCTTTAACTCTTAATAGTCTGACATGTTGTAAGAATTGTATGTCATTACTATTTAATAAACATGCTGTTGAATATTTTGAAACTAATTTGACTGGGCGCTGCTGCTGCCAGCAACAGCGCCCAGTCAAATTAGTTTCAAAATACTCAACAGCTTACCTTACAGTATAGTTTTCTGGAAATTGCTAGTCAGGGTATGTCCATGTGCATATAGCAGATATGAGACAATGTGTATGGATGGGCTCAGATATCTGCCTCCTGATCTACTGCAGTCAGGAATTGTTCAGTATGCAGATGAGAGCCTAAACCACCGTTGTACATTCTATATACATAGTTACTTGTTCGAGGATGTAGTATGTGGAAATATTTTTAAAACCTTTATCATTTTGATAATAATTTGATGGAAATTCATTACTCCCAAAAGCAACAATGACATTCAGAGAAACAGCAGCAGCTATATAGTTCCCTTGTGGACATGAACGGTCATGAAATTCAGAATGGCAATTGTCTTCAGAGGGATGTAAGGAATATTTGCTTTCCAGGGGCGGGGGAGGAATGAGTATAAGAAAACAGTCAACACTTGCTAAATGTTCCTTGTCTTGGCAAATGTTCCACTTCGTAACAATAATTACTCTCCAATATTAGAAGGGATTCCTGCTATGGGAAAGTCAAATACACATTTATTATCAGCTAGTGTTGGCAATGTGTTGCTGATTTAGCACAATAAGCCAGAGCATAATATACCTAATACCTCATAATGTATAATAATAACTTATAGGAGCCCCTGTATGATGGCTTTCAGACTGATAGCGAGAGACTTCTTCTGTTACCATAGAAACAGATGTAAGACACACTCACAGAGAGCTGGTTAATTGATTCCATCCGTGCAACCATCCATCCTTCCATCTGCTTATAAAGGTCACTTAAGGAAGAGCTTAGCGGTAAGATGTTCATCATTAAATCTCTCATTCGACCAAAGATGTGATATAACTGGAGTTATAATTGTGTTATAAATACAGTAATAAGTCTGTAGAAACATCTATAATACTTGCCTGATGCATACACATATGTAAGCTATCTATTTCGTTGACAGAATAACCTATTAATAGAAATAAATTGAGCTAGATTTGTTCTATACACTAAGAACACAGGCAGAGGGATTTAATAATAACAACAGGAACCATCAGCTGATAAAACAATTACACAACGGATCATGTTTCCACCGGTAAGTGTCTAACATATTATCATTGTATTAATTATTACTTTAAAACATCTGTGGCCATTTATACAAGGGTGCTTTGCATAGAAAGTTCCTCTTGGAGTTAATCGCAGGAACGTGGCTGACTTACTAGCCAAAGTGACTCAAATCTGTCGCACCAATCATATGGGAAATGTCTATATGCAGGCTAATACATTATTGTTTAAAATTTGCCACTGCAATATGGGTGCATGATGGATAACAGATGCAGTTTTAGTATTTTGGCCTGTAAATGAACCATTGCTCTGCAAAAAAATTTCAGTGGTAAGCTTTCAAAGACAGTTTTCTCTTGGTCTAAATGGGCACTTCTGAAGACCATTGCCGAACTATAGGGGGGGGGGGGGGGAGATACCTATGGGGTCCCGAACACATATGCCAATGTTGCGGTCAAAAGCTAACAAGTAACCGCTTTCAACAACCATTTTCAAAATATACATTTTTACACATTCTTCAATAACTCCAGTTCTACTGGTAAAATCTTCTCCAATCTTCGATGCAAGCTTGCCCATGGGGTCCCGACCACATATGCCAATTTTGTGGCCAAAAGACTGAAGGCAACAGCTTTCAGCAACATTGTTTTCAAAACAGACATTTTGGAAGAATTTTTCCATAAGTCTAATGGAGTGATCATTTCCGAACTTGGATTGATGTCTGTTTGTGTGATCCCAAAGACATATGCAAAACTAGAATGCAACAGCGTTCAGCAACATTGTTTCCAAAATAGACACTGTCAACCTTAGTGACCTGACTGAAAAAAATATATCAACGTCTTGGACAGATTTGTACTTGTTAATATTAGGATGGACATTATACATTAGTCTAGGGAATATATCTTTAAAATTAGGATTGGGGGGGGGGGGGGGAGAGATATCTTTAACCATTTAACGGTCAAAATTGGTCAATTAACAAAGAGTATTCTTTAAAATTGGCCAGTGCATTGACTGGTTTGATAACAGAGTTAGTTATTCATGGTAGACTTTTAAGAATACTTTTCTGTTGGCTTGGAAAGGAACATTTTTCCAGATCACTACAGATTCCCCTGTTGGTTCAGGCTTGGCCATTACAGAGTTGATGACAGGATGGAAGTGCATTAAGTATAGGGAGTTAATCTCTTTGGTCTCAGATTAGACTTATAAAAAACTCTAATATCAGTCTATCAGACAAAGCACTGCTCTAGGGAAGAAAATATTTACAATGTCTTAGTCACCTTACAGACATAATCTGGGACATAGGCAACTTTAGAAAAACTCCTTTAACTCTTGAATTGTTCAAGATTTTGATGTTTTTCATTAAAAATTTCCATTTGCAGACCAAGAAGATTATTTTTTTTAATTTGCCACTGGAGCGACTGGCTCAGTTATCAAGCCAGTCATTTCAGTTATAAATTTTCAAAAATACTCTTCCCTTGGTCTGCAAATGGACATTTCTCAAGAGCACTGCAGAAGTCATTTTTGGCTGTTATGAGTGTTAAAGGGTTAAAGTCTGTTCTCCGCAGTAGTCTTGAGGATTATCTATTTGCAAGCCAAGAGAAAACTATTAAGATTTTCATCCTGGAATTCCTGGAGTGATAACCAATCCAGTCATTCCAGTGTTAAATTTTCAAAGATATTCTTGTGGCTCTCAATCTAATGGACATTTACTAAGCAACTATTTTGATTTTCTTGACCAAATTTGGTGAACAGATGGTTAAACTATAAAATAGAATGCTACAAATTACACAGACTATTATAATTGTAGAAGATGTAGATACTTGACAGGTTTCCAAATACATATTCTTTTCTTAAGGCGTTCTCTGATAAGTACATAGTTGAATCTTTTTCATTTAGAATACTCAAAGGAGGTAATTTCTAATAATTTAAGGTTTTGTGTAATAGCCAGTTCCCATAAGTATTTTTCAAATATGTTACAATGGGTTACAAAAAACATTAAGTTTTATAAACTTGTGCATCATCTCTTAAGAAAATGTGAATAATATAGATAAGTGTTTTGATAAAAATAGAGAGATAGGTGATGGTGTGTAAAAAGGGACAATTATCCTGTACAAAGAAGCTATCACAACAAAATATCAGAAATGAAGTCTAAATAATCGTTCAGAAAATATATATTTTGTTACAGTTTTTCAAATTGTATATTTTTCCAAAATATCCCAACTTTTAGACTACGGCATGATAAGCGATACTATGAGGGAAATGCATTAAGCTTAGGATTGGTAGATGGATGGTATAGGCATGGCTAGGAGGTTGTAACAGGGGTTGGGTGGGGGATGGTGGTGGGGGAGGAGAGGTAGAAGGTACTACTAAATCTGAAAGCTGGCTAATATTGCTAGGAATACAAAAAAAGTATTACTAAATCTGAAAGCTGGCTAATATTGCTAGGAATACAAAAAAAAGTATTACTAAATCTGAAAGCTGGCTAATATTGCTAGGAATACATTGAAAGAGATAACAATCATCTTCTCAGTACTAGTGGCAGATCCCATCAGTTTCGTTGTGAATGAATAATTCCTAATCACTAAACTATTTTATAAATTTGGATTCCTAAATTCAAATCTATTTCATACATTAACCCTTGAACCCCTTCTCATAGAAAATGTTTTATTTGCAGTCCAAGGGAAGAGTATTTTTTGAAAATTTGCCACTGTAATGACTGGCTCAGTTATCGAGCCAGTCATTACAGGAGTAAGTTTTAAAAATCAGTCTTCTCATGGCTTGCAAATGAACATTCCTCAAGACCACTGCAGAGGGCAGTTTTGGCTGGCTTCACCACTAAAGGGCTTATATCATTAATGATCAGCAGACATGGCAACATTTTATGCCATGTTAATTTACTGTAATTCGTTGTTGGGATCAGCAATCTTTAATTAGCACATCTCATTTGTCTCGCCATAGTGGTCACTGCTGATGTAGGTGTACACAATTTAATCAGCCATCATTGAGTGTCATTGTCAAAAGAAATTGACATGCTCATTCCTTTTAATAAGAGCCATTAGAAGACGGCATATCAACCACCAGCCACCCACCCCCCACCCCAAACCAACCCCCCCTCCCACCCCCAGCCACCCCACCGCCACCCGATCAAAACATTTCAGATAAACACATATCAAGGGATGACATAACATTAATTATTAAGGACAATATTTTTGAACAAGAGGCCCAAGGGGCCTGTGTCGCTCACCTGGAGCAACAAAAATTTTTGTCAAAATTGTTGGTGGGTGGTTTAGCAGTCTTTTAAATGAGTTTGTGGCCATTTTTGCAAGTGCAATATGGCCACCAAACACACTACATTTTGATTGCCCCACGGCGCCCATGTTTTTTTAATGAATCAACTTCCTTTGAACAAATTTTAATGGCCCAAATTTCGGCCTGTTCCCTTCAGCGGTTCTGGAGGAGTCATTTTCGTGAAAACCAGGTCATCCAAGATGGTCGCCGAACCATTTGGTCAATCAAGTCCTCTTGAACAAACTTGGCTTACCTCTTGGCCTAGATGAAGATTCCCCAAGTGGTTTCGGAGAAGATTTTTAAAGACATTTCCTGATATTGGCCGAAATCCAAAATGGCCATTGGGCAAATTGGCCGATCGGGTTCATTTGAACAAACTTGGATCCGTATGCCCTAAGGATGCTTCCTGCCAAATATAATTGAAATCGGCCTGGCAGTTCTCGAGAAGACATTTAAAATTTCCCATTGCTTTAGCATGGGAGCTTTTGACGAGAACATTATCCAAGATGGCTGCCAAACCGTTTATACGACAGTTTTGAAAATTGCAAATTTGAGATCAGAATACCCAAAAACATATAAAAAAACCCAATTTTGGCCTCAAAATCCATCAAAAAAAAAAAAAATTCAATATGGCCGCCGAACATGCCATATTTTGATTGGCCCACGGTGGCCATGTTTTTTTACGGATCAACTTCTCTTGAACAAACTTTACTGGCCTTTTAGTCCCTAATCATATCTGCCAAATTTCGGCCTGATCCCTTCAGCGGTTCTGGAGAAGTTATTTTTGCTAAAACTAGGTCAACCAAGATGGCCGCCAAACTATTAAGTTCCCTTGAACAAATTTGGTTGAGCTCTTGCCCTAGATCATATTTCATGAGGTTTCTTTCAATCCCTCAAGCGGTTTCGGAGAAGATTTTTAGCCGATCGACTTCATTGGAACAAACTTGGATCCCTTGGCCCTTCAGGTCAGGTGAGCTAAAAACTAATCAATGAAAAACTAAATCCTGACGCTGCATCTCCCCTTAGTATATCCACTGAGAAAGCTGTGCAAGTAGTGGTTCAATTCCGTTCAAAACTCTTCAAGATTATGCCCCGAAAAGAAACTTTTGTTGAGTTTTAAATTTTTCATGGGAAATATAAGGATGATTTTCTTCGAAACAGAATCCTAGGACTGCTCCTTAAAGTAGTCTCCAGTGACAAAAGAATTGAGAACATAGGTTCAAACCTCTTCGAGGTCTGGGATGAACAAGACAATTTTGATGAATTTGAAGTATTTCAGGCGAGATAACTCAGAAGAATATTGATAGATTTCATTGAAACGGAATCATAGCACTGCGTACAACAGCAAAAAAAATTTCAAGCACAGCTTCAAAACTCTTGGAGATCAGTGGGAGTTGTGTTGATAAGAAATGATTATCAGAGATGGGTGGACAGATAGATGGACAGACTTTCTGGACAGACAGATGTACACACAGCCATACGGATCGCACATGCACATCTTCATGTGGTCATAATAACACTTACCAAGTTTCAAAAGAATCACAACTAAACTGTAGGAGTTGGTTGACAAGAAATGATTGTCAGAGATAGATGGACACATAGACGGACAGACTTTCTGGACAGACAGATGTACACACAGCCATACGGATCGCACATGCACATCTTCATGTGGTCATAATAACACTTACCAAGTTTCAAAAGAATCACAACTAAACTGTAGGAGTTGGTTGACAAGAAATGATTGTCAGAGATGGATGGACAAACAGAGGCAGGGAATTCTGGACAGGTAGCACAATCACATCTTCATGTGATCATGACAACACTCATCAAGTTTTAAAACAATTGCAAATGAACTGTAGGAGGCGTTGCGTTGACAAGAAATGATTTGCAATGCAGTCACTCTGAAGTTATACAGCGCCTTCAAAAGTTTTAAAGGGGAATAACTCTCTAATGAATAATTTCCCGTGCAGGAAAAAAAGCACATGCTCATCTGCACATGATACTGATATTGTGCAGCAAATTTCAGGTTAATCCATTGGGAACTTTAGGAGTTGCGTTGACAAGAAATGATTGTCAGAGATAGATGGACAGACAGGATGAAAACATTGTATGCCAACAAATTTCATGATCATTGGCAATCAGTCAACGATGCCATTCATGTAACTGTATTGAAGATTAATGGAAATGTGAAGAACGTCACATGATTTGTTCTACCACTGCCACATCAGATTATTTATAAGTATAAGATGACTGTATGATCATATATTCACAGCTGTCTGGTTTCAAAATATCCTAATACACAAACTGCTTAGAATATTTTCACAACAATGCATCAATAATTTGAGCAATAATTTTCACTCAAATTATTTGTCAAATTATCAACACCAGGGGATGTTAAATGGATCACAGGATCAGCACCAATAAATATATTTTGGAAAATTCTAACTGTTTGACTGTACATCATATAATATAAATGTTCTGATCCATAATTATTTCAATGCATAATTATATTATTATACAAAAAATATGATGCAGGCAACATCAAAGGTTAGAAACCCAGATGCCTCCACAACAATAATAAGATAAAATTTAAATGCCTATCTGCTAATAAGCCTTTAATTCTTGAACAATCAAAACATCTGAAAATGAGTTTTGTCATGTCTGCAGTGCATGCTATTGAGAAATGTCTATTTGCAGATCAAGAGAAATGTGTTGTAGATACCACTGAGATACACAACCCAGTCGGTCCAGTGATGAGCTTTCAAAAATTCTTATTTGGTCTCCAAATGGGCATTTGCTGAGAAAAGTCTATGTTTGTATTATTTTTGCCAATTTTGACCATTAAGCAGTTAACAATAAACTGATTGGAAAATATTTTATTTACCGTAAAAATGGTTCCTCTTTATTGGCTCACTGAGTAATGTTGCTTCTGTCAGCTGTAGTGCTGAATACACTGGTTAATATATCATCATTCTTTATCTATAACACTTTTAGACAAATTACTGCCTGAGAGAGAGTGTGTGTGTGTAAATGTGTGGGTGTAAAATATGTAATTGGACAATGCTACATGAAGAACTATCAATCAAGTCCCCAAAGCTCATATTTAAAGAGAACATACTGCATATACCAATGTAGTAAAATGCTGATATTTATGTCAAGAATGCCAGAATGCGATCAAACTTAATGTCCATCATCAAGCCTCTAACCTGGAATACTCTGACTTCCAATGCAAGATGCCCATTGTCAGGTGTTCTAAACTGACATACCCGCTATGTGGTTAAGCATTGCCCTGTGGATTCTAACCTGACAGAGTGTGGATTCTAACCTGACAGACTCACTATGTGCTTAGGTGCTTCCTTGTAGCTTCCAACCTGACATACCCGCTATGTATTCAGGTGCTTCCTTGTGGCTTCTAACCTGATATACCTGCTATGTATTTAGGTGTTTCCCTGTGATCTAACCTGATATACCCGCTATGTATTCAGGTGTTTCCCTGTGGCTTCTAACCTGATATACCCGCTATGTATTCAGGTGTTTCCCTGTGGCTTCTAACCTGATATACCCGCTATGTATTTAGGTGTTTCCCTGTGGCTTCTAAGCTGATATACCCGCTATGTATTTAGGTGCTTCCTTGTGGCTTCTAACCTGATATAATAGCTGCTATGTATTTAGGTGTTTCCCTGTGGCTTCTAACCTGATATACCAGCTATGTATCTAGGTGTTTCCCTGTGGCTTCTAACCTGATATACCCGCTATGTATTCAGGTGTTTCCCTGTGGCTTCTAACCTGATACACCCACAATGCATTCAGGTTTTTCCCTGTGGCCTGTACCCATTGGCAGGTGTTTCCTTGTGGCATCTAACCTGACAGGTGTTTCCTTGTGCCGTCTAACATGACATACCGGCTATGTTGTCAAGCCTTTCCCTGTCGCGTCTAGCCTCATATACCCGCTATGTATTCAGGTGCTTCCCTGTGGCTTCTAACCTGATATACCCGCTATGTATTCAGGTATTTCCATGTGGCTTCTAACCGGATATACCCCTACCATGCATGTGGTCAAGCCTTTTCCTATGGAATCTAACCTGACTTACCCAATATGTGGTCAAGCCTTTCCTTGGGGCATCTAACCTGACATACCCACTGTGCTCAAGCCGTTCCTTTCGGTGTCTAACCCGACATACCTGCTCAAGCCTTCCTCATGGCATCTAACCTGACATACCCATTGGCAGGTGTTTCCTTGTGGTGTCTAACCTGACATAACGGCTATGTGGTCAAGCCTTTCCCTGTCATGTCTAACCTGACATATCAGCTATGTAGTCAAGTGTTTCGCTTTAGCTTAAAACAAGATATACATCCATGGTCAACTTTTTCCCTCTAACATCTAACTTGGCATACTCATAGTCAGGTGGTTCTCTATGGCTTCTAACTTGATCTACCCATAATCAGGTGTTTCCCTCTGGCTTCTAACTTGACATACCCATAGTCATGGGTTTCCCTTTAGTTTCAAACTTGGAATACCCAGTCAGGACTCAGGTGTTTCCCTGAGGCTGCTAATTTGAGATACCCATACTCAGGTGTTTCCCTCTGGCTTCTAACTTGGCATAACCATAGTCAGGTGTCTCACTCTGGCATAACTTGGCATATTCATGGTCAGACTGTTTCCGTGTTGCTTCTAACCTGACATACACATGGGACGGTATTTTTCTGTGTGAAACATATTTCTAAAAATGTCGCAAAATCCAACAACGCCACTGACCAAATTGATCAATAAACTTTGAATAGCCATTAATCAATTGAATTAATTGATTATTTATAGATTATAAGTATTGAATTAATCAATCTGATGGCTAAGTCTTACATTGGTATTTAGCATCAAAAATTATATTTGACCATTTTCTCTTCCAAAATCCATCAACTAACATATACACAATTTTGATTGTTTGCTGTTGGCTAGGTTTTTCAATGAATCGGCTTCTCCTGAACAAACGTAAATGAAAAACTTTTTTCGAAAAGTAGGTCATGTAAACTGGCAACCAGAAAAATTTACCAATCAGATTATCTTGAACAAACTTCATTCGGCTATTGCCCTATCTAGTTTTTTTCTTAAAAGTTTGCAGTAACCTTATCGTTGAGCAGTTGACCCACAAGTCATTGTGTATCTTGTCACTATAAGGAAGCATGTGATATTATAAACCAGTAAGTTGAGCTAAACAAAACAAGAGCCATTAGAAGATGGCATATGAAATCCTGACATTGCATCTCACCTTAATATTGCCACTGAGAAAGATTTGTCAGTGCAGGTTAAATTCCGTTCAAAGATTATTAACGGGCATGAAGATTACAGTATGGTGAATTTTAAATTTTTTAAGGGAGATAACTCAGGCAAATAAGGATTAAATTCTTTTAAACAGAATCATAGCAACGCTTCTTGAAGTAGACATGTATATCCAGTAACAATGGACTTGAGAGGATGGGTTCAAAATTCTTAGACATCTGGCACGAAAGACGTTTGATGAATTTTAAGTATTTCGGGTGGGGGCAAGGGGGGGGGGGAATAGGAGAATAACGATAGATTTCATCGAAACAGAATCAAGGGGTGATAACTCAGGCAAATATTGATGGATTTTGCAGAAAAAGGCACATGAACATCTTCAGGTGGTATTGGTAACATTTACCAACTCACAACTAAACCGTAGGAATTGCGTTGACAAGAAATGATTAGAGACAAAAGGACAAACACACAGACAGATGGACAGATAGACTGCAGGAGATGCATATTGTTATATCACCCTACCAGTAGTAACAAAAAAAAATCAGATGACAAAGAAATTGCAGGTATTCTGAAGTTATATACATCATCTTCAAGATTTTTAAAGTGGGATAACTCTGTAATGAATAACTTCCCAGGCCCGCAAAAAGCACATGCACATCTGCACATAATACTGAGAATGTGCACCAGATTTCAGGTTAATCCATTGGAAACTTTACGAGGAGTTGCACTGACAAGAAATGATTGTCAGAGAAGGATGGACAGACAGACAGACATTCTGGACAGATGGATGGACGTACAGCACATGGTAATGAAAACACTTACCAAGTTTCAAAAGAATTGTAGCTAAACTGTAAGAGGAGTTGTGTTGACAAGAAATGATTGGCAATGCAGTCGTTCTGGCTTCAAGATTTTTAAAGGGAGATAACTCTGATCCAGAACTCTTATCATACTGATAATGTGCACAACATTTCACGTTAATCCATTGGGAACTCTAGGAGTTGCGTTGGCAAGAAATGATTATCAGAGATGGACGGACAGACATACTGGACAGACGGAATGACATACAGCCATACGGATAGCACATGTTTCCACCGGTGACCGATGGCTATATTGGATTTCAGGTCATCGTCATTTTTGATTGGTTTCTTCCTCATATCCAGTTGAATCCAACTATGACATTTCGATCTGATCCGAAGTGGGGTCATCATCCCGAAACCGATTTTCAAGATAGCCACTGGCAGCCATATTGGATTTCTGATCATCATCAGTTTTTATAGGCTTCTTCAGTAGACCTAATCCAATGAACTTATGAAGTTTCAGTTATCATTCGGAAACCACTCAGCCACCAGCCCGCCAGCTAGGACGGTGCCATCATGTAATACCACTAATTTTTGGCGGGGTATAAAGAGTAGTTTTCTCTTATCTTGCATATGGTGCATCTCATCTTGCCATAAACATGCATCATATAATACTAATGCTATCATGACAGAAGCTAGAGCATTGTAAATTGAGGAGAAAATCAATTATAAACTCTACTAAACAATCTACTATACAGACCACCTTTTGGAGCATGGACAATGGGTCACTAACTGGTGTCTTAATAGCAGTCACTAAATTACCATACCATATGCCATTATGGACCACAAGACGGTAGTTCCATAAGACATGTATTCTAGGACCATCTCTCTTAAAGAACCACAATCTTGTGACCCCGGAAGACAGGTGGTCTTTGGCGGAGATGTTTGACTTTATAATGCGCAGTAAGACAATCAGCATTAATGACACTGGAGAGGTTTTGAGTCTCAATAACTCAATATATTCTCTGATTATTCAAGATCATTCAGGACAAGTCTGTTTCGCGAGGCAGCAGCATCCGCATCAGTAAACACAGTTGTGTTATAATTAGAGGCAATGTTGTATTCGAACCATTTAACCGCTTCGTGGCAACGCCAGACAAAACTGGCCTCTGCAGTGATCTTGAGGAATATCCATTTGCAGGTCAAGAGAATACTTTTTTTTTTAATTTACCACAGGAATGACTGGCTCGATAACCGAGCCAGTCATTCCTGTGGTAAATTGTCAAAAATAGTACTATCTCTGGCCTGCAAATGGACATTCAATTAAGTAAATATTATGATTTTCTTGACAAAACTCGGCCATTACAGCATTAACGAGAAATCAATACTTGCTGTTTTCAATACTGCATAGATAAACCAGATTGTTCGACTAATTAGAAAATTAGTTGACTGAAAGCATTTCAAAAAGGCAAATTATAGTTAACATATGCAGTAGATTTGACATAGCTATTGTACCATGGTGGTTAATTGTAATCATAGATGAAAAACGTGATCGTAAGCGGTCTACTAAGGGAGTGTAGTAACTAAGTGAGTGGAGCAATGATCCATGATATAGGTATGGATTCTAACTATTAGTGAATAAACTAACTTGGTGGAAATACAGTTCATTGTTATGATGAGTATTTGCAATGTTTGCTACATGTATTACAATTTACAAGTGAAACCTAGCTCTTTAACCCTGTAACCATCAAATTTGTGAAAAAATAATAATCAAATTTTCTCATTGAAAATGTCCATTTGCAGACTAAGAGAAGACTATTTTTGAAAATTAATTACTGGAATGACTGACTTGGTTATCGGTTATTCCAGTGGTACATTAAAAAAAATAGTCTTCTTTTGATCTGCAAATGAACATTTTTCAAGACAACTGCTGATGCCTTTTTTTTGCTGATATTAGTGTTAAATGGTTAATACTCAAGCCGGCCATTTAAACGGCTTCTGGAGTTGCCTTGAGAAATGTTTATTTGCAGATCATGAGACTATTTTTGAAAATTTACTGCTGGAATGACTCAGTGGCTTGATAACAGTCATTTCAGTGATACATTTTTTTTAAATCCACTCTTGATCTACAAATACACATTTTCTAGGCGAAAATTTCAATTTTCTTGAACAAATTTGAAGGTTATTCATTTAAGTATTTATGAAATGTGACAAAGTTATCCTGACTCATAAAATGAATGGTATCTGATCATATGTAAAGTTGAAACTATCTAGACTCAATAATTCCTTATTAATCCACATATACAGATGCCATAGAAGCTTATTTGTGTGTCTGCTGTGTCAATCATATGGCATCATTTGAAGTGATAATAACCGGACATCCAATTAGTTGATTGCAATTTAATAATATATTATATGCTGAGTAATTGAATGTGGCTTGCTAATTTAAGCTACTGCTTGCTAAAGCAAGAAATCCAGTGACAAAAGCTTAGCAATCTGAATGGAACTATGACGGGAGTTTATTAACGGAAGCAAGTTTGTCGGATTGAAGCAGAACAGTGCTAGTTTTTTATTTTCTAACTAGACCTATACAAGTCTCCTGGAATGAACAGAAAGAATTAGTGGAAACATGTTAGCTGTCCTGGATTGATATAGTGACGCATAAAGAACTACGAGTGCGCAAGACACCATTCACACCCATAGCTTAGAGGTAATGAGTCTAATTCTTAATACGAGGGTCATCGGTTCAAATCCTACCCATGACTGATGAGACACCAAAAGTTGAACCTTAAGTCGTACAGTGGCTGCTGTGTGAATAATTCATTAGTACACAAGACAGGCATTCTTACTAGGTATGACACGAGACATGACACTGTTAAGCTAAACATCAAGAGCCATTCTACACAAGTGGTACTTAAACCTTTAATTCTCGCATTTGTTTTTCTCGTTGAAAATGTCCATTTGCAGACCAAGAAGAATTTTTAAGAAAATTTACCACTGGAATGACTGGCTCGGTTATCGAGCCAGTCATTTCAGTGGTAAATTAAAAAAGTTTCCCTTGGTCTGCAAATGAACATTTCTCAAGACCACTGCAGAAGCCGTTTTTTGGCCGATATGAGTGTTAATGGGTTATGTCTGAAAAATGTGTAAATATTAAGTCAATCCAGAAAACGCCTAAGTCTGTATTCACCTATAAACAAGTTATCTTTCATAATTCGAATATGCTGAATCCGAATATCTTGTTTACCAAACTGGATTTTTCGGTTTTCTCCTGCAAATCGTGTCTCAAATTTGGTTGGTGGTTCCCCTATCTGACTATTTTGTCACTGTTTGGCAACCCTGCTGATGACTGTTCCGTGATTATTGCGACAACGTGTGTTCAGTAATACACTCTGCTCTTTATTTAGGGCTGAATTTAATGTTTGTCTTTGAAATTAGATACATTTTGTTGACACATAATACATTCGTATCCATTTATCAACGTAACCAATCACCCCATCCTAGGGCATAGCGAAAAGTGTCCATCATAAACCTAACTACTATGAAAAATGCAACAAATGCATGACTGAAAGTCAAAGCTAATGACTAAGTATAGAGATGTGACTGATAGAATTGCACACATCTCCAATCTGAGAATATTCTGCCATTAGTTTGGCATAAGGAATCCACAGATAAAGGAAAAATTAACTGACTTTACAAGTGTGAAGAAGATACTAGTGCTTCAACGAGTAAAGATAAACATGAAGTTAAACTATTAAACTCATGCAGTAGTTCGAAGCAGTGTCTGCCCAAATGAACTTAGATTCTTGACTTTTCACTTAAACTTCATCCGAGCTCAGAGGGATGTCTTTGGGATCTACATCTAAATGCCTTCCAAAGAATGCTTCCATTCTTTTACACATATGGTCATACAAACTATGATCATTGGGGATTATATATGTAGCAGAAATGAACCAGCTTCCATTTACCATACTTGAGCAATTCCAGAGCGGAAATTGGGTTGTGAAACGTTCTGTCTACAAATTCAATCAGGTAGATTCAGACCACAGTCAGGAATGGCTTAATGTCATTGACAAACCATCAGGAGGGATTGTACGCATCACTCATAACATAACATTGTAACAAAGGATTTGGCTACAGGCGCTATTCAGGAAGCACCTTTTTAATTGACTATATAGTTCAATATATTCATGTGCACAGTACTCATGACGAATTTCAACCATTAGTTTCCAAAGACGAAATCCAAAGGATTCTTGCCGTTCACGCGCTAATAGGGGGGGGGGAAGAGACACAGTTTCCTATATAGCTGGACATAGCAATGAAACTGCCTGGAAAGTGTTCATAGATAATCATGAGCTCTTATGTAAACTGGGCGTTGGTGACTTAGAAGACACAATCCGATCTGCAGAAAGTTTGTATATAAGGTTGTGACAAAGCAAGGTTACAATTGTTCTTTGTGTTGGTCACCAGAAGCCATGCTGCTAACAAGTGATGCAGTGCATTATCATATTCAGACAATAAACTTAGTCCGTTGTGTGGAGGCAATCAAACTGCACGACCCCTATACTACCATCACTAGGGAATATGGAATGGAAGATCGTTAATGGAACACTAGTCCTGAAGTTAATGACGCTTAGTCCTATCCCGAGTAGCTGTATACAGATAATTACATGTGGATGTATCAAAGAATGTCTTTCAAACCGACGCAGCTGCAGAGATGCTACACTGTGATACAGTGCAGCATGTACATCTATGGGAAGTAATGGCATGTGTAGAAATGTGGAATGCACTAACAATGTTCGTCACGCCAAATTTATCTAATCAAATTCTGATACAGATCATATAACACTCATTGGAGTCACACGGTTTTCTATCAATCTGTTAAATTTATGGTCACTTTTCACCAATAAATAGAATTTTCAACATGACCACCTGGCAGCCATATTGTATTTCAGATTTTAAATATTTCGGGAGGGATCCTCTTTGTACCATACTAAAAGGTTGATCACATAATACAGATTGGTATCAGTCAGTCAATCAAAGCTATGAAATATTCGAAACATAAACCCTATTTATGGATGGATATACAGACGGACACACTGGCATGCCAATCCTATATAGGATCTTTCTGAAAATGGGGTTAGTGTTCGTGAGGTCTTTGTCTATACATATATATAATGTATTTTCTAAAATATGCAGTTCATTTAAACAGATTATCTATATAGATGCAACTGAGATAGTTTTATTATAATTTCTATGCGAAAACCTGTCACCATTTTGTTTTTTATTTTTTGTACATTTCTACACAGAATTCAGAATTCGTCATGTAAACAAGATTTTCATATTCGGCAATAGTTGAATTTAGCAAAAACGCTTGTTTACCCACTTCTACCCAAAAATACCTCTAGAAGTTCACTTTCGTGATAATGGAACCCGACTACTACATTAGATGAATATTTAGCCGCCTCTTTATGACTACGACTTAGTCAGGTCTTCTAAATAGGCGCAAACAGTTAGGCAGGAGAGTAAGTTAAGCACTGTTCATGAACACAGGCCCTGATTAAATTAAAAAGAATGTCATAATTAAATCTCTTGACAGCTGGTTAGTAAAGATCTAAGATAAAAGGTGTAAAACCTGATGATATAATCCTGATAAACGCCCCTCAGCACACCATGACACCAATTAGTGAAACAGCTCTGGTAGAATGTTAGGCATCATGTGGAAATAAAATTTTTTATTTTAGTAACAGTGATTAACATTGACCTTTGACCTTTTGATTATAAAGATAATTAAATAGTTTATGTTAATTTGGAGGCGTCCGAAAAATCAGGAACCTGCATCTACTGAGATTCTATCGACCATGTTATACTTTGAAACATGAATTCCCGCAATCTTAATTTCAAAGTGACTATGCAGCTATTTAACTGTTGAACATTTTGAAACTAACTCAATTTAAAAGCTACTCCGCAGCTAAGCTGTTGAATACTTTGAAACTAACTCAGTTTTAAAGTGACTAAGCTGTTCAATACTTGGACTTGATTAACTTGACTGTTAGTGGTTTCTGCCTATGCCAGCAACACCTCCCAGTCAAATAAGTTTCAACCAGAATCTTTATTAAATTGTAACTTCATTAAAGACTTACAATTCAGATAGTTACTGCCAGACGTTTGTGGCTTTGTCCCTTTCCTCTCAGATCTACCTCATTTGACTGTGACCACCATCTGCTAACAAGTGGCATATTTTGATTATGATGTCAGAAATGTTAGCAGCAGATCTGATCCCTCAGTTCATGTTATTGTTGAAGACTTGAAACAAAATTTCTGTATTCCCTGGCAGATGTATGGGATCTAGGTAAGCATCTGGAGTGAAGAGTCATCAGATGCCATTCTGAAATAGACTAATTTGCTGCCTACATGGCTTGTATATACTCTACATGTGGCATGCATATCCTGAGGCAGTGGTGTGTAACTGGATAATGAGACATATATATCAGAAGAACCACCTACACCTAGAGCATCTCCAGAATAACTACAATACAGGAAAGTTGAAGAAAACATAAATCTATCCAGGGAATATAGATATACATTACATACTTATAGTCTACTTGTAAGAGTAATGACTGTTAATTTATACATTTCTTGATTCTTTCTTATTATTCTATACTGCCAAAATATGGAATTGGACTTCTATGGAGTCTGAGCTTTCCAGTAATGGACCTTTCCCTTTTTAGCTATGCCCCATCCATCACTAGCTAAGCTCCACCCACACCTCGTCGTGTTGGGATTGATCGATCCTCAAATCCCCTAGTTATCAATTTCCTGAAAACTATACAGGGAAGCTGTTGAATATTTTGTAACTAATTTGACTGGGTGCTGTTGCTGCCTATGGCAGCAACAGCGCCCAGTCAAATTAGTTTCAAAATATTCAACAGAATATTGATTAAATAGTAAAAGCAAGCAATTTGTAAAACAACGCATAGACCGTCTTCAAATATGCATTCGTGACGTACTTATCGACATCATTCATGACGTCATTCATTATGATGTCATTCTACACATCGCGCAGTTCATTATGACGTCATATGATGGGTGGGTACTCTGGAAAGGTGAATTACACTTCCAATAGTCACATAAGATACATTTCTTAATATTTTAATTGGTCAAACCAGCCAAAAATGGCTTCTGCAGCAGTCTTGAGAATTACTGGTTCGATAACCAACCCAGTCATTCCAAACGTAAATTTTCAAAAACAATTTCTTGGTCTGTAATTGGGCATTTTAAATATGAAAATTTAAATTTCTTTGACCAAATTTGACCATTAAATGGGTAATCATTTCTAAATTAGATTGAAAAAAGCCTATGCCACACATTTTATAGGTGTGACTGCAGTCAATCCAGAATGGAGGATTCAAGTTAATCCAGCAATCATATGATGTCATACTCAACCACGTGACATGTAGGTTGACATAATCATGTACGTCATGAATGACTTGATTTAGTCCGGCTTAAACGCTTAATAATCCATCAGGTTGTATGAATTGTATGTCTACTATTTAATAAATGTTCTGATGGGCGCTGTTTAGGGCTGTAACGATACGTTTTTCCACGATACGATATGTATCATGATATACTGGTCATGATACAATACGGAATATGATACATTATTTTTTCATTAAGTTTCATCTGAACCTGTCCATTTTATGCCACTCTCAGACTCTGAGTGCTGATAAACAAATAATAAACATATTCAGAAGAAACCTTGGGTGAAAATGGTGTACGTGTGCATAACTTTAACCATAATTTACCCGACGAAGATGGTGCATGAAGGACGCCATAGGCATATTTTCTTGTATTGTGTGTGTGTATCGATGTGCCGGTCACGATGCGATACACATATCAAGGGCATGCATATCGCGATTCACCGACATATTGGTAAATTGCTACAGCCCTAGCGCTGTTGCTGCCTGCAGCAATCGGTCAAATTAGTTTCAAAATATTCAACATCTTACCTGTACAGTTTTCTGGAAATTGATAATCAGAGTGCACGGATCGATCGATCTCAACACAGGCAAAGCATGGGTGGAGCCTAGCTAGAGATGGGCGCCACATAGCCAAAACTGGATTCCTCCATTAACTGTCTGCTTGCCAGATTTTTTCAGACTTCATTTTCCCTGGGGTTTAACTCTGGATATGCTGAATATTTTGCAAACAATTTTACTGAAAGCCACTAACAATTTTCAGCAAAATTGTTTTCAAAATATTCAGCAAGTCCAGAGTTATTGCTCATGGTGGCTTGCAGCAGTCAAACAGCTAAATCCAGACTATAATATTGAGGGACAAGAAAATAACCCATAATGGCACATCAAACTTTTCAGAAATATGGAACAAATGACCATGGTGGCTGGTTGCTGCTAAAGCAATGTAGGGTACTGATGATGTGTGTTCTTTTGAGAAAACATAGCACTATTTTTGTGCATACGGTCAGTTACATTTTGCTCTGCAAAAGCCATCAAAAGACAGCTTGTTTCAAGTTGTTTGTCAGGTCTTTGATTTGCATCCATAGTCAAGGACAAACACGACTACCGTGGTGATTAATATAAACACCAAGATACCTTCACTGGAAGTTTATAATAGAACAAACGACAGGAAATCAGGTATAAGCATTGTCATTCTGAATTCAACAATGTTTCAAAGTAGATAAATAGTGCAAATTCTGCTTTAAAGTGTCTATGACTCGGCTAAATTATTTTAAAAGATAATCCACAAAATTATGACCATTTCATGTACACTAATATAAACACAATGAGCAGAATGACATTAGTAACACATCTCTGACAGACAAATAACTCACACTAATTTCTGTCTGTAAGGGACACCTGCTGTTGGGACCAAAAGGTGCCGTTCTTTAAGACAGATGGTCACAAGACAACACATCTAAAGGACTAACCATCCTTTGTCCCACCAAAGATAATTATTGTAGACAATGAGTTATTTTAAGCATCCATCTATTTTTAGTGACCACTTTTTGGTGGTCCATATGGTGTCAGTTATAGACAGGTTTGACTGTGTTTACCTGAAAACATACCTGGAGAATGTAGGAATTATAGCCGTATCAAAATACAAGCATTGTCTCATTAGCCATTTCATTATACCTGTGCATAACAAACGCAGACACACACGTGTGGATGCAACTCTCAGCAGACACACACATGCGTGGATGCAACTCTCAGCAGACACACACGCGCGTGGATGCAACTCTCAGCAGACACACACACGCGTGGATGCAACTCTCAGCAGACACACACGCGCATGGATGCAACTCTCAGCAGACACACACGCGCGCGGATGCAACTCTCAGCAGACACACACGCGCGTGGATGCAACTCTCATCAGGGAAACCTACACACATCAGAAAGTGAATTAATCAGATACTTTACATTTTTCAATTCGAAAGCTTTGCTATTATATGTATTTTATATTTATATCTGAACCTATCAAGTACTTGACAGATCTTCACTAGAATCTTTGTTTTATACTTTTCGGAAGCTATATATTTCCCATTCATGCATGTGCGAGAATGAACCATACGGCTACATTATTTGTACCGCATGTCATACTTCTTGGCACTGAGCACCATGCAGATGTATTAAGAGATGCGTGAGATCGGTGGATATAAACACGACATTAATGCTAAGAGTGGAAATCTAGATTTCAGCACTGATCTCATGGAAGATTCCACACACTGATATATGTTACATCACTGTAGTGCTAATTTCTTACCTGGAGATGTGTGCTCTACTAAAATAGTGTGACTTCTGGAATAATGAAGCGAATCATTGAACATCAGGTGATTATAAAGGAGACTGTGCGCATCTCTGAACATGAGAACAGGTTCTAGCTTAACACTTTAACCATTTAACACTCAAATTTTGCATGAAAATTTAAATTTCCTCATAGAAAATGTCCATTTGCTGACCAAAAGAAGACTATTTTGTTTAATTTAGCATATGACTGGTTCGGTTATCGAGCCAGTCATTACAGTGGTAAATTTTCAAAAATAGTCTTCTCTTGGTCTGCAAATGGATATTTCTCCAGACCACTGCAGAAGCTAATGGACATTTTCGGAGAAAATTTAAATTTTCTCAAACAGATTTGAGTGCTAAACAGTTATAGGATTAATACACAACTCTAGTGAAATGTGGATGAAATTTATCAAATGTACCGATCGTATTAACGCTATATTGCCGCAACGTGTTTCTGAAGGAATTTCAGTCTACATTCTATGACATATTTAAAGTTTTAATTGACGTAATGTCAAGGGTCAAGATATCTTCACCTGAGAGAGCGCGGGCAAATACATTAAGTCAGGTGAGTACATAATAAACAATAACACTAAATGTTTTTTGTTGGTCTATGCCTAGCATACACAAATTTGATTTTCATTAACCCTTTAACCACTGAATTTGTTTTTTAAAAATACAATTTTCTCATAGAAAATGTCCATTTACAGACCAAAAGAAGACTATTTTTGAAAATATACCACTGGAATGATTGGCTCGGTTATCAAGCCAGTCATTCCATTGATAAATTTTCAAAAATAGTCTTCTCTTGGTCTGTAAATGGATATTTCTCAAGACCACTGCAGAAGATATTTTTTTGGCTAATATGAGTGTTAAATGGTTAAAACTTAAAAAAATTTTAATGTACAAAATTCAAAACCGCTATAATCAGCAATCGCTACCAGTCAAATTATTGTCAAAGTATTGAACACATAAATCCTTACATCAACAAGAATTTAGTGGAATTTAATGTCTCCGCTGTCATCTTTTTCAATAAACAGCAGAGCTTCGATCAAATTCAGTAAAACGATATCATGTTAAAAACACCATAACATTTACCATAGTGATCTCAATGTTGTATTGGGTAATCGTGTCCTAGTTTAATTCCAATATGATTAATCAGTTGTGAAATATAAGCGGAGATATTTTCCGAAATGCAGAAGCTGAACGCTAATGTTGAAAAGGTTTTGTACCAAAATCAGTGATCTTTCACCTTGTGGCCTCAACATCATTGTGTCGATGTATCCAAATATAGTTCCAATAAGATTAACCAATCATGCTATATAAGCTGAGATGTTTTGCTAAGAAGCTTTGTACAAAGGTTGCAATGACCTTGACCTTTGGCATTATGAACTCAATGTCATTGCGTACCTTCCTAACAGTTTAAGCAATGAGGAGTGTAAGCTTAGTTAAAATACATGTAGTATGAAAGAATGCCGAGCTATAAACCGGTCTACAGAGCTGGATGCAAACATCTAGCATTGAAAAGAGCCAGGAGATTTTAACAAATGTCAGTGACCTTGAGGTTTGACCGTGGGACCTCTAACTATTTGTGCAGGTTCCTACAAGCATAGCCAACCATGCAAGTTTCATTCAATTAATCGGCAATATAACAAAGTAAACGCAAAAGACTTAAAAAGTTTAAATCGCCAGGCTCAAAGGTCATACCTTGACCCTTGACCCAATGACATCCTGGTGGGTGTGCTGTTTCAGCTTGGTTTATCCAATCATGTCAAAATTTAGTTGTCCGGTTGATCAATCTTGGCATATGGGGCAATCTAACAAACTTAACGCAAAAACTTAATATTAAAATAATAAAGTTCAAGGGACAAAATAACATTGACCTTTGGCCTGGTGACATTCATGTCACCACCCCATTTCCTTATGGTATCAGCAATCATGTTTCCAAATTTATTTGTAATTGGAATGACCACTCCTGAGACATAAGACAATATAACAAAGTTAACACAAAAACCTAAAATTAAAAGAACCAAGTTCAAATGTGAAAATAATTTTGACCTTTGACCTATGTGTCCAAGTATGGTTCCATTAGGATTGCAGGAAATGTCAATTTCCCTTTCTCCGAGATCTAACAATACTCACCATTCTGTTACTTCTGATATACAGCTGGCCCTGACAGCTGGCTCTAGGACTATAGACTTAGAAAGCTTTACCGACTCATTGGAACCGGGTACTCGGCTCCCAACTGCCGAGTACCCGTCTACCATAGAGCTCATATTGTTTGCATAGCTACCAAACAAGAGAAATCCATGGCTTGCCTCCGTGGGGCTGGAAGGCTGGGTCCGTAACAGAATGGTGAGTATTGTTAGATCTCGGAGAAAGGGAAATTGACATTTTCTGCATTCTCCATCGATCAATACTCACCATTCTGTTACTTCTGTTATACACCAGATTTGATCAGTGACCTGGTGGGAAGGGGCAAGCCATAAATGCTACTTTTGCCCCTTGGAGAAAGATCTAGACCTAAAAACTTGACTAATGGAGACCTAAAAGGACCGTCAAGTTAACGGAACCGAATCACATTCGCGTCACGCCTCCCCCCCCCCACCCCTGTTTTTCTCCTAAGAAAAGGGAGAGAACTCACGAATATGTATCTCGCCTGAGACACAAATATGCCAAGAGGGTTAACTGCTCCTTGCATATTCACATGTATTAGCCTGGGAATGAGCATGAATATATAAGATGAATGAACATGATATATAGACATGATACAAAAAACTCTCACTATTGAATTACCTTATGATAATTGGACTTCAGACGTACCGCCTCCAACCATTCACTGGTCCGGCCATCAGTGACACAATCTGGTTGTCATCCTCACGCTCGACCATGCCTGCTTTAGGTTCTTTTCTTACCAAAGTGAAAAAAGGGTGAAGAGCAGTGTGGTCACTTAACTATCGTCTCAAAACAGCTAAAGCGAGTGGATTGGCTGAGTCTGACACATCCCTCATATAGTAATACGTAAATGAGGACTCACAGTGCCATTGTGCAACGGCCATGATGTCCTCTAAGGGAACACCACTGTAAAGGGCGGTCGAGGCGGCTATTCCTCTAACATCGTGTGCCCTTGCGCCTTGCACCTGGTGCCCAGTCACCATCTCATGAGTAGTCTGAATGCATTCGACTACCCAACGAGAGATAGTATCCATGGATGGGGCGCCATAAGGCTTCTTATGGCAGATCCACAGATGTCTATCGTTCGACCGTAACGAGTCAGTCCGTTTCGTGTACTTAGTCAAAGCACGGACCGGGCACCAGACACTGGCATCACGATCAAACCTAGTTAACTTCGGTATTATGATCGGTTTGCCGGGATATCTCAAAGATTGATTCTTTGACATAAACTCTGCTCTTGGCAGAAGACGCAGACCCTCTCCGGAGACAATAAATCGGTCCCTCTCTGCCGAAAGCGCATGGATCTCACTGCGCCTTCTAGCTGAGGAAGCTGCCAATAGAAAGACCGCCTTTAGAGACAAATGCTTTAGACTAGCCGAACGCAATGGTTCGAAAGGGTGCTTGGCCAGTACATTAACCACTAAAGATAGACTCCAGGCTGGAATGACTACCGGTTGTCTCGGTCGGAGATTGCTCATTCCCTTCACCATCACATTTAACTGGGCCACCTCTGGACTATCCCTGTTGGCTAGACAAGGGATAACTGATGCCAAAGCTGACTTGTATCCAGCAAATGTGACGGGAGCTAGTCCTGAAAAGAACAGCTTACAGAGAAAGTCTGCTATTTGCTGAATAGAGGATTGAAAGGTATCACTACCCTTTTCTTCACACCAGTCTGCAAATCTGTTAACCTTGTTGTTATATGACTTGAAGGCCGCGATGAAATCAGCAGCTTGTCGAGAAAAGCCTTCCGACGTGGAACGTTGTTTGATAACATCCACGCAGTCAATTTGAACATTTCGGGACGCTCGTGTAGGAAGCGTCCCTTGGCCTGGGAAATTATGTTCGGAATCTCCGGCAACTGCACTGGGTTTTCCACCAGCAGATCTAGCAGATCCGTGAACCACGCCCTGCTGGGCCAATATGGCGCTATTAGCAGGACCAGACACGGTTCCTCCCTGATCTTCACCAATACCTTCGGTAGAATGGTGGGTGGGTACGTGTAAGCGTGCATCCCTCTCCAGCTTATCGCCAGAGCATCTGTATCGACGGCATTTGGATCTGGAATCGGCGAGACATAAGTCATGATTTGAGCATTTTCCCTTGTGGCGAACAAGTCCACGTTGGGTTAGCCCCAATGCTCGAAGATCCTTCGTAGAACTGGAGGGTTGAGGGACCATTCTGTTGGCAGAATTCTTTGTCTGCGAGACAAAGCATCCGCCAGAATGTTCAATCACCAAGGAATGTGAGCTGCTTTCAAAACAACCGAGTAATTCCTGCACCATTGAATCAAGTGCCACACTTTGATACACAGTGTGGGTGACCTGGTCCCGCCTTGGCGATTTATGTATGATACTACCGTCGAATTGTCCGACCGTATCAATATCACCTTGCCGCTGATCATCGGAAGCAACTATTCCAACGCCAGTTCCACTGCCATCATTTCCAACAGATTGATATGCAGCTGGCTCTCCTGGAGAGTCCATGTGCCCGAGACTGCAGGAAATGTCAATTTCCCTTTCTCCGAGATCTAACAATACTCACCATTCTGTTACTTCTGATATACAGCTGGCCCTGACAGCGGCTCTAGGATTACAGACTTAGAAAGCTTTACCGACTCCTGGGAACCGGGTACTCGGCTCCCAACTGCCGAGTACCCGTTTACCATAGAGCTCATATTGTTTGCATAGCCACCAAACAAGAGAAAACTATGGCTTGCCTCCGTGGGGCTGGGAGGCTGGGTCCGTAACAGAATGGTGAGTATTGTTAGATCTCGGAGAAAGGGAAATTGACATTTCCTGCATTCTCCTTCGATCAATACTCACCATTCTGTTACTTCTGATATACACCAGATTTGATCAGTAACCTGGTGGGAAGGGGCAAGCCATAAATGCTAATTTTGCCCCTTGGAGAAAGATTTTAGACTTCAAACTTGACTAACGGAGACCTAAAAGGACCGTCAAGTTCACGGAACCGAATCACATTCGCGTCACAGTCCCCCCCCTTTTTCCTCCTAAGAAAAGGGAGAGAACTAACGAACATGTATCTCGCCTGAAACACCAATATGCCAAGAGGGTTAACTGCTCCCTGCATATCGCTTGTATTAGCCTGGGAATGAGCATGAATATATAAGATGAATGAACATGATACATATCCATAATACAAAAAACTCTCACTATTGAATTACCTTATGATAATTGGACTTCAGACGTACCGCCTCCAACCATTCACCGGTTTGGCCATCAGTGACACAATCTGGTTGACATCCTCTCGCCTGACCATGCCTGCTTTACGTTCTTTTCTTACCGAAGTGAGAAAAGGGTGAAAAGCAGTGTGGTCACTAACTATCGTTTCAAAACAGGTAAAGCGAGTGGATTGGCTGAGTCTGACACATCCCTCATATAGTAATCCGTGAATGAGGACTCACAGTGCCATTGTGCAACGGCCATGATGTCCTCTAACGGAACACCATTGTAAAGGGCGGTCGAGGCGGCTATTCCTCTAACATCGTGTGCCCTTACGCCCTGCACCTGGTGCCCAGTCGCCATCTCATGAGTAGTCTGAATGCATTCGACCACCCAACGAGAGATAGTATCCATGGATGCGGCGCCATAAGACTTTTTATGGCAGATCCACAGATGTCTATCGTTCGACCGTAACGAGTCAGTCCGTTTCTTGTACTTAGTCAAAGCACGGACCGGGCACCAGACACTGGCATCACGATCAAATCTAGTTAACTTCGGTATAATGATCGGTTTGCCGGGATATCTCAAAGATTGGTTCTTTGACATAACCTCTGCTCTTGGCAGAAGACGCAGACCTTCTCCAGAAACAATAAATCGGTTCCTCTCTGCCGAAAGCGCATGGATCTCACTGCGCCTTCTAGCTGAGGAAGCTGCCAATAGAAAGACCGCCTTTAGAGTCAAATGCTTTAGACTAGCCGAACGCAACGGTTCGAAAGGGTGCTTGGCCAGTACATTAAGCACTAAAGATAGACTCCAGGCTGGAATGACTACCGGTTGTCTCGGTCGGAGATTGCTCATTCCCTTCAACATCACGTTTAACTGGGCCACCTCTGGACTATCCCTGTTGGCTAGACAAGGGATAACTGATGCCAAAGCTGACTTGTATCCAGCAACTGTGACGGGAGCTAGTCCTCAAAAGAACAGCTCACAGAGAAAGTCTGCTATTTGCTGATAGTGGATTGAAAAGTATCAATACCCTTTTCTTCACACCAGTCTGCAAATCTGTTAACCTTGTTGTTATATGACTTGAAGGTTGACCTCCTTCTCGCAGCCGCGATGAAATCAGCAGCCTGTCGAGAAAAGCCTTCCGACGTGGAACGTTGTTTGATAACATCCACGCAGTCATTGAACATTTCGGGACGCTCGTGTAGGAAGCGTCCCATGGCCTGGGAGATTATGTTCGGAATCTCGGGCAACTGCACAGGATTTTCCACCAGCAGATCTAGAAGATCCGTGAACCACGCCCTGCTCGGCCAATACGGCGCTATTAGCAGAACCAGACACGGTTCCTCCCTGACCTTCACCAAAACCTTCGGTAGAAGAATGGTGGGTGGGTACGCGTAAGCGTGCATCCCTCTCCAGCTTATCGCCAGAGCGTCTGTATCGACGGCATTTGGATCTGGAATCGGCGAGACATATGTCATGATTTGAGCATTTTCCTTTGTGGCGAACAAGTCCACGTTGGGTTTGCCCCAATGCTCGAAGATCCGTCGCAGAACTGGAGGGTTGAGGGACCATTCTGTTGGCAGGATTCTCTGTCTGCGAGACAAAGCATCCGCCAGAATGTTCAATCGGCCAGGAATATGAGCTGCTTTCAAAACAACCGAGTAATTCCTGCACCATTGAATCAAGTGCCACACCCTGATACACAAAGTGGGCGACCTGGTCCCGCCTTGGCGATTTATATATGATACTACTGTCGAATCGACTGACCGTATCAATATCACCTTGCCCCTGATCATCGGAAGGAACTCTTCCAACGCCAGTTCCACTGCCATCATTTCCAACAGATTGATATGCAGCTGACTCTCCGGGAGAGTCCATGTGCCCGAGACCTGGTGTTCTCCCAGGCAGGCACCCCACCCTTCCAGCGATGCATCCGTGTAAACGGACAGCTGGGGGTGGGGTAGGTGCAGCGAAACCCCTATTAGGAGATTCTGACGCTGTTTCCACCATAGAAGATGCGATATTATCGGCTCCAAAACTGGCACCAGTTTTGACAGGGGTTCTGTTCTCTGTTTCCACAGAGACATCAGATACAACTGGATAGGTCTTCGCATTAGAGCAGCGTACGGGATAACCTGCTCCATGGAGACCATCATGCCCAGCATCTGAAGGAACCGCCTTGCCTGAATGTGGTTTCCCACTCGAAAACTCCCGAGGATGGCTAACAGAGACACCACTCTGGGCTCTGACGGGTAAACCCTGCCCTCCTCGAGGTCGAATCGCATCCCCAAATAAACGAAATGTTGAGTGGGTGTCAACTCGGATTTCTCCTCGTTGACTATCCAGCCTAGATCTGAAAGTAACTTCAGAGTCAGAGCAGTATCCACGTTCAACCTGGCTGCCGAGTCTGCCTTGAGCAGCCAGTCGTCTATGTAGGTGTGTAGCGCCACGTTCTCTTTTCTGAGAAACGCTGTCACCGCAAGGACCACTCTTGTGAAAACCCTCGGAGCTGTCGACAGGCCAAACGGGAGAACTGTAAACTCCCATACTTGATTCTGAAACGCAAATCTCAGAAACCTGTGCCAACTCCGATTGATCGGAATGTGGAAATATGCATCTTTCAGATCGATCGATACACACCACATTCCTTTCCTCAATCCCGCCATTACCGACCTCGGTGTTTCCATCTGGAACCGAGGCGTATGGATAAACCAATTTAATGGCCTGAGATTGAGTATGGGTCTCCATCCCCCCGTGCTCTTGGGGACAAGGAACATGTTTGAATAGAAGCCTGGAGTGTTCCGGTTTGCTGGTTTTATTGCTCCCTTCAGAAGCAAACCCGACACTTCCTTTTGAACGGCTTCTAACTTGTCTGGCTCCCTTGGTACGGGTGTCCAGACTGGTGCCAAAGACAGATTTTGTGGCGGAAAGTCCCACCACTCCGGCATGTAACCCTGGGATAACCATCCCAGGACCAGACTGTCTGACGTCACACCTCGCCAAACCTCGACGAAACGCATGAGCCTTCCACCCACCATAGACGCCTCGACGTCTAACGGGGTTGTCCGGCTCGCAGTCCGCCCCCCCCCCCCCTTTCTTAACGAGAGAGTGAGAACCATTTCGTTCTAGGTACGACGGGTATAACTGGCACCGCTGTTCCTGTCACACAGGTGCGGTCCAGGCGGATATGAAGGGAGCTTGCGCACCCTCAGGTACGCTTCGGCCCCTTCTGTCCACCCTTTGAGGCCTTACCCTTACCCTTCCCCTTGCCATTACCACCTCTAGGGCGGTCAGGAGCAACATTGGGGAGGGTAGGCGCCTCTACAGCCTTCCTGGGTTTCTTCGCCGGCGGCGGCTCCGAGAACCCAGCCGAAACAGAGGTCGCAATAGGCCTGGCTTTCGCCTTGCCCTTATGCTTTGTTTCTTTGAAGGCTGTCCGGTTAGCGGCTTGCCCACAGCCCCTAGTGCGTGCGCTTGCCGCACCAGCTCTAGCTGTAGATTTACCGCTAACCGATTCTGCGCAATACTGGCGGTGTCCTCTAAGATGGCCCGCGCTTGGCCACCAAAGATGCTAGGCCCTGTCAGGGGCGTCCCAAGAAGACGCTCCCTGACTGCCGTAGCCGGACGCATATGGTCAATGACCATTTGCCTCCTGGACTTCGTCACACGCGCTTGCACCCTTGCCAATGCGTCCATTGACAGCACCAAGCCGTCATTAACGCACGATAGCGCCACAGGTGGCACAGGGTGGCCTGCCCCCGCTTCAGCCCACACCGACTGAAGTAGACGATAGGAGTGATTGACAGCGCTCATGGCTGCCCTCACACCCTCATCGCATAGGGCCAGGCCTTCTTCCTGGTGTACCTGGGCCTTATCCACTAGTGCCGGACCGGGACCACCCGACCCGGCACTCTGGACGCCCAGTACCCATCGGTCATCCTCCGTGACCGACGGGACTACACCATACCTGTCGTATTCACCCCGCGGAATACGACACCTTGCCCGCACCTCCCTGGAGGCCGCAGGGAGCTGACCCTTGGTCATTAGTTGTTTACTATAAATAGCATCCACCAAATCAATGAACCGTGGATCCAGTCCCACTGACTGGATCCGGGCCGCGGGCAAAATCCCCGTCCTAATCGAGGCAACCGACGGACGGGGCGCATCTTCATCGGCCGTGGCCGAAACCACAGACGGGTCAACTCTGGCTAGCCACGCCAGAGCATCAGACCAATCTAACTCCGAAGAAGATACCGCCGCAAACACGTCACCCGTTGACATGCTTACGGGTCTGCCAGCCATGGCCTCCCGGCCAGGAGCCACGGCTGACACGCCAGGCACTCCGCTACCACATGGTTCCGCCGCCACCCCATGAAACACTCCGGTCCATGGGGTAGGTCCGCACGGAAAACCGTACGGACCCGTAACCGTCGCGGAACCATAGCCGGCCACGGGCGCCAACGGCACCCCATGTCCGGCTGCCGGACCAGGCGAGATAGGTGAGTACCACGCCTGGCCCGGCACACCCGTTCCCCTGACGGCTGGTGACAAACCAAGCCGCGCGGAACCGGTGCACGGTAACGGATTGGCCTCAGCCGCAGGTGGAGCCGCTGACCTGGCTTGCGCCAAACCAGACAAATGGAGGCCGGTTCCGTCCAGGATGGAATCAACCTCCATATTCTCCACCTGCGGCTTCACGGGCCGCAGCAACCTCTCCTCCTCGACCTCCTCGGACGGCTCCCACACCTGACGGACCGGCCACCGCTACTGGACCACCCGGAGGTGGCCGCAGAGAGACAGAACCCGTCTGGCCGAAGCCAGACGGGCCCGCCAGGGGGGCCGTACGAGACGGCCCCCTTGGTAACCAGTCCAGAATCCTGTCCGAAGACAGGATCCGTACCAGGCATGGGGAGAAACTGCCCCCCAACCTTTGGTAGCAGGGACGACACCAGCGTGGGCAGAACGCTATGCAGAAAACCCTGCATAGCCGGACCAAACCACGCCGGCGGTGCCATCTCCGCCACCTCCAGCTGGGGACGTGGAGCACCCCCACCGGCCGAACCGGGCGCTCCACGATTTCCTCTCGGACCGCCTGACCCCGCGTCAGACCCAGCCAAGTCCTTCTGGGCAAGGAACTTAACCATCGTTTCGACGGACCACACTGCACAAACATTACACCTATGATCTATATTACACAGGGCACACCTAAAACAGACATGGTCCTTGAACATTACACGGACAAACTTATGGCAGTCGTCACATGATGGCGGGGCTGGCTTGGCCTATAAAATAAGCACAAACCTACAATAAACAAGCGGAACGAGACACGGATGGAAGGCAGACAATTAATTTTCAAATATTTTGACTCATAAATTAACCGTAACCTCCCGCACCCCACCCTGCCACGTTACAACAACGATCGCATTGATTATGACGACAAGAACGCGGCGGGCACAACACACCCATAATAGATCCTACAGGATGTGTAACGGCTCCAGGAATCATATCGCATAGCATTCAGGGTATATTTACTAATCAATATAAATTATACTCCTAACGAACGCAGCACGATATGTGAAGAAAACAACAAAATGTATAACAACTGCTGTCTCACACGGTAAAACCGCAGACCACACATCTACTCAAGAATTTTGAAACCACCGATCATTGCAAACCGATCGTGATCGCACGTAAACTTGATCATTCTAAAGTTTCCGGTACCATTTTTTAGTACGCAGCACCCAGAACAAGATGCGCGAATTAATGAAAAAATTTTTCTTCACATAAACATCCGAGCGACCGGGTGTGACGTCACCCGCTCGGATTCTACGGAGAACGACGTCAGCCGATATTCGTGTTAGAAATACCGTAGCAAACACCTATTTTCATATCTGCCGATCGCCTGTTGGGGTTTAAAGAAGGCGATCGTCTGGCATATATCGTTGCTAGCACACGTCCCAGATTCTATGGGGTCAGAAATTGGAACATGCGACACAACGAAATTTAGAGACCTAAGTCTTTTAACTATGGATATAAAGAACAATACAACCTGGTTGTCTTGGGCGGTATTCTCCATAGTCCTTAGTTATCCTTTCAGAACACACAAACTATCACTGATTAAAGACTTAGATTCTTTTAAAAAAACACTAAAATCCTTAATGCGAAAAGCATGTATTGCACTTGTTGCTATGCAAACAAGAATGAGCTCTATGGTAAACGGGTACTCGGCAGTGGGGAGCCGGGTACCCGGTTCCCAGGAGTCGGTAAAGCTTTCTAAGTCTATAATCCTAGAGCCGCTGTCAAGGCCAGCTGTATATCAGAAGTAACAGAATGGTGAGTATTGATCGAAGGAGAAGAAGCCTTGCATAGTATGACCAAACCACGCCGGCGGTGCCATCTCCGCCACCTCCGGTTGCAGACGTGGAATGCCCCCAAGGGCCGAAACGGACGCTCCACGATTTACTTTCGGACTGCCTGACCCCGCATCAGACCCTGCCAAGTCCTTCTGGGCAAGGAACTTAAGCATCATATCGACCGACCACACTGCACAAGCGTTACACCTACTGTCAAGATTACACTTAGTACAGCGGAAACAGACATGGTCCTTGAACAGAACCTTTATGAATTTGTGCCACTCGTCACATGATGGCGGGGCTGGCTTGGCCTATAAATAAGCACAAACCTACAATAAGCAAGCGAAACGAAACAAACATGGAAGGCAGACAATTAATTTTCAAATATTTTGACCATAAATTAACTGTTAACCCTCCCGCACCACACCCCGCAACGTTACAGCAAAGATCGCATTGATTATGACGACAAGAACGAAGCGGGCAATAATACACCCATACACTGATCCTCAAGGATGTATAACGAAACCAGGAATCATATCGCATAGCATTCGGGGTATATTTACTAATAAATATAAATTATACTCCTAACGAAAGCCAAAACGATATGTGAAGAAACAATAAAATGTAAACAAACTGCTGTAGCACACGGTAAAACCGCAGACCACACATCTAAATCAAGAATTTTGAAACCACTGATCATTGCAAACAGATCGTGATAACACGCAAAACTTGAAAATTCCAAAGTTTTTCTGGTACCAATTAAAGTACACAGCACCTAGAATCAGATGCGCGAATTAATGAAACATTTTCTTCACATAACATCCGAGTAACACGGCGTGACGTCACCCGTTCGGATCTTACGGAGAACGACGTCAGCCGATTTTTGTGTTAAAAACACCGTCAACCAACACCTAATTTCATATCTGCCGATCGCCTGTTGGGGTTTAAAGGAAGGCGATCATCTGGCATATTTTGTTGTTAACACACATCCCAGATTCTTTGGGGTTAGAAATTGGAACATGCGACACAGACGACATTTTGAAGACCTAAGTCTTTTTAACTATGGAATAACATGGAAATATACAACCTGGTTATCATCGGCAGCATCCATGGTAATCCAATATATCCTTAGAGAGCGCACAAAGTATCACAATTTACACAGAAAAAAGACTTAAAAGAAAGCCAAATTCGACTTCAAAATTCATCAAATAAAAAATTCCAATATGGCTGTTAAAATGTTACAATCTGATTGGTCGATGGTGGCCACGCTTTTAACGTACTAACTTCCCTTGAACAACCTAGATTAGTCCCTAATCATATTTCCCAAATTTCGGCCCCCATCTCTTCAGTGCTTTCGGAGATTTTTAACAACGTTCCTAAAAATCAGCCAAAATCCAAGATGGCCACCATCCAAACATGCCAATCGGCTCCGTTTGAAGAGACGTGCGTCCCTATGGCCCACAGATGCTTCCTGCCAAATTTTATTGAAATCCATCTAGTGGTTCTTGAAGCGATCGTTTAAAGGAAAAGTTGACGGACGGATGAATGGCGGATGGTCACCATGGCAAAAGCTCCCCTGGCCATTTGGTGAGCTAATAGTAATATTTTATCAATTTCATCATCAAGGTAATGTTACTTAATCATTGGTAAGCAGAAATCTGTTTTATCAGCATTAAGATTGTTTAACATTTTAGAGTGCGTTATAGTTGTGACATATTACCAAAATTCTTAACAATCTGAACGGTAGACAGACTGACAGACAGAATTAGAACCAGTTGTGAGAAACTATGGCATACAATTAATTGTTATTAAGACTGTAATATATATGATATGAATAAGTGAATAAGCAAAGATTCCTATGTCCTAAATTCTAATTAATGTAACTTACAGCTAAGATAACGAGACCTCCTCGAGTAACAGTTAATTGCAAATGGCGTCCTCATTTCTTCCTAGGTCAAAATGAAATTTTGTGAAACTGAATTTTGTGAACAAAAACTAACTCTTTTCATGTAGCAAACACATAAGCTGCATGTGAACTTGTTGAAGAGATTCTACACGTAATGTGTTCTGCAGCAAAATAGCACACTTTACATAGATTTATTAGCAAAAACATATTTCGAATTGTAGATTAAAAATTACCATTATAATGAGACTAAATGTTGTCTGTATGTGTGCCATGTGTAGTTGCGCGATGTTCCAATGATGTTAACAAAAAGCCACTGACACACTTATGCCTCTAGGCTAGCCATTTACTAAACAATCAAAATTTAAATTAAAATACATTCAATCAAATCCCAGATTAGAATTTCAGCAGCATTGTTAAGCCTTTAACCCTCGAATTTGGAAGGGAAGACTATTTTTGAAAATTTACCACTGGAATGACTGGCTCCGTTATCAAGTCAGTCATTCCAGTAGTAGATTTTCACAAAAAATAGTCTCCTTTTGGTCTGCAAATGGCCATTTCTCAAGACCACTGCAGAAGCTGTTTTCGGCTGATATGAGTGTTAAAGGGCTAAATGTACAGGTGTTATATATAGCAAATGTCCATTATTTATAGTCTATGTTATAATATTTTCTACTTCTCTGAATTAAAACCACAATAAAGCAGCAGTCTTTAATCAAATTATTTCAAAATTTATGTATTGAGTGTGATTTCATGTAATAAGAAGGAAAATGGTTACAGGTTTTTTCTTCTCATCAAAAATAGACGTAAATTAATTTAATATTTAATGAGCCCAGGGTTTAATTATTAACCCGTACCACTCTGATGTCAAAATTAGATTTTTTATTGGTTCGACAGCGAAGAATCTGGTGTAAATTTTTCAACGATTTTGATAGACGATGACGACAGCACCATCTTCCACCAAATTTGTTGAAAAATGAACACCAGTTCATCTTTTAATTTAATTTGAAAATTTAAAAGTTTGACATCAGTCGTAAGATTTAATGCTATTTAGTACATGATCTGGTATTTATCATTACCCTTTAACCATGCATGGCAAAAATTGATTTTACAGCGGTCTTGGTAAATGTGCATTTACAGACCAAGATAAGACTATTTTTGAAAATGTATACACTGGAATCACTGGCTCGATAACCGGGCCAGTCATTCCAGTGATAAATTTTCAAAAATAATCTCTTTGTCTGAAAATGAACATTTTCTAAGAAAAAAAATTTCTGAACAGATTTGAATGTTACAGGGTTAATTAATCTTCTTATCCCCACAAAACAATCATGACAGTTACCACTCATGATCTAAGAAATATTCTGTAAGTTGCTGTGATTGAAAGATGTTGCCGACTACGGCTTCCATTTAAACTGTTGAACATCTTTCCTGTATGGATAGCTTGAGGGAAGAGATACTGGTATTTTCGTGTAGACAGGGTTAAAGTACATGGGATGGGGGTGGGGGTTGATGAAAATAAGGTAGTGTCATTCCTAGCCTGAGCCAGATAGCATCAATTAAAGAGATCTCTCTACGTCACAAATCGTATTAAGTTTACTTCATATCAGATTAAAAGGATGAGTGTTTGCAGACAAACAGACACGTGGACTGTTATGGTGGACAGGCAGACAGACGAATACACCTTATTGCTCAAGCCTATTTATAAATTAAATACGTAAAAGATCAAAGGCCAGTAACTCCTCTCATGATAGAATGAGGTAGAGGAAGAGTAATATCCCCTGAATGGACAAGTGAAGCTTGAGAGCAGTTTAGCTCATGAAGGTATAATAAAGTACTGGCATAACTGGTATAACATCTATACATGCTTATATTCATGTAGGGAAGCATATATATTTAACTGTTTAACCCTCAACACTCTGATGTGAAAATTTAAAATTTTCAAATTAAAGTAAAAGATGAACTGGTGTTTATTTTTCAACAAATTTGGTTGAAGATGGTGCTGTCGTAGATAATTGTTGGAAAATATACATTAGTTTCTTTGCTACTGACACCGTAAAAGATATAATATTGACATCAGTGTGCTTGTGCTAAGGATTAATGTACCTTAGATTGGTTCGGAAAAGTAAAGCTCAGTGAATGTCCAATGTGCAGGACAAGATAAGCATTTTTTTTTTAATTGGCCACTGAAATTACTGGCTCGGTTATCGACCCAGTTATTTCAGTGATAAATTTTCACGACCACATCAGAAAATGTTTTATCTTGTTTCACCATCAAAGGATTACAGTGGACCAGTGAAAACTGAGGATGACATGAGCATGTCTTCATTAATTTAGGAAACACTGTTGCTGTAAGAAACAACAGCCATCAGCAACATTGTTCGAACATACACAATAGGAATTCTTCTGCGCTGACTCTACAACAATCAAGATTGACATCGGGATAGCATGGGTTAAGCAACACACATGGCTAGAGCTAAATCCATTCATCAGTCCTGAATTCTCAAGATGGTGAATTCGGACGAATATTTCTGACAAAAATGACTGAACATCATTTGCTTGCAGTCCAATTATTTTCTATTGGACGGAATTCAACAAAATTTGGAGTGTGGAGTGTGGAGTGTGGAGTGTGGAGTGCAAGGGCACATTTACATTTGGCTCAGCATCCAAGAACTGGGGATGGGTCAAATGGTCAAATTCATTATAATACATCTCCGAAACCATTGGATGGAATTGGCCGAAATCCAAGACCCAATTGGCCGATCGGCTTCGTTTGAACAAACTTGAATCTCTATGCCCTAAGGATGCTTCCTGCCAAATATAATTGAAATTGTCCCAGTAGTTCCCGAGAAGACACCTTAAATTTCCCATTGCTTATGGCGGGAACTTGAGCCAAGATGGCTGCCAAACCGTTTATCCGACCACTTCGAAAATTGCAAATTTGAGATCAGAATACTCAAAAACACACATAAAACCAATTTCGCCCTCAAAATCCATCAAATAAAAAATCCAATATGGCCGCCAAACACGCTATTTTTGATTGGCCCATGGCGGCCATGTTTTTTGCCGGTTCAACTTCACTTGAACAAACTTTAATGGCCCTTAGTCCCTAATCATATTTGGCAAATTTCGACCCGATCCCTTCAGCGGTTCTGTAGAAGTCATTTTCGCTAAAACTATGTCAACCAAGATGGCCGCCTAAACATTTGACCAATCAAGTTCCCTTCAACAAACTTGGTTCAGCTCTTGCCCTAGATCATATTTCATGAGGTTTGCATCAATCCCTGAAGTGGTTTCGGAGAAGATATCTAAAGACGTTTCCTAAAATCTGTCCAAATCCAAGATGGCCACCAGCCAAATTGGCCGATCGGCTTCGTTTCAACAAACTTGGATCCCTATGGCCTAAGGATGCTTCCTGCCAAACATAATTGAAATCTGCCCAGTGGTTCTTGAGAAGAAGTTGTCTAGAAATTGTCCCTTGTTCATGAATACATGCAGATTTTCTTTGAAGTGTATTGGTCGGAACAGCCAGTAGACCTCTGTGACGGATCTACTAGTCAGTGTGTCAAGTATTCATACGGATATATAAAATCATATGGATATATAAAAATATATAGAATTCTATATATTTTTATATATCTGTATGAATACTTGACACACTTTGACTAGTAAACCCGTCACACCTTGGTCAGCTTGTGATAGCAATCGCATGGCTTATGCTAATGTAAGTAGGGCGACTGTTAATGGTGGAATCTAATGCTTTAATGGTCAAGCAGACCAAAAGCGGTCTCTGCTATTGTCTTGAGGAATGTCCATTTGCCTCTAGAATGAGTGGCTCGATTACCGAGCCAGTCATAACTGAGCCAGTCATTCCTGTGGTAAATTTTCAAAAACAATCTCTTGTCCTGAAAAATAAGCAAAATATTGTAATTTTCTTGACAAAGTTTGGCCATTAAAGGGTTAATACTGTGCTTAAAACTGAAGATGGACAAGTTTTCTGAGAAATCTGAAGTATGGGGACTAGTTTTGATCAGCAATGCGCTAAACAGGGAGCACTTGCACAGAAAGGGAACGTACTCTGCTCAGTCCAAAGGAAGGACAGATAACCCCGTCTTATCAAAGTAATGTTCAAAGAGTATCATACGGGTCAGGCGAATACAAGACGCTGCATGCTTCCTACGTATTATAAATAGATGCATACTTATTGGCAAATTGGAGAGGTGGTGGGTTGTGGAGGGTGTTTTTCATAAATTAGCACTAATATGCATGTATATATAGACTGTTTTCAGATACATATTTTCACGATATATTCTAACTAGATGCAGACATGAACATATTGAACAGGTATGGTGTCAATCTCTACAGAAAGAAAAGGCATTTAACGCTATAACCATCAAATTTTTTCAAGAAATCGCAATTATCTCATAGAAAATGTCAATTTGCAGACCAAGAAGACTATTTTTGAAAATTTACCACTGGAATGACTGGCTCGGTTATCAAGCCAGTCATTCCAGTGATAAATTTTCAAAAACAGTCTTCTCTTGGTCTGCAAATGGACATTTCTCTACCACTGCAGAGGCTGTTTCTGCCTGATACGCGTGTTAAAGGGTTAAGGGGGTCTGTGTCACTCACCTGGAACAAGTAGAAAGGCCATGTTCTACATGCAGAGGCTGAGCCATATACATTTTTTTTGGACAGAAATTGAACAGTTCTGGCCAGAAACACATAAATTTAAGCTTTAACCCCTTCACTGATAAATTCCCGATATCTCATTTTCAGGGATTTGTTTGTGAGTGTTAAAAGCACAAGCAGTAGCTGGGCAATTAAAGGGTAATGTTTTAATGAGCTTAGAACTGGACATTTTCAAAATCCAACATGGCAGCAGGCCACTGACAAAATTTATCAATCAAATTTGTGTAGGCCACCGACAAAATTTACTAATCAAATTTTTGTAAGCAAGGTTTTATGAACACTAGAAATCTAAGGTACTTCAGCCAAGTTTGGTTGAAATAAGCCCAAGCAGTAATGATGATGAGTCATCTTTTAACTGATTTTCTGGGAATTTTTAGGAAATTCAAAATGCCTATCAGAATCAACTGATCACACTAATCAATTTTCTGCATATGTTTTCGGAAACCTAGTACCACACTAGCATCCTTCCAGCTAACTTTGCTTGAATTTGGCGCAATGGTTAATGAGTCGTAAGCTTTTAACCCTTAGCACTCTCATGTCGGTATTCTTTCTGTTACTGTGGCAATAGCAAAAAAACGGGTGTACATTTTCCAACAATTTTGGTGGATGATGTTGGTGTCTAGAACAGCAACATCTTCCAGCAAAATACACCAGTGCATCTTTAAATTAAAAATTTTAAATTTTGACATCAAAATGGTAATGGTTAACCAATTTTCTGGCCATTTTCGGCAACCCAAGATGATCATCAGACAAATGGCGCAATCAGGTTCTCTTGAGCAAACGTGGTTCAGATCTTGCCATAGATGTTTTGCGATGCATCAACCTCCCTTGAACAAATTTTAATGCAGCTTCACTATCTAGAATAATTTTGAATCTGTATGCATGAAGCTGAAGGACGTCTCCTGCTCGCCAAATCTTCTTTAAATTGGCCCAGTGGTTCTCGAGAAAAAATTATTTGAAAATTCCCAATCATTTGCTATAATTTTTGTGGGAAAACAATCCAAGAAGGCTTGCAATCTGTTTATCTAACAAAAGTGAAGTGGTAAAATTTGACATCGCCATATCCAATATAAACATATATTAAAAATCCAATATGGCTACCAAATGCTACATTCTGATTGGCCCACAGTATCCCTGTTCTTAATATGTACACTGTATCAACTTCCCTTGAACTGTGATGGCTCTTAGTCAATACTAGAGAGCAAGTTATTTTTTTTTTAAATCTAGTTCGCTCTCGATGACTGCCAGATATATTGACCAATATGTTATCAGGTTCTATTGAACAAACTTGTATCAGCCATTGGATTAGATAACGTTTATTGAGTTTCAAATCAACTGGCTAAGCTGTTTTGGAGATGTTTAAAGGTGTTTCTAAAAATAGAGCAAAATTCAAGATGGACACTTCCAAAATCGACCGATTAGCTTCATTTGAACAATCTTGGATCTCTATGACCAAGGACGCTTCCTGGCAGATTTGACTGCCATGGCATACGCTCACTTGGCTTTTCAGGCTAGCTGAGCTAATAATGAAATGTGCCACCATTTTAGACAATGCTCAGACAGACAGATGACACCAGTCAGAGGTTGATCATGATAACAGAGCTGACTGATAAAACATGTTTTAGTTAGTGTTCTTACTAAAGTCCTATTTTATATAAATAGAACAAAATATGGCAAAATATGATATATACTGATATTAATCCAGAAAAATATTATGCCAAAATAGTGCACATGTAAATATAACTTGTACTTATTGCCCTCAGTTGTAAGGTGAAGAGGGTGCATGTGCGTGTGTCTGGAGCTGCATCTAAAAGAAATTTATCTGATATGGCTCAAATTCTCAACTTACAAACTTAAAGGCTATATAGCTATGATGATTTTCAGATTTAAACAAGAATGCTGAAGCGTACAATGTCTCGTCTGGAAAGGCATGGATAGTGTTGATTGGCAAAGCAAACTTGGGATGGTTTGTAATACACATGTTCAGTAATGCACAAACAAACAAGTGTAACCAATCAAACATGGAAGATTTTACCAAACTGCGGATAGTCTGATCTTGAAATTTTTTTCCAAATGAAACTAGTAATGATGCAGATAGTACTCTTGCATAGTATATAACTCTGCTGTAAAATTTCGTTGATATCTGGTAAGCCATTGTTGAAAATGAATGGTCCATAAAAAACTACTTGTAACAAAACAAACATAAAAAAAGTTCAAAACCGTGAAAAAGTAGTAAAAATTACCCCAAATCTTATCATTAATGATGCAGATCATATCCCTGTATTGCATAGAACACGTCTGTAAGGTTTCAGTCAAATCGGAACGACCATAGTTCAGTTACATGGTCCATAGACAACCTTAACACAAAAACCATGAAAGATATTCAAAGTCCAAAACTGAAAAAGCAGAAGAAATTTCCCAAAATGAAATGGGTATGATGCAGATAGTACCCCTGCATAGTATATAATGTTGCAGTAAAATTTTCTTGATATTCATTGTTGAAAAAGAATGGTTCGTAAAAAAAATGTAACTCGAAAAACATGAAAAAGGTTTGAAGTCCAAAACCATGAAAAAATAATTTAAATTCCCGAAAATTAAATCTATTGTTATGTAGATCACATCCCTGTATAGTATAGATCACTTCTGTATAGTTTCATTGAGATCGGATGAACCAGTGTTGAAAAATAAGTTGATTAAAAAACCTTAACCAAAACTGCAAAAATGACGGGCGCCAATGACGATGCCGGAATTAGTGGTCCCTATGGCTCGCTTTCTGCTTCACTGGCGAGACAAAAATTGATCTAGATCATAACAATTTTGGCTCTCAGAAACTGCTGGTCTGATTTGGCTCAAATGTTGTACACAAGAAATGTTTAATGTTACTGTACCTAAGATTCCATAACTTTGGCCATCATCTGAAAAAATATTTTAAATGTGACAAAACTTGGTGTGGGAGGGTCTATAAATCATTGATTGCTTTTGCAAGATACTGGGGTAAATATATATTTCTCTCTTTTATTGGCACAAAAGCGGATACCTCTGCGCTCTGGCATATGCAATGTCAATATATCTGGGTGTCAGTTTGCGGTGACTATATCTGAATAATATCAGATACATGACATGTTCATCTAATATTGGCTTTTGCCGAGGTACATGGCATTTAACATCATGAGTGAACATTTTTGACTATGTACAATATACAAAGTTCTTGTGTGTTGGCAGGCAATTTGGTCCTAAATTAGTTGAATGGCTGTGACTGTTCTGTGTTGTCACATCATCTGGAATCTGATTCTGGACAGGCTATCACACTCCTCCCTAGGAAGCTATATACTACATAGTGAAGCACACACCAGAAATGGTGTGTGTGTGTGATGTATGTTATATCATATCTTTTTATCATGCCGACAGCGAAAGATAGTCAGGCTTTAGTAGCTAAATGTTGATACATTTCTACAGCCTATGATTTACTTTTCACCCAATCAGAAAAAACTTAGCAGGTCTGCCTCGGTATATACAATCAGTCATAGAGGTGCCAGCTATAGTTTGGCAATATGGTATAAAAGCAATCATACAGGTAAGCTGATGAATATTTTGAAACTAATTTGACTGGAAGCTGTTGCCATAGGCAGCAACAACTTCCAGTCAAATTAGTTCCAAAATATTAAACGTGATGAGTATTACATAATAAAGAATGTAATGCATTGGCACTTAAATGACATATCACACTATCGCTTGAGAAGACAAAATGATGGCGATCATCGTTCAACATTTACACAATATTACAAAGCAGATAATTGTGATACAGATATGGGAATGTGACAGGATGTGAATGATATTGAATCGTCTATAAACCATAATCTATCAATACAATACAACATTTGAGATTAGAATAGTATCCCTTTAAATTTAATTACTAACCTTTAAATTTAATTACTAACCATTTCACTGATAAATCCGTGAAAAAGGTAATTATTTACAAAGCGATTATGCGTACAGCAATATGTTCTGTTGAATATATATATTTCCAGCCACATTAATTTCAAACTAGACTCATCGGTCGATGACACGTCATCGCAAATCCCCAAGTTCACCACTTTGAACTTTTGACCACACACCCACCACCCCAACAACCCACCCCAGGAGGAGGAGGAGGAGCCAAATGTAAATGTCCTTTTGCACTCCACAATCAGATGGGTAACTAACATACAAAATTTGGTTGAGTTTCGTCCAATACTGTCAGAGGAGTTGTATTACAATCAATTTCATGACCTTTCAACCACATACCACAAACCCTTGGGGGCAGGGCCAAATGTAAATGAGCTCATCCACTCCACATCGATATGGGTAGCTCAAATATATTAAACTTGGTTGAATTCCGTCCAATGTTTTCGGAGGCGTTGCATTACAATCAATTTCTTGACACTTGGATCGCGGGTGGGGCTAAATCTAAATGTGGCTTAATGTGCCCATGCACTCTACATTGATATCAGGGTTGGGGTCAATTTCGATTGGAATTGATAAATCTGAGGACTCAGGAATTGGAATTGATAAATTTTAAGACACCGGAATTGGAATTGGATTTGGAATTGATAATTTGAATTGACCGGAATTGATGAATTCCAATTCAATTCCAGTCATTATTTTTGAAAATTTACCACATATCAAATTTGGCTGATTCCATAACTGAGCGAATCATTGCATTGTTAAATTTTTTTAAATAGTCTTCTCTTACATGTATCCTGAAAATGGACATTTGCTAATGATAACTAGTTTTTCTTGGCCAATCTTGGGCATTAAAGGGTTAAAATATAACAATGTTGATCTCAAGTAAATACTGGTATGGAATTGATCAAATGGAATTGGTATTGGAATTGGAATTGAACTTGTCTGGATGGAATTGATAAAATGAATTGAGGTGGAATTGAAATTGGAATTGATAAAATGGAATTGACCCCATCCCTGATAGATAATGGGTAACTTACATATCAGATTTTGTTGTATTCCATCAAACAGTTTCGGAAGAGTTGCATTACAATTAATTTCTTGACCTTTTGGCCCCCATCCCTCACTCAAAGGGGGCCAATTGTAAATGTGTTCACCCACTCCACATTGATATGGGCAACTCGCATACCAAATTTTGTTGTATTCTGTCCCATGGTTTCGGAAGAGTTGCATTGCAATCAATTTTTTTTACATTTTGATCCCCAACCACCCCTGAGGGCAGGGACAAACGTAAATGTACTCCACAGTGATATAGGTAACTCACATACCAAATTTGGTTGAATTCTGTTCAACGGTTTCGGAGATGCATTACAATAAATGTCTGCATGTTAAAATTTGACCTTTTGACCACACACCCCCCCCCCCCACCTGGGAATGGAGCCAAATGTAAATGGCCTCTTGCACTCCGAAATCATATGGGTAACTCACATATCAAATTTGGCTGAGCTCCGTCTAACGGTTTCAGAGGAGTTGCGTTACAAGTTATTTGACTTTTTTACCACTACCCTGTCCCCTGGGGGCGCAGCCAAATGTAAATATTGTTTTGCAAAGCGGAATCATATGGGTAACCCACATACCAAAGTTGGTTGAATTCCACCCAACGGTTTGGGAGGATAGCATGATGGGTGGATGGACGGATGGACAGACAGATGGAGACAATTATAATAGCTCCATTAAAAAAAAATGTGGGGGATAAATATTCAACAACCCCGTGATTGAGATACAGGTAATTTATCGCTGAAAGGGATAATCTTACCTCCATGCTTCAACGATGGTCCAGCTTCTATTGGAATGACTATTAACGGAAAGATGCCACATAGTCCGACAGAGATTGATCCTAATATTGAATATGTCCAGGCACTGTTCAAACTAAGCATACCTGTCAATGTTGTGTTATCCATATCAGTTCTATATATTACATTTTGTTCAATTGCTGATTGAGATTGCATGTCTGATAATGTGGAATCTTGTCTATCTCCACTTTGTATTCTAACAACTGCTTCACTATTATAAAACTTAGAGCCCGAAATATCTCTTGGAATTCCATCTAATTTTGATTGCGATATACTTTGTAGTTTTGTTTTATCAGATTCTCCCAGTTTATCATAATTATACCTAACATCATTATTATCGTCACCGTTTTCATCAGCATTAAAAGTGGTGGAACTAGCTTTATGATGTACACTATTTTTAACAGTACGTACTCTATGAATTGTTGCGGAAGTTAAATCAAAACAGGGAATTAGAATCACACCGCTTAAAGTTAAAGTGACAACAAAGACACACACGCCGAGACGTAAGGACGTGACTGGTTTGAAAGCCAGCACACACCTTTTAGTGTAATCAACACGATACCGACTCATAGTCTACGTTCATCCAGAGGTATATCTGCTGAACAAACTTTTATCAGTCAATACGAACAGAGTTCACACGCTTGCCCTAATATCGATCAAATCATCGACTCTTTCTACTCTTCTCGTTTGATAAACACTGTTCAATGACCCGTGACAAACTGCACGTACTGTTTACAGAGCTAGGGAAGCCTATTAAACAACAGGTACTGAAATAACTGATTTATTTTATTTAAATGTTAATTCATGGTATTTTAAAATGAAATGCATGCTCTGTCACAAACACCAATGTCATAATCACAAAAAATACGTATCAGAAAATACGTATATGCGGCGAAGCGCGCTCTCTATGATATGCGACTACATTCGGAAATTCTTCTAATGTCGAATACATATCGTAATCAGATGCGTATATTACCGTAATATGGAGAGCTAACATTTCAACTCACGAGATGTCAAACGTCAAAACACACGTCAGAAATATCGCTTTGAAATTGTTGTTTCGGAGTCAACCTGGCGTACATAAATGAAAATGCACCGCTATAGAACATATCTACCGAACATGATTTATGAGTTGTGGAAAATAAAATCTCTGCGAAGCCAAAGCGCAATGAATATGCATATTTCTACCCTCTTACGTTAACTACATCTCAGCCCCGTGCTGCTTATTTTACAATTCTATCATGAGCATCTATGACTTCGAGAGGCGTACAGTAGAGAATCATAGTGGTAATAATCATTGGCAGAAGCTGAACTAGCATTATTATGTGTAGCAAATGTACTAACTTACTAGTGGCATAGGAAGCGATAAGCGCATAAGTAACGGCAGCAGCCATACCAGCGACTAGTAGTATCTAGGCATCTCCACCAGACTCCATTAATAACTTGGCTATTTTTGTTTAGGTTGGATGTGTAGTAGTCTAACAGCAAGTGAACTTGCTTAACCGTTATTATGAGTGTGTAGTTAGCCGTAGGCTGTGTCTGAGTGTATGTTTGCGATGCTCAATTGTATATAAACATGGTTCTGCTACACAATTTTAGCGTTAAAGTACATGTTTATGTAAATCTGTAAAAAAAAAAATCCATTCGATTAACCCTTTAAGCCTTGAAATGATTAACAGTTTAAGCATTGAAATTATTTAAGCTTTAAGACTTGAAATGGCAGTCTCAATTTTAAGAAAACTATACAGAAAAGTTGTTGAATATTTTAAAATCACTTTGGCTGAAACTTTCCCAGTCAAATAAGTTTTAAAATACTCAATATATAATACTCATACAAAAAGTGTCATTTCTGGTCATTAAGGGTCGTAGTGTTCATTAGAAGTTTCTTGACTGAATGACCATTCTTAAAGGAAATATAAAGTTGTAAACACTGCCTTTAAAGTGATCGCTTTATAACATGCTGAAAGTTAGATTAATTGTTATATAGTAACTGATTCCTGAAAACACTGAGTGAAGACTGGATGAATCCAGGTTATCGATCAATCATATAACGTCATACTCCACAACGTCACACGTAGGCTGATGTCATAATCAATTACACTATGAATGACATATCATCAAATTGTATGTCTACTATTTAATCAGGATTCTGTTGAATATTCTGAAACTAGTTTGACTGGGCGCTGTTTGCCGCCTTATGCAACAGCAGCACCCAGTCAAACTAGTTTCAAAATATTCAACAGCTTACAGTAGTTTTCTGGAAATTAAGATTCAGAGAGTTCAGAGTTGTGCAGTACTAATTATCTCTTATAGGGTATAAATAAAGTGACTGGTTCCGTGTAGTTTCTGAGTGTTGTCGTGACATGGTCAATATTATAGTGACCTGACCAGCAGCTTTCAAATCATCATGAGTAGGATGGATAGTCATCGGCCCTCCATCTGGGATGTGGCTCACGATGCATCATTCTCACCGACATCCCTGCTGGAAAGCCATCGATCGGTTCGCATTAGTTTATTTTATTAACCCTTTAACACTCAAGCTCATCAAAAAACAGATTCTGCAGTGCTGTTGGGAAATATCTATTTCCAGACCAAGTGAAAGATTATTTGTGAAAATTCATGACTGGAATGACTGGCTAGATACATGTGACAGTCATTCCAGTAGTAAATTCTTAAAAATACTTTCTTGATCTGCAAGTAGACATTTTCTCTGAGAAAAAAAAATTTTGATGAACAAATTTGAGGGTTAAACGGTTAATTTTGTCACTTATCACATAAATGTATATTCTGAGATCATTTTCTCTTTTGAGTAGAAATTCATCAGAATTTTATTGGTCACCTTATTTTCAGAGCGCAATTGATCAGTGGAATTGTGAGATACTTCTCCAGAAGAGAAGTATTACAGACCAAATTCTGCTATATATCATAAAAGTTCTCTTACTGTTTTTTAATGTAATTTTGCTGAAAGATGTGATATGACTCTGACTGAGGCAACAGCATCTCTCAATAAAATTTTATTTAATATAATCAACAGTTTTCTGGTATAATTGTCATCAGATTAACCATTTAATTGTCAATATTAATCTAGAAAAAACTAAATTGAAAATTGATGCATAGTGAATGTCAAGATGAGAATATTTTTGAAAATTTATAAATGGACTGACTGGCTCTTTTAATGAGCCAATCATCACACTGGTAAATTCTGAAAAACAGTTCTCTTGGTCTGCAAAGGACATCTCTAGAAACTAGTAAAGGGCTCAGTTTTGGCTGAGTGGACCCTGGTTACTTGGGACCGTAATATATGAAGAGAGAACATCACATATGTAATTTATATGCATGATTTTTGAAATCCTAGATACTCCCTTTACTGTTGATTTTCTGCATTGTTATTCAATTGCCTTTAGCTCTCTGCCTGCTGGGATCATGAAGGATAAAGTTCAAGTACGGTATAAGAGAGAAAATTGTCATTAGTAAAACATTATATATTAAATAGGCCTACTCGTATCGCTTTGAGCCACAGTACTATTTCAAATTGTATACCAATTATCATGCTTTATATATATATATATATATATATATATATATATATATATATATATATATATATATATATATATATATATATATATATATTATAACAAGCTCGTGAAAAATCCATAGTTGAAAGTTCTCCGTTAATCAATCAAGAAAACTGGTGACACACCTGAGAACAGTGCTGTCAAAAGCTGTTGCTATTCGCGTTACGCGGCATTTTTCTCAAAATAAGCATAAGTGTATTCATTTCAGCTCTATAGATCTACCCGCTGCAGCTATACAGACCCATTGAAGCAATTCTGCATTGGAAATATTCCATTAAAGGCAGCAGCAGTTGCCACTCAAATTATTTAAAAAATATTTAACAGCTTTCCTGTATCGTTCTTTGAAATTGAGATTTAGTGATCTAATTATTTAATCAGTGAATAATATGAAGACAATTCTTTGTTTTTCAGACCGTTACAATGGACAAGTTACCGGACAAGCTCATACTCAACATCTTCTCTTTCCTCAAACATAAGGAGTTGGGAAAGATTGCACGCACTTGCCGAAAATTCCGCCTTCTAGCCTACGACAGTCGCTTGTGGAAAACAGTGTCACTCAGACCTGATTATTCAGGATTACATGTTACAAACATTGATGCTCTGACCGCTCTTATAGGCATCCGCTTCGGACCAACACTGGGCTACATCGAATTACCAAGCGAGCTCATTACCTCCCCTGTTCTACATGAATTAGCGAATAAATGTGCAAGCTTAAGATATATGACATTAGACTTTTCGAATGCTATGCAGTTACATGACTTTAATGATTTGAATGCTTTTCCTTGTAATCTACGCAGTCTCTGTATTTGTTTATCAGAAGTTATCTTTCTTGAGGGATTTATGCGTCGGATCTACAGCTGTCTGTCATCACTGGAAGTCCTATCTCTCATAGGTAAGATGATCCTTCATTAACTTCCTGACTGCCAACACATGAGTAACTTTCAACCCATTAACCCACGTGGTACAGCTTTTAAATAAGTTAATCTGTTTCTAAAACAAACACAGAAATATGGTAGCTAGTACAATTTTGAACATGATGTAGGAAATGTTTTTGTGAATATTTTTAACATGATTGGATTAAAAGATATTGCTGCCTTAGGCAGCAATGTGCTTCAATCCACTTATGATCAAAATGTTCAACAGTATATTTTATTTTGTTCTAAGTTATTTCTGAGCTGTACGTTATACAAACACGATTTAGCAAATTATATACTTAACGTTAAGGCATATTTCTGTTGAATATTTTGAACTACCGATATATAATGGAAGAGTTTGGCCTGTTGTTTATTTCCCATTATGATATCCGGTCCATTGCTCTCGGTTGCGCATAGATAGAAGGCTGTTTTTCAAATGATCAAACAGAGTTCAAGGTCACTATTTCTAAACATTAAAAGTTTTACCCACAATTACATGGAAGCCAATCAGATGTTTGAAGGAAACTGGCTTTGTTGACCTGTTATTGTCACCATACATTACTACTCATAATTACCGATCCCTACATGTAATTCTGGGACTTCTCAAAGAACTGCTCGAAGAGTTACCTCCCCTGTCACAATATTATATACTCTGTAATTCTTGTGTTTGTGGAAGTTGTGGCATTGATGATAAGTGTAAGTTTGGTTATGCTTCCCACATACCTTCCCTCACTAATCAACTGTCACGTATGGTGATTTCTGCACAATCTGTCACACCGTGAAAGAACCAAGCATTTATTTCCGCTAATATTGTGAAAAGGGAGGTAACTCTCCCACAGATTCAATTCTTTGTGAATATCTTGCAAGCCTATGAAACTAAACTGTTGTAAAATTTGTGCATGAGATTTAACCTAAGATGTTGCTTAATGCAAGATTTGAGTGATGAGTGACACTAACACCCTTTATTATTAACCTTTTTTTCAATAACCCTGAAACAAATTACATTAGACAAGATCAAAAGAATTTTCCTTCATTCCTTATGACAGATTACCTGATCAGTGGAATTCATCATGTACCTGTCATGGAGTTATCCTGACTAACAACACTCTATACTATTAGTAACTATGGGACTAGAAGACTGTTTTTGAAAATTGACCGCTGGAATGACTGACTCGGTTACTGAGCCAGACATTAATGTAGTAGAATGTACAAAATTGTCTTCTCTCTCTGCCTGCAAATGAACATTCCTCAAGACCACTCCTGAAGCTGTTTTTTGTCGGCTTGCCCATTAATGAGTTCAGTTCTGACTTGACAAGATTATCCTTTTATCCATCGAATTTGTTCAAGAGAATCTTAATTTTCTCATAGAAAATATCCATTTGCAGACCATGAGAAGCCTATATTTGAAAATTTATCACTGGAATGACTGGCTCGGTTAATGAGCCAGTCATTCCAGTGGTAAATTTTCAAAAATAGGCTTCTCTTGTACTGCGAATGGACGTTTCTTAAGACCACTGCAGAATCCATCTTTGGTATGCGTGTGAAAGGGTGTTAAAGGTAAGTGGCTTTGATATGTGACACACCGTGAAAACAAAGATGGAGGCAGAAATATACTGCATCATCAACTGAGACATGTTGATTCTAAGCTTAAATAGTTGCTGAAAACGGTTGCATATTAGATTTTGACCCCAAAATTGGCATACAGCTTTAGTACCACAGGTAAGCTTCCACCAAAGTTTGGAGAAGATTCCTCCAGAAGATCTGGTGTTATTAAAAAATGTTGTAAGAACAACAAGACAGCCAGCACTCCATGCTCGTACTAAAAAAACAAACGATAAAAAATAAATAAAAAATAAACAATATATATATATATATATATATATATATATATATATATATATATATATATATATATATATATATATAATTGAAGATAAGAAATAAATTTGAAAAAATATAAATAAATAATAAAAACTAATAAAAAATGAAATATAAAGGAATAATAAGGAAATGAAGGACTTGGAAAGAGAGAAGAAATCGAAGAAATAAAGAGAGAGATAGGGAATGAAAGAAAAGAAGAGCCAAAGAAGAGAAAGAATGAACAAAAGAAGGATAGAAGAAGACCGAAAGGACGAATGAATGAATGACCAAACCGAACACTAAACAGTGGAAGAAAGCCAGAGAAAGAAAGATAGATGAATAAAGAAACAGATAAAGTAAGGAAGGGAGGAGAGGGGAAAAGGAAGAAAGAATGAAAGAGACTGAGAAGGGTTGGACATGGTGGAAGAAAGAATAAAGAACAGTATAATGGAAGGAAATAAATAAATAAAGCAAAAACTCTTAGCAAACATATATTACATTGTTAGTTTTCGACATATTTTTGTATGCTTGTGGTTAGATACTGAGATGCAGACATTCATTATAACATAGTAAATATGACATCATAATACATCAAAATCTGATAAAAAGCAATCCCTCCTACATATCATGTGATGGCGTAAAAGAACATGACACCTATGAAAGCGTGACAACGCATTCAGTAAGGCAAGAATAATTGGCTGCGAACAGACATAGGCGAACATGCACCTGCTGTTCGTTCACCTCTTGTTCGATTACTGAGCTCAAGGCAAGTTTAACTGTCAATAACAAGAGCAATCAGAAATTGCAGACTCTCCCCCTCCCGTTTTGTCACACTGTAAAAAGTTTTTGAATTTCCCAGATTTTTACGGATTTGGGGAATTCTTTTCTAATTTTCTTGGATCACGTCAAATGTTGTGTAATCTTAGCGTACGCTCGCACACTTTCATGTGTTAAAACTTGAGTTAAATCGGGCCTGTAGTTTCTCCTTCGATCAATACTCACCATTCTGTTACCTCTGATATACAGCTGGCTCTGACAGCTGGCTTTAGGACTATAGACTTAGAAAGCTTTACCGACTCCTTGGAACCGGGTACTCGGCTCCCAACTGCCGAGTACCCGTCTACCATAGAGCTCATTCTTGTTTGCATAGCAACAAGAGCTATACATGCTTTTCGCAGTGGAGAGATTAAGAAATAAATCTAAGTCTTTTTGTCTGTGATTGTGATAGCTAGTGATTCTCTTGCAAGGATAATTGGATAATATGGATACCGCCGATGATAACCAGGTCGTATATTTCCTTATTATTCCATAGTTAAAAGACTTAGGTCTCTAAATTTTGTTGTGTCGCATGTTCCAATTTCTGACCCCAAAGAATCTGGGACGTGTGTTAACAACGAGATATGCCGGATGGTCGCCTTCTTTAAACCCCAACAGGCGATCGGCAGATATGAAAATAGGTGTTTGCTACGGTATTTGTAACACGAATATCGGCTGACATCGTTCTCCGTAAGATCCGAGCGGGTGACGTCACACCCGTGGTGCTCTGATGTTTATGTGAAGAACATTTTTTTCATTAATTCGCGCATCTTGTTCTGGGTGCTGTGTACTAAAAATGGTACCAGAAAACTTTGGAATGTTCAAGTTTTGCGTGTTATCACGATCTGTTTGCAATGATCGGTGGTTTCAAAATTCTTGATTAGATGTGTGGTCTGCGGTTTTACCATGTGCTACAGCAGTTTGTTTACAATTTGTTGTTTCTTCACATATCGTTTTGGCTTTCGTTAGGAGTATAATTTATATTGATTGGTAAATATACCCCGAATGCTAGGCGATATGATTCCTGGTTCCGTTATACATCCTGGAGGATCAATTATGGGTGTATTTATGCCCGCTTCGTTCTTGTCGTCATAATCAATGCAATCTTTGCTGTAACGTTGCGGGGTGGGGTGCGGGAGGGTTACAGTTAATTTATGGTCAATATATTTCAAAATTAATTGTCTACCTTCCATCCGTGTCTCGTTCCACTTGCTTATTGTAGGTTTGTGCTTATTTATAGGCCAAGCCAGCCCCGCCATCATGTGACGAGTGCCACAAGTTTGTATGCGTCCTATTTAAGGACCATGTCTGCTTTAGATGTACTCCATGTAACCTTGATAGTAGGTGTAATGTGTGTGCAGTGTGGTCCGCGGATATGATGTTGAAGTTCCTTGCCCAGAAGGATGTGGCTGGGTCTGACGCGGGGTCAGGCGGTTAAAAGTTAAATCGTGGAGCGGCCGGTTGGGGCGCTCCACGTCCCCAGCTGGGGTTGGTGGAGATGGCACCGCCGGCGTGGTTTGCTCCGGCTATACAGGGTTTTCTGCATAGCGTTCTGCCCACGCTGGTGTCGTCCCTGCTGCCGAAGATTGGGGTCAGTTTCTCCCCATGCTTGGTACGGACCCTGTCCTTGGACAGGGTTCTGGACTGGTCACCGAGGGAGCCGTCTCGTACGGCCCCCTGGCAGTCCCGTCGGGTTCCGGCCTGACGGGTTCTGTCTCTCTGCGGCCACCTCCGGGTGGTCCAGTAGCGGTGGGTGGTCCGTCAGTCATGGGAGCCGTCCTCCACGGTTTCTTCATCTAGTGACGACTCTTCGGAGTCTGAAGACGAGGAGGCCGAGGAGGAGAGGTTGCTGCGGCCTGTGATGCCACGGGTGGAGAATATGGAGGTCAATTCCGTCCTGGACGGAACCGTCCTCCATCTGTCTGGCTTGGCGCAAGCCAGGGCAGCGGCTCCACCCGTGGTTGAGGCCACTCTGGTACCAGGCACCGATCCCGTGACGGTTGGTTTGACGCCAGCCGACACGGTGACGGGTGTGCCGGGCCAGGCGTGGTACTCACCTATCTCGCCTGGTCCGGCGGTCAGACGTGGGGTGCCGTTGGCGCCCGTGTCTGGCCACGGTTCCGCGTCTGCTATGGGTCCGCACGGTTTTCCGTGCGGGCCTACCCCATGGACTGGTGTGTTTCATGGGGTGGCAGCAGAACCGGTTGGTACCGGAGTGCCTGGTGTGTCAGCCGCAGCTCCTTGCCGGGAGGCCATGGCTGGTAGGCCCGTGAACACGTCAACGGGTGACGTGTTCACGGGTGTGTCTTCCTCGGAAGTAGACTGGTCAGATGCTCTGGCTTGGCTAGCCGGGGTGGACCCGTCTGTGGTTTTGGCCACGGCCGAGGAGGATGCGCCCCATCCGTCGGTTGCATCGATTAGGACGGGGATCTTGCCCGCAGCCCGGATCCAGTCTGTTGGACTGGATCCATGGTTCATCGAGTTGCTTGAGGCTATTTAAAATGGTCTTCTCTTGGCCTGCAAATGGACATTCCCCAAGACCATTGCAGAGGCGGGTTTTGGCTGACGGGTTTTGGCTGACTTGACCTTTAACCATGTTAAGAAAGATATACATGGGAAGGATTGACCAAGAGGATTGACATGTTTGTTTTAATATATCCATTCACAGGTCAAGAGAAGACTATTTTTATGCCATGTCGACCATCCGGCAATTTTCCGTCCAGCGTCTGGTCGTCAACATTTTCTTAACGACTTCTTCTCAAGAATCTGGAATGATTTCAATTATATTTGGTAGGAAGCATCCTTAGGGCATGAGATCCAAGTTTGTTCAAACGAAGCCGATCGGTCAATTTGGCTGGCATCCATCTTGGATCGTTGCTGATTTTTAGAAACTTCATTAAACTCTTCTTTGAAATAGGGGATCGATTCAAAATTCATGAAACATCGTCTATGGGAAAAGCTGAACCAAGTTTGTTCAAGGGAATCTGATTGGCCAAATGCTTTGGCTGCCATCTTGGATGATGGAATTTTCATGAAAAGGATGAAATTTGGGAGATATGATTAGAGGCTAAGAACCATTAAAGTTAGTTCAACGGAAATTGTTGCATAAAAGACCATGGCTGCCAATCAAGCATGCTTGGCGGCCATATTGCATTTTTTTATTTGATGGATTTTCAAGCCGAAATTGGATTTATCTAGGTTTTTTGGTATGTCGATTTCAAATTTATCACTTTCGAAACTGTTGGATAAATGGTTTGGCGGTCATATTGGATTTATTTCCCACCACAAAATCCCGTACTAAAGCAATGGGAAAGTTAAAATGTCTTCTTATCGAGAACCACTGTGCTGATGATAATTATATTTGGCAGGAAGCATCTGTAGGGCATAGAGATTTTATTTTTTTCAAACCAAGCCGTTCGGCCAATATGGCCAGCAGCCATCTTGGATTTTGGCCAATTTTTAGAAATGTCTGAAAAGCTTTGAAATGGCTATGGGGATTGATTGAAAACTCATGAAAGATCATCTGGGGAAATATCTGAACCAAGCTTTTCCAGGTAACTTGATTGCCCAAATGCTTCCCTGGCCAACTTGGATGACCTAGTTTTCGCGAAAACTGCCTCGAGAACTGCTGAATGGATCTGGGTGAAATTTGGGAGACATGATTAGGCACTAAGGGAGATTAAAGTTTGATCAAGGGAAGTTGATTCGTCAAAAAACATGGCCATTCTGGACCAATCATAATGTACATAGCGTGTTTGGTGGCCATATTGGATTTTTTTTATTCAATGATGGATTTGAAGCCAAAATTGGTGTTATATAGGTTTTTGGGTATGTTGATTTCAAATTTAGCACTTTCGAAACTGTTGGATAAATGGTTTGGCGGTCATATTGGATTTATTTCCCACCACAAAATCCCATACTAAAGCAATGCGAAAGTTAAAATGTCTTCTTATCGAGAACACTGCTGATGATAATTATATTTGTCAGGAAGCATCTGTAGGGCATAGAGATTTTATTTTTTTCAAACCAAGCCGTTCGGCCAATATGGCCGGCAGCCATCTTGGATTTTGGCCAATTTTTTGAAATGTTTGAAAAGCTTTGAAACGGCTATGGGGATTGATTGAAAACTCATGAAAGATCATCTGGGGCAACATCTGAACCAAGCTTTTCGAGGTAACTTGATTGCCCAAATGCTTCCCTGGCCAACTTGGATGACCTAGTTTTCGCGAAAACGGCCTCTAGAACTGCTGAATGGATCTGGGTGAAATTTGGGAGATATGATTAGACACTAAGGGCGATTAAAGTTTGATCAAGGGAAGTTGATTCGTCAAAAAACATGGCCATTCTCCTTCGATCAATACTCACCATTCTGTTACTTCTGATATACAGCTGGCCTTGACAGCAGCTCTAGGATTATAGACTTAGAAAGCTTTACCGACTCCTGGGAACCGGGTACTCGGCTCCCAACTGCCGAGTACCCGTTTACCATAGAGCTCATTCTTGTTTGCATAGCAACAAGAGCAATACATGCTTTTTGCATTAAGGATTTTAGTGTTTTAAAATAATCTAAGTCTTTAATCAGTGATAGTTTGTGTGTTCTGAAAGGATTAACTAAGGACTATGGAGAATACCGCCCAAGACAACCAGGTTGTATTGTTCTTTATTATCCATAGTTAAAAGACTTAGGTCTCTAAATTTCGTTGTGTCGCATGTTCCAATTTCTGAGCCCATAGAATCTGGGACGTGTGCTAACAACGATATATGCCAGACGATCACCTTCTTTAACCCCAACAGGCGATCGGCAGATATGAAAATAGGTGTTTGCTACGGTATTTCTAACACGAATATCGGCTGACGTCGTTCTCCGTAGAATCCGAGCGGGTGACGTCACACCCGGTCGCTCGGATGTTTATGTGAAGAAAAATTTTTTCATTAATTCGCGCATCTTATTCTGGGTGCTGGGTGCTGCGTACTAAAAATGGTACCGGAAACTTTAGAATGATCAGGTTTACGTGCGATCACGATCGGTTTGCAATGATCGATGGTTTCAAAATTCTTGAGTAGATGTGTGGTCTGCGGTTTTACCGTGTGAGACAGCAGTTTGTTATACATTTTGTTGTTTTCTTCACATATCGTGCTGCTTTCGTTAGGAGTATAATTTATATTGATTAGTAAATATACCCTGAATGCTATGCGATATGATTCCTGGAGCCGTTACACATCCTGGGGGATCTATTATGGGTGTGTTGTGCCCGCCGCGTACTTGTCGTCATAATCAATGCGATCGTTGTTGTAACGTGGCGGGGTGGGGTGCGGGGAGGTTACGGTTAATTTATGAGTCAAAATATTTGAAAATTAATTGTCTGCCTTCCATCCGGGTCTCGTTCCGCTTGTTTATTGTAGGTTTGTGCTTATTTTATAGGCCAAGCCAGCCCCGCCATCATGTGACGACTGCCATAAGTTTGTCCGTGTAATGTTCAAGGACCATGTCTGTTTTAGGTGTGCCCTGTGTAATATAGATCATAGGTGTAATGTTTGTGCAGTGTGGTCCGTCGAAACGATGGTTACGTTCCTTGCCCAGAAGGACTTGGCTGGGTCTGACGCGAGGTCAGGCGGTCCGAGAGGAAATCGTGGAGCGCCCGGTTCGGCCGGTGGGGGTGCTCCATGTCCCCAGCTGGAGGTGGCGGAGATGGCACCGCCGGCGTGGTTTGGTCCGGCTATGCAGGGTTTTCTGCATAGCGTTCTGCCCACGCTGGTGTCGTCCCTGCTACCAAAGGTTGGGGGGCAGTTTCTCCCCATGCCTGGTACGGATCCTGTCCTCGGACAGGATTCTGGACTGGTTACCGAGGGGGCCGTCTCGTACGGCCCCCTGGCGGTCCCGTCTGGCTTCGGCCAGACGGGTTCTGTCTCTCTGCGGCCACCTCCGGGTGGTCCAGTAGCGGTGGCCGGTCCGTCAGGTGTGGGAGCCGTCCGCCAGGACGGCTCCACGGTTGACTCGTCTAGTGACGGCTCTTCGGAGTCTGAAGACAACGAGGCCGAGGAGGAGAGGTTGCTGCGGCCCGTGAAGCCGCAGGTGGAGAATATGGAGGTTGATTCCGTCCTGGACGGAACCGGCCTCCATTTGTCTGGTTTGGTGCAAGCCAGGTCAGCGGCTCCACCTGCGGCTGAGGCCAATCCGTTACCTTGCACTGGTTCCGCGCGGCTTGGTTTGTCACCAGCCGTCAGGGGAACGGGTGTGCCGGGCCAGGCGTGGTACTCACCTATCTCGCCTGGTCCGGCAGCCGGACGTGGGGTGCCGTTGGCGCCCGTGTCCGGCTATGGTTCCGCGACTGTTACGGGTCCGTACGGTTTTCCGTGCGGACCTACCCCATGGACCGGAGTGTTTCATGGGGTGGCGGCGGAACCGTGTGGTAGCGGAGTGCCTGGCGTGTCAGCCGTGGCTCCTTGCCGGGAGGCCGTGGCTGGCAGACCCGTGAGCACGTCAACGGGTGACGTGTTTGCGGGGGTATCTTCTTCGGAGGTAGATTGGTCTGATGCTCTGGCGTGGCTAGCCAGAGTGGACCCGTCTGTGGTTTCGGCCACGGCCGATGAAGATGCGCCCCGTCCGTCGGTTGCGTCGATTAGGACGGGGATTTTGCCCGCGGCCCAGATCCAGTCAGTGGGACTGGATCCACGGTTCATTGATTTGTTGGATGCTATTTATAGCAAACAACTAATGACCAAGGGTCAGCTCCCTGCGGCCTCCAGGGAGGTGCGGGCAAGATGTCGTATTCCGCGGGGTGAATACGACAGGTATGGTGTAGTCCCGTTGGTCACGGAGGATGACCGATGGGTACTGGGCGTCCAGAGTGCCGGGTCTGGTGGTCCCGGTCCGGCATTAGTGGATAAGTCCCAGGTACACCAGGAAGAAGTCCTGGCCCTATGCGATGAGGGTGTGAGGGCAGCGATGAGCGCTGTCAATCACTCTTATCGTCTACTTCAGTCGGTGTGGGCTGAAGCGGGGGCAGGCCACCCTGTGCCACCTGTGGCGCTATCGTGTGTTAATGACGGCTTGGTGCTGTCAATGGACGCATTGGCAAGGGTGCAAGCGCGAGTGACGAAGTCCAGGAGGCAAATGGTCATTGACCATATGCGTCCGGCTACGGCAGTCAGGGAACGTCTTCTTGGGACGCCCCTGACAGGGCCTAGCATCTTTGGTGGCCAAGCGCGGGCCATCTTAGAGGACACCGCCAGTATTGCGCAGAATCGGTTAGCGGTAAATCTACAGCTAGAGCTAGTGCGGCAAGCGCACGCACTAGGGGCTGTGGGCAAACCGCTAACGGGACAGCCTTCAAAGAAACAGAAGAAGCATAAGAGCAAGGCGAAAGCCAGGCCTGTTGCGACTTCTGTTTCGGCTGGGTTCTCGGAGCCGCCGCCGGCGAAGAAACCCAGGAAGGTTGTAGAGGCGCCTACCCTCCCCAATGTTGCTCCTGACCACCCTAGAGGTGGGAAGGGCAAGGGGAAGGGTAAGGGTAAGGCCTCAAAGGGCGGACAGAAGGGGCCGAAGCGTACCTGAGGGTACGCAAGCTCCCTTCATATCCGCCTGGACCGCACCTGTGTGACAGGAACAGCGGTGCCAGTTATACCCGTCGTGCCTAGAACGAAATGGTTCTCACTCTCTCTCGTTAAGAAAGAGGGGGGGGGGGGGGCGGACTGCGAGCCGGACAACCCCGTTAGACGTCGAGGCGTCTATGGTGGGTGGAAGGCTCATGCGTTTCGTCGAGGCCTGGCGAGGTGTGACGTCAGACAGTCTGGTCCTGGGATGGTTATCCCAGGGTTACATGCCGGAGTGGTGGGACTTTCCGCCACAAAATCTGTCTTTGGCACCTGTCTGGACACCCGTACCAAGGGAGCCAGACAAGTTAGAAGCCGTTCAAAAGGGAAGTGTCGGGTTTGCTTCTGAAGGGAGCAATAAAACCAGCAAACCGGAACACTCCAGGCTTCTATTCAAACATGTTCCTTGTCCCCAAGAGCACGGGGGGATGGAGACCCATACTCAATCTCAGGCCATTAAATTGGTTTATCCATACGCCTCGGTTCCAGATGGAAACGCCGAGGTCGGTAATGGCGGGATTGAGGAAAGGAATGTGGTGTGTATCGATCGATCTGAAAGATGCATATTTCCACATTCCGGTGAATCGGAGTTGGCACAGGTTTCTGAGATTTGCGTTTCAGAATCAAGTATGGGAGTTTACAGTTCTCCCGTTTGGCCTGTCGACAGCTCCGAGGGTTTTCACAAGAGTGGTCCTTGCAGTGACAGCGTTTCTCAGAAAAGAGAACGTGGCGCTACACACCTACATAGATGACTGGCTGCTCAAGGCAGACTCGGCAGCCAGGTTGAACGTGGATACTGCTCTGACTCTGAAGTTACTTTCAGATCTAGGCTGGATAGTCAACGAGGAGAAATCCGAGTTGACGCCCACTCAACATTTCGTTTATTTGGGGATGCGATTCGACCTCGAGGAGGGCAGGGTTTACCCATCAGAGCCCAGAGTGGTGTCTCTGTTAGCCATCCTCAGGAGTTTTCGAGTGGGAAACCACATTCAGGCGAGGCGGTTCCTTCAGATGCTGGGCATGATGGTCTCCATGGAGCAGGTTATCCCGTACGCTGCTCTAATGCGAAGACCTATCCAGTTGTATCTGATGTCTCTGTGGAAACAGAGAACAGAACCCCTGTCAAAACTGGTGCCAGTTTTGGAGCCGATAATATCGCATCTTCTATGGTGGAAACAGCGTCAGAATCTCCTAATAGGGGTTTCGCTGCACCTACCCCACCCCCAGCTGTCCGTTTACACGGATGCATCGCTGGAGGGGTGGGGTGCCTGCCTGGGAGAACACCAGGTCTCGGGCACATGGACTCTCCCGGAGAGTCAGCTGCATATCAATCTGTTGGAAATGATGGCAGTGGAACTGGCGTTGGAAGAGTTCCTTCCGATGATCAGGGGCAAGGTGATATTGATACGGTCGGACAGTAGTATCATATATAAATCGCCAAGGCGGGACCAGGTCGCCCACCCTGTGCATCAGGGTGTGGCACTTGATTCAATGGTGCAGGAATTACTCGGTTGTTTTGAAAGCAGCTCATATACCTGGCCGATTGAACATTCTGGCGGATGCTTTGTCTCGCAGACAGAGAATCTTGCCAACAGAATGGTCCCTCAACCCTCCAGTTCTACGACGGATCTTCGAGCATTGGGGCAAACCCAACGTGGACTTGTTCGCCACAAAGGAAAATGCTCAAATCATGACATATGTCTCGCCGATTCCAGATCCAAATGCCGTCGATACAGACGCTCTGGCGATAAGCTGGAGAGGGATGCACGCGTACGCGTACCCACCCACCATTCTTCTACCGAAGGTATTGGTGAAGGTCAGGGAGGAGCCGTGTCTGGTCCTGCTAATAGCGCCGTATTGGCCGAGCAGGGCGTGGTTCACGGATCTTCTAGATCTGCTGGTGGAAAATCCTGTGCAGTTGCCCGAGATTCCGAACATAATCTCCCAGGCCAAGGGACGCTTCCTACACGAGCGTCCCGAAATGTTCAAATTGACTGCATGGATGTTGTCAAACAACGTTCCACGTCGGAAGGCTTTTCTCGACAGGCTGCTGATTTCATCGCGGCTGCGAGAAGGAGGTCAACCTTCAAGTCATATAACAACAAGGTTAACAGATTTGCAGACTGGTGTGAAGAAAAGGGTATTGATACCTTTCAATCCACTATTCAGCAAATAGCAGACTTTCTCTGTGAGCTGTTCTTTGCAGGACTAGCTTCCGTCACAATTGCTGGATACAAGTCAGCTTTGGCATCAGTTATCCCTTGTCTAGCCAACAGGGATAGTCCAGAGGTGGCCCAGTTAAATGTGATGTTGAAGGGAATGAGCAATCTCCGCCCGAGACAACCGGTAGTCATTCCAGCCTGGAGTCTATCTTTAGTGCTTAATGTACTGGCCAAGCACCCTTTCGAACCGTTGCGTTCGGCTAGTCTAAAGCATTTGACTCTAAAGGCGGTCTTTCTATTGGCAGCTTCCTCAGCTAGAAGGCGCAGTGAGATCCATGCGCTTTCGGCAGAGAGGAACCGATTTATTGTTTCTGGAGAAGGTCTGCGTCTTCTGCCAAGAGCAGAGTTTATGTCAAAGAACCAATCTTTGAGATATCCCGGCAAACCGATCATTATACCGAAGTTAACCAGGTTTGATCGTGATGCCAGTGTCTGGTGCCCGGTCCGTGCTTTGACTAAGTACAAGAAACGGACTGACTCGTTACGGTCGAACGATAGACATCTGTGGATCTGCCATAAAAAGCCTTATGGCGCCGCATCCATGGATACTATCTCTCGTTGGGTGGTCGAATGCATTCAGACTACTCACGAGATGGCGACTGGGCACCAGGTGCAGGGCGTAAGGGCACACGATGTTAGAGGAATAGCCGCCTCGACCGCCCTTTACAATGGTGTTCCGTTAGAGGACATCATGGCCGTTGCACAATGGCACTGTAAGTCCTCATTTACGGATTACTATATGAGGGATGTGTCAGACTCAGCCAATCCACTCGCTTTAGCTGTTTTGAAACGATAGTTAGTGACCACACTGCTTTTCCCCTTTTTCCACTTTGGTAAGAAAAGAACCTAAAGCAGGCATGGTCAAGCGAGAGGATGTCAACCAGATTGTGTCACTGATGGCCGAACCGGTGAATGGTTGTAGGCGGTACGTCTGAAGTCCTGTTATCATAAGGTAATTCAATAGTGAGAGTTTTTTGTATTATGTATATGTATCATGTTCATTCATCTTATATATTCATGCTCATTCCCAGGCTAATACAAGCGATATGCAGGGAGTAGTTAACCCTCTTGGCATATTGGTGTTTTCAGGCGAGATACATGTTCGTTAGTTCTCTCCCTTTTCTTAGGAGAAAAAGGGTGGGGGGACTGTGACGCGAATGTGATTCGGTTCTGTGAACTTGACGGTCCTTTTAGGTCTCCGTTAATCAAGTTTGAAGTCTAAAATCTTTCTCCAAGGGGCAAAATTAGCATGTATGGCTTGCCCCTTCCCACCAGGTTACTGATCAAATCTGGTGTATATCAGAAGCAACAGAATGGTGAGTATTGATCGAAGGAGAATGCAGGAAATGTCAATTTCCCTTTCTCCGAGAGCTAACAATACTCACCATTCTGTTACGGACCCAGCCTCCCAGCCCCACGGAGGCAAGCCATAGTTTTCTCTTGTTTGGTGGCTATGCAAACAATATGAGCTCTATGGTAAACTGCCGAGTACCCGGTTCCCAGGAGTCGGTAAAGCTTTCTAAGTCTATAATCCTAGAGCCGCTGTCAAGGCCAGCTGTATATCAGAAGTAACAGAATGGTGAGTATTGTTAGATCTCGGAGAAAGGGAAATTGACATTTCCTGCATTCTTGACCAATCATAATGTACATAGCGTTTTTGGTGGCCATATTGGATTTTTTTATTCAATGATGGATTTGAAGCCAAAATTAGTGTTATATAGGTTTTTGGGTATGCTGATTTCAAATTTAGCACTTTCAAAACTGTCAGATAAACGGATTGGCAGACATCTTGATTCATTTTCCCGCCAAAAACTGCCATACTAAAGCAATATGAAATGTAAAATGTTTTCTCGAGAACTACTGGGGCTTGGCCCCAATTTGTGAAATATGATTAGGAGTTAATAACGAGTCAGTTAAAATAAACCTGGTTGAGTGGTTTTTAGCCTGACACTTGATTTCACATGTGAGACCAAAAGTCTGAATGATCTGGACTCATTTCGCTGTCCTTTATATACCCTCCTATGGGTGAACCTGTGGATTGAGTGGATCTTGAACAGATATGGGCAGATGGGATCGAGTTTGGCGGTTCCCATTTTCAAAATTTTTACTGGTATGGTAAAAAATATTTTGGTACAAATATTTACCGGTTTAGTTTTTTGCCAGTATGTACGAAATTTTTACCGGTATGGTAAAAAATGTTAAGATTCACATTTTTCCCGTGTTTTTTTTTTGGAGGTTTGTATGAAAATTTTGGCAGAGCCGGTAATTGTGTTACCGGTTGGGATCATTATTGCCGGTTGTGGTAAATTTTTGCCGGTTTGTGGGATTTTTGGCAAAATTTTTTTGTGTTACAGAAATTTTGTTCTGGTGACCAGATTTTTACCGGTTGTTGAGCCTTACTTCCGCATGTTTTTGGTAAGCGAAGTAGTTTTTAGCAACCATGATTATTGTGACGTAATTGATGTTCATTTTTCGGACTGAATGGTTGTGGGGTGGTCAAGATAGACTTGTGCGGGGGTAGAGATAGTGGTCTCACCCTATTGGTGGTATCTATGGTGGGTAATGATCATTGTGTTGTCATCACTTTGCTTGATTCAGAATTATGGCGTTTCATTCCTTATGCGGAACTCATCAGAGGCGCAGTTTATAGAATTCTGTCTCATTTAAAAAAATTATATAATGATGTATATATCAATTGATTAAATAAAGTGAAAAAAGACACAAAGAGCATGGTAGGTATACGTTTTGTTGTTTTTTCACTCTCCAAACATATCTTTGTGAAATGAAATGAGCGTATGAGGAGTGTGATAGTGCATATGGAGTGAGTCTGGTTCATCACCATGTTGAAACCGATGGCTGAAAACGTGGATGAAAATGTGGAAAACAAAAGTGAAGAAAAATATGTTGAAGGAAAGTTTGTCCACTGTGAAAATCTGTGCAGGATCACTGTTCCGTGGAGCTTTGGAAAGCTTTATGAAGGCTTGTCTGTCGATCTCAGTGTGGAGACACATTTCCTTCATAAGGGACAGCATTCTAGCCCATGTGCGGTATGGTGCCCTTCTATTTTCGCTCTCGATCTCGATGAAACAGTGCAGACAGTTGATGTTAATCAGGAGGCAGGCCGTGCTAATGTCATTATTTCTCCTCAAAATGTCGTCTGTTGTTGTGAGAGATGTTGTTTCTGTTGCCATTTGCTCCACGCTGGTGTTGGATAGCAGACTTGGACAGCTTAGGAGTGACCGGCTTCTGAATAATCTAAGATATTCTTCACTTATACTGGCTGTAGGTCTAAGTTGTGGCGAAGCGGTCCATGGGTGGGGCGATTGTACTGGTGTGTGGGTGCTTAGGCTTGCCAGTGGAGTTTCTGTATTCACAACTAAAGAATCTGAAGAAAAAAGATTCTGGAAAGTGTCCTTAATGGCTCTGTCTATTTCAGACTGCGGCTGAGTTGCGTTAGTGTCTGTAATGGTGCCTGCATTTCTGCTATACACAGGGGACAGCGGGATTGTTAACGACCAGCGGTTAAACAAGCGGTTAAACAGTTTTTGTGCTAAATCTTTCTGTGAGTTGTCCCAGGAAACCATATGGCAGAGCTTGGATAGAATGCCATCCATGATTTCGTGATCCTTTTCAGTACACAGTTCATTGATGTTAACAGATTTATTAATTGATTCCTTTTTTGGAATAGTATACGGTAGTCTGCCGGGTATGTGACTAAACATTGCTGTATGGACGCCGGCAGTATCCATTTATTAAGAGATTTCTTACTAGTTTACTGTGGCCGCTTATAGTCATAAATGTCACATCGGTGTGGCTTAGTGAGAGGATGACCTGGATCCATGATCTTCACTCCTTCTATGGTTTTTGCCGTGGAAAGGAGGTACAGAATTTCTGTATCTGGGACCGAGTGTCTTTTGAGATGCGTCTTCATATATTCTGTGCATTTGATTGGAATGAGGCACCAATCGCACGTCCATGGTGGAAGGTACAAGATGTATGTTTGCTTTTTGCTTGTCTGTTTAAACTGCTCTTATGCGTGAAGACGGCATCGCATTTGTCACAATAGTGCGATGCCATTTTACATAATGGTAGCATAGGAAAGATGCTTAGCGATGACAATGGGTATGACGTCATTCTTTATGACGCGGGCGACGAAAGTGGTGACGTCGTAAAAAGATGTGTGGTTTAAGAAAACTGACTGAAAAGATGAGTTTGGAGGACACCTATGATAAAGAAGGGTAATAACGACGTACTGGGCCAGTTCGCCTGTGGTGGGCGTGTGGGTCCAGGGAAAGGGTGTCCTTTTATCCTGCTAGGTTAATGCCTATCGGCTCCATGGTGTCGAGCTGGTGTATCCAGTGACATTCTTTCATTCTTCTCCATGGTGTGGAATTTTCATTGTCCGGGTCTGATGTGAGCACCTGGATGATTTTAAACTGCATGTTGGCTCTGGTGAAATGTCTGGAGACTGGTGTATCGTATCTCTCGCTTCTGTAGAGGTTTGATATGGATCGTAGATGTTCTTGGATCCTGATTTTGAAGGTGCACAGGGACTCTCCTACATACTGTTTTTTGCATCTGTCGCGTGTAAGGAGGTAGACAATGTTTCTGGTCTGGCAATTGCCTATGATCTTGGCTCTATATGTAAGGCCGGTATGGGAGCTCGAGAAGTATCTGCTTTTCTGCATATGATGGCAGATATTGCAGTTCTTTGTTTGGCACGCCTTGAGGGGGTTTCTATGCTGACCCTGGGGGATGTTAGATGGTAGTTTAGCCCTGGCGATCATTTCTTTGATTGTCTTATTTCTTCTATAGCCAAAAAGAGGGGGTTCTGGGAACGCTATCCTACATTTGTTGCTGGCTTGTAGGATAGGCCAGTATTTTTTGATGATTTTCTTCAAAAAAATCCCTGTATGGGTAAATTCACAGATGAAGATTGGTCTTTGTTGTGTACCTGTGTTGGTTTTTGGTGGAGGGTGCAAAAGTTGCTGTCTGTCTTGTGACCTGGCTCTCGCTCTGACATCGTTGAGGATATTGATAGGAAATATCCTTGTAGGAGGATAGTGTTCCTGTCATGATCTTGCAAGAGAGTGCAGATGCATCATAATCTAAGGACTCTCCATATGGGGAAGCGTCCTTGCACGTTGATGGATGTGCAGAGTCATAGTGCAGATAACCGTATGTGTCTGTAGGTTTAGTGAAAAGTTCGAAGATGATGGTATGGTCTTGTGTTTGTTTGACCATAGTGTCCAAGAAGGAAACTTGGATTTCTGATGATTCCATGGCGAATTTGATGCTGTGGTGGGCTGTGTTCATGTATGTCAGGAATTCATCTAAAGCCGTTTTGCCATGTTCCCATATCATAAATATGTCATCTATGTATCTGACAAAAAGTGCTGTCTGGTGAGGTGCTGTGGGTAGAAGCCTTTCTTCCAAGTCAGCCATGAAGATACAGGCGAAGGTGCATGCTGCCTTGCTACCCATTGCGGTACCTCCTATCTCAAAATTGTTGCATTCTAGAACTAGTTTGAGCAGGTTTAAGAGACCTCTGATGGTAAGGTCGCCAGGTACTCCATGCTTCTTACAGAACCTGGCTACTGCTCTGAGCCCTTCATTGTTAGGGATGTTGGTATATAAAGAGGTAACATCCATTGTTACTAGAATGGTGCCGGTTTTTGTAATGCCGAACGCTTCAAGTTGATTGATGAAGTCTGTAGTGTCTTTCACATAGGATTTGATTTTGGAAACATGAACGTTGATGTGCTCATCCACAAAACTACTGATGAGTTCAGTAGGGCAGCCTATGCCGCTGATGATAGGTCTGCCTGGAGTCAGGTTATTTTGTTTAGCTTTATGCACTTTTGGAAGTTGATAGAAATGCGGTGTGATTGGCGGGTTTGGAATCAACCTACTGGCGGTTTGGGCGCTAATCTCATTATCTCGTACTAGTTGGTCTAGTCTCTTTTCTGCTAATTTGGTATGTTTTAGAGTGAGATCTTGATCGACCTTCTCATAGAACCGTGTGTCTGCTAGTTGCCGGTTTGCTTCTGCCACGTAACCCGCTAAGTTTTGGATCACTGTGGCTTGCCCTTTGTCAGCCTTTTTGATTACCAAACTCTGATATTTTTGGAGTTGGGCAAGAGCGGTGCTGAGATTACTGTTCTGCGTTCTGTGGTGAATATGATTGCTGTATTCATACCTAACTATGAAAAAAGCCTCAAAGGGGGCATCTATTGTTGGAGGCGGCATTGAGGTTTTTTAGTAGCAAATTTTCTGGCTATGGTATCCTGAAAAGAAAGTGGAGCTGGCAAAAGGGGTGGAATTGTTATGCCAGCTTCTTCCTGTAGGAGTGCATGTGTGGTGTGTGGACTAGGGGTGAAGAAATGTTTGAGATGCATACGTCTGAAAAAAGCCTGTAAGTCTGAGTACAGACTACCCATACTTGGTTCTGGGACCGTAGGGCTGAATCCTAAACCTTTGTCTAGAAGACTGATGGTTGCCATGTTGAGGGATGAGTCTGAGAGATTAAAAACAAAAGAGGTATGTAGTTCTGAGACTATATTGCCAGCATTGTTGTTATGATGGAGTTTGCATTGTAATAAACAGAAAAATGGATATTATTGTAAAATGTAACAAAGTTTTTTGAAAAACGATTTAGAAACAGTAATTTTCTCTTTGAGTCTCTCATATTCTTAACCGCTTGGAATAGTTCCTCTATGGCTCTAGTGCTTCTAGAATCCAAGAGTGGTTTAGGGCTGCTGCTGGTCCTTCGGTTGTTGTATTTCCTGCTATCGTTGAACTGTTGGCGGCTCGGCCCTGGTCTCTCCTGTCTTCTGGAGGGTTGGCGGTTGCCTCCCCTGGGCTGTGTGAAGTTTTGGCGGCATGCTGGTATTTTCTTCATGGGCCTCCGTTTTGGACTTTCAGAGCGATGGAGGCGGCCATGTCACACCGTCGTGGTGGCTATTGCCAATTCAGCTTCCCTAGTGGTGATTTCATTGCAGCATCTCTCAAAGGCAGCTTTGAAACCGCTAACGACAGTGTACTGTCACTCTAGTTTCTTGCTCGTTTGGTCGAGCTAGAGCTGCGCGATATACCGATACCATATTTAAAACCGATATCCTGCACTGACGGTTTCATAACCGATTATAAAAAATAAATATCGAAAAACCGAATATGAACATATTTTCGGTTTTTCGTATCCGGATTGTTAAAAATAAAAGATACTAACGAGCATGAAAATCGTAATGAATAATAATGGCCATACTTTCCATTAAGCTATGTTCGGGGCAACTAATAATTGAACGTGGCCCCAATTGCGCATATTGTGTAACTCCATGTAACTCGCTGCACGCCGAGAGAGATCAAGCAGCGAATTAATTAAATAAATATCCACTCGTCTTTTCTCTGGTAGTCTCAGATAAATTTGCAATATAAAACACAATACTAATGTGGAAATTTGTCATTAAAATTTGTATCGGGGAAAACCTTTCTAAACAACGGCATCCATTTTACTTACGTCACCGGCTAATTAACATAATGCAAAGTCGTCCCAACACTAAATCGCCCGATTGCATCAAAATCTCGCCAATAACTATAATGCTGATTAGGATATAATTTTAAATAAAATTATTACTCAAACCGTTTTTAAAACGTTATCTTCTATACACAATATCATATTAACTTATGAAATTCGCGATCGCAATATTACTGTTAATATTTTCTTCAAGGCATGATTTCGTCCTCGGGTCGAATTGGAAATGAAAGAAGAAAGGGAGATAATTACATCATAATTAATTACAATCGCGTAATTTACGTCTTTTCGCAACCTGTTTTGCTGATTTATGATTAATTTTGACAAAATAAACGATGTTTATTTAACTGTGCGTAATATTTAGGCGGTCTAATTAATAATTTCACTCCCGCGATGATGGATATTATAAGGTATATTAAGCTTTAAAGGCGTAAAACGTTACGAATGTATCAGGGCATGAAAATACGTTCTGTTTTCGTGCTAATTTTTATCATTTAAATTTTTTGTTTCATGTCCATAAAACCGATATTCGGTTAAAACCGATATGAAAAGTCATATCGAAACCGATATGGCTGTAAGCCAAACCGCGCAGCCCTAGGTCGAGCAGTAATTTGTTAAAGAGATTTCAAAATCTTTGACCGTGTTGGCCCATGTACTTCTGAAAACTTCGTCTTCTCGCTCTGGGCTCCAGATTACTCTTGTAGCGAACATACTGGGTGGTGAGCCGTCAGCGTATGACCGCTCTAACCTTTCCAGTTGAAATTCTAACTTGGTCAGCCTACATGCTGCATTCCGCCACAGCTGGTAGGCACCCAGGTGTTCATCTGGAATTGCCGGTTTCTGGTACTTAGCGGCGCTACCCCCTGCCGAAGGTCTGGTGGTTGGCCTGGGGGTGCTGTCCTCGTCTATTCTCCTGCGTTTTTTAGCTCTGTAAGCCTGGGACTTTGGAGGATTCGCCGTTGAACTGGCAGCTTCTAGGGCTCCTGGTGGCGCCGATGTCTTCTTGGCGGTGCGGACATCAGTGTTAGATTTGGCTAGCAGGATGTCAGCATCCACTGAGTTCAGGCTTAACGTCGAGAGAGATGGTAGTATAACCACCTCTTTCTCTCGTGGCATAGAATTGCTGGATAAACTCATTGTTCAATATATAGCCGCTGTGGATCACTTAAAATGTAGTGTATTTGGTGGGCATGTTGAATTTTTTATGTGATGGACTTGAAGCCGAAATTGGGATTTCGGTAAGCTGATTTCAAATTTGGCACTTTCAAAACTGTTAAATAAATGATTTGGTGGCCATTTTTAGCTGCAGGTGGTAGCTCTATAAACTGTCACAACCATTAGTATGTTAATTAGTTTGTCAGTCAGTCACATTCCAGGTTGTGTCTAAAAAAACCTGATCCGATTTGGCTCAAATCTTTACACAACGAAGGAACTTGCAGTTCCAGAGGATTTCTAGACTTTGGCAGCGATCCGGATAAAATAACCAGGATTCAGATTGGATCAAATTCAGGATATGAGTTTATCTCGAAAGCTACTGGGCCGTTTTGGTCAAGTCTGAAAACATAAAAGGGTGTGACCATGAAGTAGGATTCCACCACAACTTGGGTGGGGTGGGGGGGGGGGGGGGGTTGGCAGGTGATCCGAAAGATCTGGGAATAAAATCCAGAAAATCTGGGAAATCCAAAAAATTTCGGAACACGCAGCTACTAAGATTCTATTGACCTTCTTTATCTTTTTCCCACTGATACTAAGGCAATAGGAAATTTAAAGTGTCTTTTAAAGAACCTTTCTAAGACAGATTTTAGTCAAATTTGGTAGGAAACATCCTTGGGCCATAGGGCCAAGTTTGTTCAAAGTAAGTTGATCGGCCCATTATCCCAGTGGCCATCTTGGATTTGGCAAATGTTTAGAAACATTTTTCTCCGAAATTACTTTGAAACTCATGAAACATCATCTAGAGCAACAGCTGAACCAAGTTTGTTCAGGGGCACTTGATTTGTGTTAGAATGCTTCAGACGCCATCTTGGATCACCTAATCTTCACAAAAACACATGAACAGCTGAAGACATTGGGCCGAAATTTGGGAAATATGATTAGGGACTAAAGGGCATTCAGGTTTGATCAATGAAAGTTAGTACATTTAAAAAACATAGCCGCCATTGACCAATCATCATCAGTGTTAGGTGACCATATTTATTAGCTCACCTGGCCTGAAAGGCCAAGTGAGCTTATGCCATGGCGACCATCCGTTGTGTGTCCGTTGTCCGTCCATCATCCGTCAACTTTTCATTTAAATGATTTCTTCTCAAGAACCGCTGGACCAATTTCAATTATATTTGGCAAGAAGCATCCTTAGGGCATAGGGATCCAAGTTTGTTCAAATGAAGCCATTTGGCTAATTTGGCTGGTGGCCATCTTGGATTTTGCAGATTTTAGGAAACGTCTTTAAAAATCTTCTCCGAAACCGCTTGGTGAATCGATTCAAAACTCATGAAACCGCATCTAGGGAATGAGGTAAGCCAAGTTTGTTCAAGGGGACTTGACTGACCAAATGGTTCAACGGCCATCTTGGATGACCTAGTTTTCCCGAAAACGATTTCTCCAGAACCACTGAAGGGATCAGGCCCAAATTTGGGAGATATGATTAGGGACTAAGGGCCATTAAAGTTTGTTCAAGCGAAGATGGTCTGTCAAAAAACATGGCTGCCATAGACCAATCAAAATGTAGCGTGTTTGGCGGCCATATTGGATTTTTTTATTTGATGGATTTTGAGGCCGAAATTGGTTATATATATGTTTTTGGGTATCTTCAGCTCAAATTTGCCATTTTCGAAACTGTCGGATGACTAGTTTGGTGGCCATCTTGGATTATTTTTCCGCCAAGGGTGCCCATACTAAAGCAATGGGAAATTTAAATTGTCTTCTTCTAGAGAACTACTAGGCCGATTTCAATTATATTTGGCAGAAACCATCCTTAGAGGGCATAGTGATCCAAGTTTGTTCAAATGAAGCTGATCGGCCAATTTGTCTGGTGGCCATATTGGATGACCTAGTTTTCCCGAAAACTACTCCAGAACCGCTGAAGGGATCAGGCCGAAATGTGGGAAATATGATTAGGGACTAAGGGCCATTAAAGTTTGTTCAAGGGAAATTGATCCGTCAAAAAAACATTCCCATCATAGGCCAATCAAAATGTAGCGTGTTTGGTGGCCCTATTGGATTTTTTTATTTAATGGATTTTGAGGCCAAAATTGGTTCTATATATGTGTTTGAGTATTCTAAGCTCAAATTTATTTTTGAAACCGTCGGATAAACGGTTTGGTGACCATCTTGGATTATCTTCCCGCCAAAGGCACCCACACTAAAGCAATGGGAACTTTAAAATGTCTTCTCGAGACCTTCTAGGCCAATTTCAATTATATTTGGCAGGAGGCATCCTTATGGCATAGGGATCCACGTTTGCTCAAATGAAGCTCATCGGCCAATTGGGCTGGCGGCCATCTTGGATTTTGGCCAATTTTTAGAAATGTCTAGGAATCTTCTCCGAAGCGTTTGAGGGATCGATTCATAACTCATGAAATATCATCTAGGGCAAGAGCTGAACCAAGTTTGTTTAAGCGAACTTGATGGACCAAACAGTTAGGTAGCCGTCTTGGATGATCTATTTTGTCCGAAAGCAACTCCAGGTCCACTGAAGGGATTGGGCTGAAGTTTGGGACACATGATTATGGAATAAGGGCAATTAAAGTTTGTTCAAGGGAAGTGATCTGTAAAAAAAACATGGCTGCCGTGGGTCAATCAAAATATGGCGTGTTTGGTGGCCAAATTGGATTTTTTTATTTGATGGATTTTGAGGATGAAATTGGTTTTATATATGTTTTTGGGTATTCTGATCTCAAATTTGCAATTTTTTAACCTGTCGGATAAACGGGTTGCTGGCCATCTTGGATAATATTCCAGCAAAAAGCTCCCACACTAAAGCAATGGGAAATTTCAAATGTCTTCTCGAGAACTACTGGGCTGATTTCAATTATATTTGGCAGGAAACATCCTTAGGGAATGGAGATTTAAGTTTCTTCAAACGGAGCTGATCGGCCAATTTGGCTGGTGGCCATCCTGGATTTTGGCCGATTTTTAGAAATGTCTTAAAAACTTCGACGAAACTGTTTAAGTGATTGGTTCAAAACTCATAAAATGTCATTTAGGGCACGAGCTGAACCAAGTTTGTTCAAGGGAACTTGATTTGCCAAATGGTTGGGTGGCCATCTTGGATGGCCTGGTTTTCATGAAAGCAACTTCGTCTCCAGAGCCACTGAATGGACTGGGCCGAAATTTGGGAAATATGATATTGATGACTAAGGGCCATTAAAGTATATTCAAGAGAAGTTGATACATAAAGAAACATGGCTGCTGTTTTCTTGTTACAAGTCTGCTCAACTCATTAGAGTTCTACCTATTGTTAATGACCATTCTAGTTGAGATGCCTATGGTCCAGGTGAGCGATACAGCCTCTTTGGGCCTCTTGTTTTCTATTGATTTTGAGGTTGAAATTGGCTTTATATATAATAAAGAAACATTAGTTACCTCTCCGGGAAATAGTTTGAGTGTAGCTTTCATGACCATCTCTTTCACTTCTTCAGCACTAATTGACGGTCGCTGGCAACGTCACTCTGGTCATTTCTTGTGGGGTCATGGGAGAGTATTGGCTGGTAGATTGCTGGTATGCGATAGCCCTAGTCTCGGTTCATGGTTGGCTGGTGTTTATAGATTTCGATGGCCTTTTTGACTTTTCGTTTAAACAAGTTGGTCTCCATGTTGATGATCGAGGCACTGCTGGCGGGATGGTATGGCCATTGGTTTCTGTGTGTTCTGCCACAGCCAAGCTGGAATTGATTTTTGGATGTTCTTTGTCTCTGGTGCTGAGACGGCCTTTTGTTTCGCCTATACATGCCCCCTCACATTGGTCACATTCGATCTTGTAGATGAATCCAGAGAATTCATCTGTGGTCAGCTTATCTTTGGGTCTTACTAATTGTGATATTAAGGGGTTGATGGGCTTGTGGTAGGTTTTGATGTTGTGTTGTCTAACGAGTCTGCCTCGGTGTTCTGATAGGCCTTGGATGTACACGGAAGTCCTATCAGTGGAAATTTTTTGTCATCTGATTGTTTCTTACAAGGTGGGGGAGGTCATTTTCTCATCCATGAAGTGTAACCGTTGTCTAGGAGTGATTGTTGGATGTGATTGATGATGCTCTTTTTTGTCCTATGTTTCTGTGACGATGGAGTCTGTGCGGTGAAATAGAGTTCTGACGACTGACCTTTTGTGTTTCAGATGGTGGTTAGAGTTAAAATTTTGATATTGATCTGTGTGTGGGGTTTTTCTGTAGACTGTAAATTTGGTGGTTCCAGAATCACTGTCCACTGACATGTACTAAGATGTCTAGGAAGGCAATCTTGCCATCTTCGATTTCGCTGGTGAATTGGATACATTGGTTAATACTGTTGAGGTGATGAGTGAAAGGTTGAATGTTGTAGTGGTGGTTTTATATAGACTATGGCGATTTTAAATTTTCCACTTTCGAAACTGTCACTGTCTATTAGATAAATGGCTTGGTTGTCATCTTGGATTTTTACCCACCAAAAACTTCCATAGTAAAGCGATGAGAAATTTAAAATGTCTTCTCGAAACCACTAAAGCTTCAAAGAACCAAGTATCTTTTTACGTGCATTGCTAGACGCAAGGATAAATGCAAGCATGGGGTGTTTCTTGTTGTTATTGCTCTTAAGACATTTTTTAATAACTCAACTTTAGGGATCTAATCCAAACTTTGCTGGAAGCTTCCCCATAGGGTCCAGAACACATATGCTAATATTGGGGTCAAAAGCTATAACGCAACAGCTTTCAGATAGATAGTTCTAAAAATAGACATTTTTTACGTGTTCTTCATTTTATTTCTAATTCTACTCTGTCAAGCAATCTTTTCCAAATTTGGGTGGATGTTGCAAAGAGGTCTGGCATAATGTTGGCGTCAAAATCTAAACTGCATCATCTTTCAGCAATATTGTCTTAATAATATAAATTTTTGATGCATTTTTCAATAACTCTGGTTCTAATGAAGCGATCATCTCTGAACTTGGGTGTCTGTTTCAACTGTTTATCAGTGGGTTCCCGATAATGAATGCCAATTTTGTGGTCAAAAGCTAAAATGTAACAACAACAACAGCATTCTGCAACATTGTTTCCGAAATAAACACTTGACATTGCGGTGGCCAGACTGAAAAATATATCAATGGCATGGGTATTGGACAAGTTTGTCCTCGTTTTACTTCAATGGGCACTGCATAAAAATTGGCACCTGCCTGGCATCACCCTCTTTTTGGTGCTGGTAGCTAGCTCTTAGTCAAGAGAGTCACTTTTAGGTTGTGTTTTCAGTAATTAAAACGGTTTCTAATAAGGGTATAGACTCCCAAAATGTAACTGGGGGACCCCCAAAAGTTGGTATCTAGCATGATTGTTAAGTATTAATTAGTTTTATAGGTTTTTACACAAACATGCTCACACAATCTAGCAGGGGACCCCCACCCCCACCCCACCCACCACCCACTCCCCCACCCCCATTATTCATATCTGTGTACCATGGTAGTCAAGAGTCTAATTTTAGTGTGGATGAGACAAACTGCATCGGAATCCCAAATTTCAGTTTGGGACCACCAGATTTCAGGCTGGGACCCATAGATTTGTGTTGGGGTCATGGGGCCATATAAAATTTAGATGCAATAAGAAACACTGAATTAAAGTACTCATTGTTGAATGAGCTGACCTACAGATTGGATGTTTATTTGTCATTAATTCAAAGTGACTACTTGTGTTAGAATAAGCAGGTGTCCTATTTGACAAGTACTTCATCTTTTATTATCATTGTTCTTGCTGTAGTGACCATAGGGTCCAGTATCGACTGCGAGGTGCATGCATTGCAGTGACTGGACATGTGCAGTGGCTGGAGTACAAAGGTCATCTTAAGCCTTGATAACAGGATTAAGTGCTATTGCAGGTCCTGTAATTCTACATGTAGGTCAAAGTAGAGCTGTGCATACTGATTAGGGTCACATGTCAATCCCCCCCCCCCACCACCACCAGACCCACCCCATTAACTTGGATTGGATTCATGAAGCACACTTAAGTATGGAATATGTTTCAAAGGTGGAAATCTGATTGACCCGCTGTCTACTTAGCACCACATGTATGTAACCCATCCTTAGTGAATATAGCCTGAGGTATCTACAGCCATATGCTGCTATCAAAAATTTATGTATAATTGTTTGCAACTTTAGAGATCTAGAATGATATGGCTTGGAATGCTGATCATTCACACAACAGGAAAGATCTTGGGATTGCAATTCAACATCATCCATCAGTATTTGCCAGTTAATTTATTAGTTAAACGAGAACTTACCTGAAAGTGGAAGTTAGATGTTTGACTGTAATTCTAGCCAATCACCACTGGAAGCCGGAGTTACATGAGAGACGTGTCATGACTTGCTGAGATCAGTCTTCAAAGATGAATTGAGTGCACAGCACAGTAATCCCAAATTAGGGTGGGACAAGAAAAGTTCCCAAATGAAACCTCAAGCTATGATCTCTTTTCTAGAGATGGGCATGTAACTCCGGCTTCGAGTGGTGATTGGCTAGAATTACAGTCAAACATCTAACTTCCACTTTCAGGTAAGTTCTCGTTTAACTAATAAATTCTAGCCAATCACCACTCAGTCAGCCGGAGTTCCACGAGACTTCAAAGCTGTGGGTGCACTCAATACAATAAATTCCATGTAATGAATTGTTCCCAATTATGATAACATATGAACTGAACAATTAACAGATTTGATAATCATCCTTCTGAACACTGACATCTTTCTAATATATTCAGTAGTTTGTTATAAAACTTTTAAACACTGATTATCAACCTGTTATACAGATTTTTGTTATGGAATTTTCAAACCATCTCAATGGACAGCAAAAATGGTCTACTGCCATTTCTGTCTATTGTATTGTCTATAGATATTTATATCAATCCATGCCAGTATCCTAGTTGTTTTCAGCCTTCGATATATGGTGTCTCTACATACTGCCTTATCGTCTTCATGAATAATTTTGTGTTATTATCTTTCTTAGATTCTTAATTCTCTCTGAATATGATGGCAATGCATTGAAAATTATACACCGGGGCGAAATTGATTTATATGCAAGCAAAATAGTTGTGTTCTAATAATGATCGCTTAAAGTTCCTAAATTGATTCCTCAAGAGATTGCTGTATAAAAATATCAAGCATTTTACTCAAAACTTTACTGAAATGACAAATACAATTCTATCTGGCCTCAGTTGATATTTGAATAATGATCCATTTTAAAAATCTTATTCTTAATTGATGACTCATAAATGGTTTGGTGAAGCCAATTTAAATCCAGAAAATGCAACACTGATTAATTAGGTCATTGGTAAGAATATCAATAACCCAAAAGATTTCAAAGCTTAATCCACATAGTAAGCATTATTTCTTTATTGATTCTCTCCATGAATTAATCACCAAAATTGTTTAGCCAGCAAGATCTTTATCATCCGAGGCTCTCTTGTAAAAGAGGCTATTAACTAGCAATATTTTGCTTAGTAGATGCACGCTGTCATTATGTGGAATGCCCCAAGATTGCCAATACAAAAACAACATCTTATTAAATAGCAAAATCTGTTTTATGTATTTTCCAACTTGATGCTATGTTACTGTTTATGCTGCTTGATCCAATTCTACTCTTGTAGATTAACTCTCAGTAGAGGCAAAAAAGTGTAAACGACTATGGTTAACTTCAAACCGATCTAATATAAAAAAAATCTATATTATAAGCTCCTGAGGTACATGTATTCAAGAAACATGTTGCTTAAAAGTGGAAATTAAGCCTAGAAGCGAACAAATCACAAAACTTCATTGTAAAGCTACTAGAGAAGTACACATAAAACTCCTTGATATTCAATTTGCACTCATCATCAAATACTCTTGATTTTGTTATTTGCTATACAATTCATCTGACCAGTTGAATGAGTAACTGTAATTCAAAAATTTCATTCTCTAAATCATAGCCAAACTCTCTGACTGGTCCATTACAACATTGTGAGCGAAGAGATTAACACAGATATAGTTAATGTTGTTACTATAGAAATATATATTCAGAGCCTTATTTCTCCATCTACCCCATATAGAATGTGTATACTTTTTCTGTGCGAGGTCAGTAGGTCAGTAAACACTACCTCCCCCCCCTTCAGTTGACACATCAGTTGTTACATCATAAGCATTTTTCATGATTGAGTTGTGTTTCTGGCTGTTATTGAAATAACATCAATCCACCATGTAAACACAGAATGACCTGAATTTGACAATCACACATTTTTATCAAAACCATCTGACACCGTTTTCAGTGATTCAGATTAGTCAGATTATCAGATTCTCGAAAAGAATGCGAGTTATTCTACAACTGAAAACCAACATGACCATAAGTATTATACGTTCAGCACCCTAAGTCTCATAATTTTATGTTTCCAAATTTAATACTTTCGTAGCACTGCGAAAAATATTCTTGTCACTTAGATGCCAGCTCTTCTGACATGCGCACTGAATGTTTCAACTCATAGGTTGGGATGAGAACTGGTATATTACAGATGAAACATCCAATGACATAACCATCATCTTTTAATTGTTATACATAGTGGCACAACATGAATCATATGAATGTGCATCACAAAACCAGTCATCAATATATTAATGTGCAATATGCTCCATTTATCTTAAATGAGCATGTAACCGGTGTTAGTAATAAAAGATACATATTCTGCTGATGATAAGCCATCTGGCAAAACTACACATTGAAAAAATACATTATTCCATTCAACAAACAATATTTGATATCTTAGTGAAACAAGCGTTAAGAAATATGCATGTAATATGTAGTAGAAAGGCTCAACTGGGACCGCAGACAATTAGGCCTAATTAGAAAAGTAATTAATGCAATTGTATCTATTTTGATATGTTTGCTTGCCAAAAGAAACAACCTGATATTAAAACTATTTGACACCCATTTTGCACATAATTGTCCTTGATGCCAGTGCTCAGCTTTAAATTGTTGATCATAATGATAATATTGAGATGTATTTGATACCTGTACTGTTTGCACTCATAGGCATCATCATGCAAAGGCCCTTGATTTTAGAAAAGGATGTTATACCTTCTTGATACCTGTACTGTTTGCAGTCATAGGCATCGCTGTGGTAAGGCCTTATCAAGAAAAGAATATGTTTTGTATACCTGGACTGTTTACAGTCATACATGTAGGCATCTCTGTTTATCAAGAAAAGAATATGTCCTTGACACCTGGACTGTTTGCAGTCATACCTGTAGGCATCTCTGTGCTAAGGACTGATTTTAGGCCGCTTTACCCTGAGTTCAAATGGCTTCCCCATTCAGGTGAAAGCAGGCCTCTGGTCTAAAAGACATATTTGCCTCAGTTAATCCTTTCACCAGCCTTGCGGATGAAATGGTTAGAAATAGTTATTGCCAGGAGCATGAAAACCAATTGTTTGCACACCTAGGCATGGGTCTGCCTATAGGTCACTGGCTACTTATTGCTCTTATTTATATATTTCAATCTTTTACTCAGATGACCAGTGTATACAATTTGTGCTGTTAGCAGCAGCACATACCTAAGCCTTTGTAAGCCAGATTAGAACCAGTCTCCTGACATTAAACTCCTTATTATGGAATACAGTTGCATGGATCAGCAAAGACTTAAATCTTAAAACACTTTAATTGTCAAGCCCTACACACCCAGCCTCATATAGTGCTCTGGGGTAGGGGTGGGGAGGTGGTGGTGTGTGGGTGGGGTGGGTAGGTGGATTGTGTTGGGCAATGTTTGTTTACAAGCAAAGAGAAAGGTATTTAAAAGTTTATCATTGAAATAACATGATCCATAACCGAGGCAATCATTTCAATGGTAAATTTTACACAATTAATGTCATGACCTGTGAATGGACGGTCACTATGGAAAATTTAAATCCATTGACCAATCTTAACCATTAAAGGGTTAATTATTTCATGATACTTTGCTGAAAGGTAAATTGCAGTGCATACTATATAGTTCTTGATTGTGTCACATTTGGCTGGTTCTAGTGCTGGAAACACCATCATTGGACATTGTGGGATTAATTTTCAATGTAGGTAGTCCTTCATATTATCCAAAACAAAAGATCTTAGTGTAATATGTGTGTTATTTCTGGAATGTGGCAAAATAAAGTGAGATGCCAAGCTAGATATCTTCAACGGCATCTGTTATAGACGTTACTAAGATTTATTGCAACAGGCTGCGTGATAATGTATCTACTAACAATTAATATATATATATATATATTGGAACAGACTCAAGAGTATTTGCCAATAATTATCAAATCCTTATCTCTTATGCATTATATGTCTCTTTTATATTCATATAGAAGAGTGATAACAACGTACTGGGTCTGTTTGCTTATGGTGTGCATGTCGGCCCAGGGAAGGAGCTGAAAAACTTGCTTCTGACCATTCAGACTTCTGGATTCACAATCGTATCCAAGCGTCAGGCTTAAAAACCCATATTGGTTTACTAATCACTGACTACGTCGTTATCATCTTTTATATTCATATAGTTATTAGATACTGGAGAACAGGCCAGCTGACTCTAGTTCTATAGCCTGTACTCATACGTTAATCCATATTCTTATCCTTACCATAAACACAAGAAATTCTTCCTGATGTAAGAAGTAATCCGACGTTCAAAATTGAGTATTTTAAAACCAATTTGAGTAGCTGTTACTGCCTAAGCAGGCAAACTATTTTCAAAATTTTACACAAGCTTGAAATTGAAATATTTGTATTTCCGTGATACAAGTGTTACTATGGCTATTATCTATGTGTATGCTGTAACCTTGCTTAGATGAAATGGAAGATTCCAGTTTCTCAGTCAATCATATCAGTGATGACATCATAATCACCTATGTGATGTGTGGGATGACATCATAATCAATTACGTCATGAATGACATAGCTAAGTTCATCACGGATGCTTAATTGATGACGGATTAAGCATTATTGTATAAATTGTATGTCTTTACTATTTAACAAACATGCTGTTGAATATTTTGAAACTAATTTGCCTTGGAGCGGTTGCTGCCAAAATGTTCAACAGCTTACCCATGTAGTTTTCTGGAAATTGATAGTCAGGGAGTTCTGGGATCGATCTATCCCTACACGGGCAAAGTGTTGGTGGAGCTTAGCTAGAGATGGGCAAGGCATAGATAAAACTGGATTCCTCCATTGTCATATACCCGCTAGCGACTCACTCATACAGATTGCAGTATTAACGTAACCTCTCTTGTGTCGCTGTAAACCTATAATGTTTGAGCTATTGAAGACTACTGCTGCAGTTGTCTTAACCCGTTAGCCGTCATATCGGCCAAAAATGTCTTCTGCAGTGGTCATGAGAAATGGCCATTTGCAGACCAAGAGAAGAAATTTTTATTCTTGAAAATTTACCACTGGAATCAATAACCGAGCCAATCATTCCAGTGGTAATCCTTCCAAAATAGTTTTCTGTTGGTCTGCAAATAGACATTTTCTATGAGAAAATTTTAATTTTTTGAACAAATTTGAGGGGTAAAGAGTTGCTGCCAATTTGCAGCCAAGGGAAGACTCGGTAACCGAGCCAGTCATTCTAGTGGTAAATTATTAAAATATAGTCTTGTTGTGGTCTTCAAATGGCCACTGATTAAGCAAAATTTTGTATTTCCTTGACCATTAACCTTGTGGTCCTAATGATCAAGCCAGTCAAACAATCTGTGCAGTGGTCTTCTATTTTTGGACATTCTACTGCCAAATTTACAAGCAATCCAGTTTTCTTGAGAAATCTTGATCATTAGGGTTTAAAGGGTTAATTCACCTTTCCAGAGTACCCACCCATCATATGACGTCATAATGAACTGTGTGATGTGTACAATGACATCATAATGAATGACGTCGATAAGTACGTCGCGAACGCATATTTGAAGACGGTCTATGCGTTGTTGTACAAATTGTTTGCTTTTACTATTCAATAAATATTCTGTTGAATATTTTGAAACTAATTTGATTGGGCGCTGTTGCTGCCATAGCAGCTGCAGCTGCCATGTTGCTGCAACAGCACCCAGTCAAATTAGTTACAAAATATTCAACAGCTCCCCTGTATAGGTTTCAGGAAATTGATAGCTAGGGCATTTTGGGGATCGATCAATCCCAACACAGCGAGGTGTGGGTGGAGCTTAGCTAGTGATGGGCGGGGCATGGCTAAAAATGTAAAGGTCCATTGATATATGTAGCACTTTGAGCACTAAGACACTGTTGACACAAGAGTGAATAACCCTTTAATTATCAAGAATTTTCAAGAAAATTGAAACTCCCCTTACTGAGGGAAGTGTACGTTTTGATAATGTACTAGTGGAATGACTGGTTCAGTTATCGAGCCCAGAGTTATTCTCATGGTAAAAGTTTTAAAATAGTCTCCTCTTGGCAGTTTCTCAGTTGGCTTGGCCAGTAAAGGGTTAATATGCATATTGATCTACAGCCAAATTACAAAATCAGCTGACTTGATCGATGACCAAGAAGTTGGCTGCGAAATGGTAATTCATCCTACAGTCTATGATCTATGTTCAGGTTTTTTCAACAACAATCACAGATGTTAGCTGATTACAGTCAATTAAATTTTTTTAAATTGTTAATCTGAGACGCAATTAACAATTTAAAAAAATGTAATTTTTATACAAATCCCAAATTTTCACGTTTTCTGACCAAATTATTGCATTTTTTATCAAAATTTGTGCATCTTAGACCCAAATCCTCTCACATTTCTGGCAGGGTATAAACAGTTGTGTGAGATAACTGACTTAGGCCAGCTGGTGTGACAGAAGAATTAACTCTCTGTATCTCCCTAACGTGTGAAACTTGGCATGTCTGAAATCATGTCTTAGTTGGCTGGCTTTCCACATGATGAACTATGTTCTCCTGAAAATTGGGAACGAAGGCCAATCTAGGTCCTCATTCTTATTTATTTTGCATGCTTGTTGACGATGAGAAAATTAAATTATGTTAAACAGGAGACATTGATTTTACAAACATACATAAATTTGTGAGCCAATCATCAATTCTTTATAACCCCCCTCCCTATATACATGTACACATGCACACGCTGTACAAACCATTTTTAGTTGTGACTAACAGCTAGTATTACAGTCTGTCTATCTGTCATTTGAACTGTGTGTTGGTCTGTCACATTTTCAAATATTTTCTCACAAATATAGCGTGTTCGCACTTGTTATGTTACAAGGACAAACCTATGGAAATAAACGGTAATATAAATCCAATATGGTCAGCAGTGGCCATGATCTTGAAAAGCAGTCTCAGTACTCTTACTCTGATATGGTTTGTTGGATCGCTTTAGTTAAAGTTTAGTTTTACATGTATCAAACTCTAAGCATCCACTGGGACACGTCTGTGCTGTGTGATATCGGTTACCTTGAATTTATCATTGTGCTTGAGGTATTATGCAATTTTTACGAAGCTCCTCTTCTGTTTCTAATTTGCTAATTGGAACAATGTTGTGATACATGTTCAGCTGAGGGTGGCATTTTGGTACAAAATATTGGCGCAGGCTGCAGTGCATCTCCATAAACACATAGCTATTCAAACCTTAATAATAACATAGAAATCCCAGTCATTCTTTCTTCACACAGTTGTGTTATGATTCTTTATCCTACACATTTCTTCTTAGGATACCTCTCTCATCAGGTAAAAGGCATCTTTGTTAGTGTTTCTCGCATGTTTGTGTGTAATGAGGTACTTATGCACACCTCTCATTTGTAGACCAGACAAGTTTAACTAGTTAGTTCCAGTAGGAATATGGAGGCTGTGAGATGCTCTTGCCACTGAAAACTGAGATACTCGTAGTGGCTCATGAGACCGCTTTAAGTAGCAGTATATATCAACATTTTTTACATTTAGCAGTTAATTGCCTCAAGAGACATGTCAGCCAGCAGTGGTGATAATTTATAGAGGAATTGGAATGTGGTCCTATTCCATATTAATATTATCAACAACCAAATACAGTTTTAAAACACCCATGCCGTCACCTGATGTCACCATGTTGGACAGGCCACATTGGTGATCACAAAGTCCAAACAGGTTTTAAGATTACAACTGCAGTCTTCAACCAAATAAATACTATCAGCAAAACAAAAGCAAATTCCCCTATTTCGGGATGCACATTCCTATGGAGGTACAAACCTCAATTCTAACCATAATCCAGTTGTTTCGCGCCTTCAGATGAACCATCTCTACCTAATGTACAGACACTGTACGAGGCAGGAGGGTAGTCACCTACGATGCACCCATGCTCATCTGCGACACTGACACTCAAATGTCATACAAAAAGGCCTTGGGGAGCAGATAACTAACATCTGTGTCATCTCTGATTCAAACCAAGCCGTAATGAAAATACTCAGATGTATGGAATCATCAGCTACCAGCATCATAGGAGTTCTAAAAAACAGCAACCGAATTAGATATACTGATGACACTGTAGTAGTAAAACTATCAGCAGAGCAGCAAATATTATGCCAAATTGAAGACCACACTAAACTACGCAGGGAATGCAATAACATTTTGCACCACATCAGTGACGGCTTAAAAGAGCTTGCTATTCAACAGTTTGTAGAGTCCCTAGCAGATGAAATCACTGCCACAGATGACTGTCACAAAATGTTTCGGGCAGCCAGAGCCCTGAGAGTTACTGACTACACACACCACCACTCGCTGTACACAACTCTGAAGGCCACTTTATCAGGAATGACCTAGGCAAAAACGATGCAATTCAAGGATGGTTCACGGAACAATTCCTTGACTACAGTGATGACCCTTTGCACTCATTTTCAGGCGACCCAAGGTAATTACTAACCCCAATTAAAACAGCAGAAGTTGAGAAGGCACTCAAAGACCTTAAAAATGGACGTGCGTGTCTGGATCTGATGACATAAGCAATAGATTATTCAAATATGCAAGTAACATTTTCCCAAACTGATCACCCACCTAATCAATTCGGCTTGTATGAAGCACCTTCCCATCAATTCTGTAGGCTAAGGCACCCTTTTCATGCTATCCAAACCCAAGAAGCCATCCAGCCTCAGCCAATCTGTGGCCCATTGTGCTTCTCCAATGTTACTGTATGCCACATCAAAGACAAGATCAATGACTTTAGTGGATCATGTAAAAGTGGCTTTAAAGGTTGACACAGCTGCGCAGATAGTGTATGGGCTGAATGCATGCTTGTGTCAGTAGTCATGTCCAAACACTGATTTCTACAAAATGGGCATTGACATGTCACAATCCTTTGATACACCTAAACCCTCACAGATCCTAGATGTACTATGCCAAGACAGTTGTAATGAAGATGAGCTACGACTAGTGAGACTACTGCGTGCAGACACCAAGCTGAGAGTACGAGTCAAGTCAGTGTTTGAGACATCAATTGGCTCCCCACAGGGAGATGGTCTATCCCCTGTGCTTTTCACCTGTTGCTGCTGCATTGAAATCTGTCTGGTAAAATTCTACAAGACGAATGTCCATAATGGTTATGCGGCTAGAGATGAAATGTACCGACGATGTGAAATTCATAGATGAGGAGAAGATACCCCTTGATGAACTACTCCCAATAGCTGCAAGCAAACTAAAATTTGAGAATCACTATGAATGAATCCAAGACAGAGTTTTCCCACATATACCTATCGACAAAGCATGAAACTAAAGAAAATGATAAGCCACTTCGTGGCAGCGAACCATGGAGGAAAAGTAAAATCCTTGGTTCACTGTTCTGCTGTACTGCTGACATTGCTGCACGCTGGGTTATTGGGAACATGTAGCTTTCCAGTCCTTCTGGATGCTATGGATACGTAGATCAATGATTCCCTTGACAAAAAGCCTATGTTTATACAACGCAACCTGCGTATCCTCGTTGCTGTATATCTGTAACTGTTGGGTATTTCCAAAGGCAGCTATATAGACAAACTTGATGCCTGCCACTGAAAACACCTCCACACCATCACTGGACACCGATGGCCAGGCAGCATAATTTCCAAAGATGCATTATATAAGAAGTGTAATACATCAGTGCTCTCCGTAAAAGTCGCTGAGCAAAGATGGTCCATGTATGGCCATGCGCTAAGGATGCCAGAAGACACTCCAGCACACTCAGACAGCCTTAGAATCCCCCCCCCCCCCCCTACTGGGAGCCAACAAATATAAATCCTGGAGAGGATGTCATTGCATAAATATGCTAAGCGTGCTGTGAAGTGACCTCGAGAAAGCAGGACTCAGTACACTCAGTTCAGTAATGGACATGAGGAAGCTAAAGATTTTGGCTGGTGGCAAGACACAGTGATCAAAGATGAAGAAAGATTGATTGCAGCTGTGGGATGTTTCTACTCCTACAGCTGCAGAATACAGTAATCATACATTATCAACCAAGTTGAAAATTTTCAACGAGGCTATTAATAGTCATATGAAGTGGGACTGAGTTTGAGGTTATATTTATCATATAAACTAATATTTTGACAAATTTTCTAATAGTCGATCCCTGACACCTGTCATCATCCTATCGCACGGTCTCACCCTCCTTCGAACGCTCTCATATCGAGTCCTGTGCTTGCACGCTTTTGATGTTTTTGCTAAGTTCGTGAAACTTCATAAATGAGATCAGTCAACTACCGCCTAATAAAATTGCTCCGTTATTATCATCCTGCTAATATACTGTCAATCACAGATTGACATTCGTGTCTCACAAGCTCTCCACCGATATGGTCGTGAAGCTACGCCTCTATTTTTAGATTTATGGCGAGGTTGAAGTAGGCAGAAATCTGATTGGCTACCTTAAGACCGACAGCCAACATAGCAAGAAATCGCTGTTTTGCAAGTACGGCCTCGAACAGCGAAGCGATGTGAGTGGGCGTATATTAGTACGATGGAAACCCATTTGAATGTACCATTTCCGCAGTTCGTTTTCGTCGCTGTGACGCATCACTTGCTAAGAGTTGTCTAATGCGCCACAAAAATAATGACAAGCAAAACATCCTTATTTCAGACTTTAAAAATTTACTTTTTGTCCAACTTTAATATTTTTGCATCTATCCTGCAAATGCTGTGTTTATATGATAAGAATAGTTATCATACTCTTTGAGACTTTGAGAATTATATACAGCCATCCCCCCCCCCCCAACTTATTTATGACCATTTCCATGTTAAAAAAGCATCAACTAACATATGATAGGATGTTATTGTGGATGACAGCCATGTCTTTTACTTATCAGTATCTGTTGGACAAACTTGAATGGCTCTGAGCATATTTCTTAAATATTAGCTCATAGATCATCCAAGAGGGCTACTGAGTCATTCACCCAAACATGTTCTTTAAAACATTTTGCTAGCATGTATATCAGGCTTTTGAGACCAAGTCATAACAATTTTAACATACCATACCACTAACAAACTAAATATATAAGAATGCTTTTATTCTTCAGGAACATTTGAGGCTTCAAACAGTGGGGAGGAAGAGACGTATGAGGTCATCAATATTGGCAAAATCAAAGCCCATACACCAAACCTGAAAGTAGTGAACTTTTATGGGATTAGCTTTCTGGATGACACACATGTTGAGATGCTGACTACAAACTGTATCCACTTAGAGGTGCTGGCGCTGAACTTCTGTTTGAGGGTCAAGGGATCATCTTTTAAAACATTGATTCAAAGATGCAAGAAGTTAAAAACCTTGCTTTTACAACATGCAGGTAAGCTATAGTATATTTATGTACAGTATATCACTTATTTGTAATCATGATTTATGGACTTATTTTCGGTCTCAAATAGGCTTAGATCATGTTATACAATGCTCAATTAATGCACAATCATGAACAGAACTCTATCAATGTGTAATGTACATGCTTTAAAGTCAAAGAGCAGGATTGATGCAAAAAGTGACAATTCCTCCCTCTCATTAAGGGTGCATATTCACAGTAGAATGCTTGAAAATAAAATTGTTAAAATTGTATACTTTTAGAGGCTTAGATTGCGTGCCTAGATGTAATGAAACAAAATAGATCTTAACATATGATAATTTCATTATGTATAAATTAGTATAATTTCTTTTTTCTCCTATTTTAATTTCACAATGAAAAAATTGTATAAATTTATACAGAAGGAAATCATAATTTGTTAAGATACATTTCATTTCATTACATTGAGGTTTATAATTTAAAGGATAACTAACCCGATCTCCTGATATCTATTCCGGTGATCTAAAACGCCGCTCAAACTATGCAGGTAATTTTAAGCTTTTTATCATGGCACTAAGGAAAGATATTCAGGGTTTAGTAGTTAAACGTTGGTACATTTCTACACCCAATGATGGCTGTCATGATTTACTTTTCAACCAATCAGAAAAAACCTAGTGTGTCTGCCTCGGTATATACGCTCAGTCATAGAGGTGCCCGCTATAGTTTGGTGATATGGTATAAAAGTAATCCTACAGGTAAGCTGTTGAATATTTTAAAACTAATTTGACTGGAAGTTGTTGCTGCCATGGGCAGAAATTTTATTGCAAATCTTTGTGACACAATGGGGAGGGGGTGAGAGTGCAATGCGGATGTTAAGTGCAAAGAATTGTGTTGCTTGTTGAGTCCAAGGTCAAGGTTATTATAACATGATTTCTGGACTAAACCCATGAAGTTGGACTGAAGGGATCCTTACCAAGCTTGGTTTAGGGTTTGCCCATCATGTGCAAGAAACTATATTGGTGTTGAAGTCTATAGTTTAAGGTAATCTTGATGTATTATGTGATGGCACCATCCATGTTGTTGGGCAGGCGGGTGGCAGAGTGGTTTCTCGATGATAACTGTTACCGTTTATCGGATTGCTTTAAAACTTCATAGGTTGGTTGTACTGGTGAAGAAACCTATCGAAATTAACAATGGTGGCCATCTTGAAAATTGGTTTCCGAAATTCTGACTGATGACTCCAGTTTCCTTTGTGGGCATCTTGAAAATTGGTTTCTGAGCTAAGTTAAAGTTTATCGGATCACTTTGAAACTTAATAAGGTTCTTGGACAATGTCTAGAGAAGAAGCGTATAGTAATTGACGATACTCCAAATTCTAAAATGTCCACCAGCCTCTGGCTGCCATCTTGAAAATTGGTTACCGTACTTATTATAACCCTATGACCATTTAGCGGATCACTTTGAAACTTCATATGATGATTGGTCTATGTCTCACCAAGAAATCGCTCTTTCCTGAAAGCTTTCATTGGTTTGTCATCATAGCATGGTATTATGCACCATTTGCTGAGCTCTTGTTCCCAAATTACAGAAATTGTTTCAAGATAATAAAGTGTGTCCTACTTATGAGTGTTTGCTAGATTTGCTTGCCGTCATATTCTCTTGAACAAACGCACGCACACACACACAGACACACAATTCCTATTGATTTTGTGTCAAACAGTCAAAAGACTTCTCCAGAACCGAGAAATGGATTGGGCCGAAATTTGGCGGGTTCATGCTATTATATGTTTTGCTGAAGTGAAATTTGGCCTACAAGCAGGGCCTGTTTCTAGAAAATCATAGTGAACTAAAAATTTTGCGAAAATTACTTCTCCAGAACCACTGAAGGGATCAGGCCTAAATTTTGGAGAGATATAATTAGGCACTAAGGGGCATTAAAGTTTGTTCAAGGGAAGTTGATCCGTCAAAAAACATGGCTGCCATTGGCCAATCAAAATGTAGCATGTTTGGCGTCCATATTGAATTTTTTTATTTGATGAATTTTGAGGCCGAAATTGGTTTTATATATGTTTTGCCGTATTCTAATTTCAAATTTGGCATTTTTGAAACTGTCATAAATGGGCTGGTAGCCATATTTTATAATTTTCCTGCGAAAAGCTCCCATACTAAAGCAATGGGAAATTTAAAATGTCTGCTTCAAGATTAATAGCCACTTGGCCGATTTCAATTATATTTGGCACAAACAATCCTTAGCACATAAAGATTCAAGTTTGTTCAAACGAACCCGATTGGCCAATTTGGCCGGTGGCCATCTTGTATTTTGTCTGATTTTTAGAAATAACAAAATCTCCGAAACAGTTTGGGGCATCGATTCAAAATTCATAAAATATGATCTGGGGCAGACCTGAACCAAGTTTGTTTAAGGGAACTTGATTGGCTGAATAGTTTGGTGGCCATCTTGGATGATGTAGTTTTCGCGAAAACGGCTTCTCCAGAACTGATAAACGGATTGAGTCAAAATTTGGCAGATATAATTAGGGAATAAGGGCCATTAAAGTTTGTCCAAGAGAAGTCGATCCGTCAAAAACCATGGCCGCCGTGGGCCAATCAAAATGTAGCGTGTTTAACGACCATATTGGAATTTTTTATTTAATGGATTTTGAGGTTGATATTGTTTTCATATATGTTTTTGGGTATTCTGATTTCAAATTTACCACTTTCAAAACTTCGGATAAATGGTTTGTTGGCCATCTTGGATCGTTTTCCCATCAAAAGCTCCCATACTAAAGAAATGGGAAATTAAAAATGTCGTCTCGAGAACCAATGGACCGATTTCAAGTATATTTGGCAGGAAACATTCTTAGGGCATAGAGATCCATGTTTGTTCAAACAAAGCCGATCGACCAATTTGGCTGGTGCCCTTCTTGGATTTTGGCTGATTTTTATAAACGTCTAAAAATCTTCTCGGCAACCATTTGGGGGATTAATTTCAAACTCATGAAATATCAGTTCGGGTAAGAGCTGAACTAAGTTTGTTCAAGGGATCTTGATTGGCCAAATGTTTCAGTGGCCATCTTGGATGATCTAGTTTTCGTGAAATTGACTTCTTCAGAATCGCTGGATTGGTCAAGACAAAATTTGGGAGATATGATTAGGAACTAAAGGCCATTAGAGTTTGTTCGATGGAGATATGTCAAAACAACATGTCTACCATGAATCAATAAAAATCTAGCTTTTTTGGTGGACATTAGGCTTGCGCGATTTTTGCTTTGAAACATCGCGATCGATTTTATAAAAAAAATTGCGATTTTCGATTAAATCGTAGGTCCAAATTCCAAAGTATAAACCGGGGTAACGTGACTTGTTTCTAGAAAGTTTAAATAAATGATACAAAAATAGCACAAAATTAGAACACATTTTCATGCCCCGAATTCTTACCATCCTACGTCTATGCTTAATGTATACCTTATATCCATCATCGCGGGAGTGAAATTATTAATTGGGACCGCCTAAATATTACGCATAGTTTAATAAACATTATTGATGTTATCAAAATTTTAGATAAAATGTTGCAGAGAAAAAAAAATTAATTACACGATGTATCAGCTTCCGCTTATAGCCTCCCTTTGTAGGACGAGTTTAGGTCATTATCGGAGTAACGCGAAGATGTTAATATTAGTACCCGGGGAGATACTGAGCAATCCACATACATAGGACGGGAGCTTTGAGTAGGTACGAGTGTAACGGCGTAAACTCGTCCCATAGAGCAGTTTATAGTTGCTCTCAGAATGTACGATTTACATTTAAGAGTAATCAACAGAACGCACAGTTCAAAATCAAGCAACCTGGAATGCTGTTGCTTTATTTTCTTTAATTTGACATGACAACCGTATCAAAAAGGAAAAATTATTACACCGCCTGAAATTGCTAACCCTAGAATTAAAAAGAATTATATTCACTGATTGCCTAACACTCTGCAACTAAATATATACGTGGCATTTCACGACAGACTCAGGGTCTGCAACGAAAGAAAGAAAATTATATGGCGATTCGACGGATTAACAAGCTTGTTTTCTCAATGACAAAGGTGTCACCTCGCTATTGTTAGCTTGTTTATTGTAGCGCTTTGTGTTGTGATTAGTAATTATTCGGCATGGCGGGATATAAACACAATGAACACAGGCGTGTATCGATTATAATTGTACTCATGTACAGATAAAATGTGACGGAAAAGTATCCACTTCAGATTTTAAAAAAGCATGAAATTTTTGCCGATTTTCCGATTTTTCCTCAATTACATCGTAAAAATCGCGATTTTAAAAATAAATCGAACTTCACGATTAAATCGAAAAATCACGCAAGCTTAGTGGACATCTGGTATTTTCTGCAAATTTCTGAGAAAATCATGAAAAGACAACTTATTAACCACTAGGCCAATTTTAGTAAAACTTGGCTAAACCTTCACAGAAATTTTATTTATAAATTTTTCCAGTGGTCTTCTCATTTTGTTCAGTTGTGCCAGTGGCCAATAATTGCAGGTGAGCGATACAGGCCCCTTGGGCTTCTTGTTGTGTTTGCAACCATTTTCTGTGTTCTTCCTTGTTAAGGTCTGGAAGACCAGCATATGATGGCTGTACCATGGGAGGCATCACAGGTGCATGAGATGGATCTTACCTCCACGGAACTATCCTCAGAATGTCTTATGGATATCTTAACCAGAATGCCTGGATTTACATGGTTGGGACTGGGTCACTGCGAGTTCTTCACAGATAAGGTATGCTCAAGTGTTTTCATTGGTTAGGGATATAGATTTGCTACAATGGTGTTAGCGAGTATCGTAGATTAAATTGATCAGAACATTCCCATGGAAACATATACAAAGCATAAACTTTGTAATATACCGTAGGTGAGATTGGGGATGTTTCGGACGGAGAAATGGTCCCAAGATTTCTTTACTAACCAAATTGTACGTGCTACAAGCTTTGTGAACCGCTAAACAGATCGGGCTGAAATTTTGGGGATATGATTATGGACTAAGGGCCATTAAAGTTTGTTCATGGGAAGTTGATAGGTAAAAAAACAGCTGCTGTGGACCAATAAAATTTTAGCGTGTTTGGCTGCCATATTCAATTTTTTTATTTGATGGATTTTGAAGCCGAAATTGGTTTTCTTAATTCCGCTTACTTGTCAGTCAGCTGTCGTATAGCGATGACCCCATCTGTCTTCTGTATGTCCGTCCATCCATCTGTCTGTCCGTCACCAACTATGGCAGGTCATTTTGTTATTTCTTGACGGATTGACACCAAACTTGGTCACTATGTTAATGTCCACATCTAATATCTGTGTTATGAACATGAAACTGATAGGACGTCAAATGCCAGAGTCTTCTTCTTCTTCTTTTCGATCGCTGGTATCACACTTGGAGAGCCGTTCTCAAGATGAAATCTGTGGTTTTCTGCAGTTCTTCCACAGGCCCATACAGCTTTTCAAGAATAGAGGACCAGAGTTATAATGCCTTAAATATTTACAGTCTCACTTTCATAGGACAGGTTTGTTCCCACTGTCCATTGATTTATCACCATGTCAGATTTTATTGCCAAACTATATATTAAATTACAATTAACTGATTAACCTTTCCAATACTGCCGAGATATTTAAGATATGTATTATGTGCTCTGACATCTATGCTCTTAAAAATATTTTGAAATGTATTTGATTGAAAGTTGTTGCTGCCTTAGGCAGCAATGAAAGTTGTTGCTGCCTAAGGCAGCAATGACTTTCAGTCAAATTATTTTTTTAATCAACTCCAGCTCACCCAACCCCTGCTGCTAACTCAGTGATTCAGCCAGATGCGCATGTATTAAATGGATTGTGTGGTGGTGGGGAATAAACTGCTATAAAGACCACCTACCTGCCTTTAGCGACCATTTTCTTCAATTGTATTTAAACTTCTAGTAACCGTCTGACTGAGTTTTTGCAGACGACATATTCCAAAGGTTATATCTCTGAACCTGATAAATTTTTTGAAAACAATTGGACTGAAAGTTGTTGGTGGCTATGCCGCCAACAACTTTCAGTTGAATTTTTTTCCAAATATTCAACAAGTCAAGAGCTTTTGAAAATTGAAATTATTGGCTGCACTGGCTTGCAGCAGTGAGACAGTTAAGAAACCGGCTGTTGTTAGCACTGATATCATCTATTTTCACTTAAACATTGTTCAAAATCACTAATGCAAAAAAACAGTCCAGAGATTGTTGTCAGTATCTCGAAAACTAAACCATTTGACTGAAAGTCATTGGAAGTGACACAGATGGATGTAAAACTTAAGTAAGATTAGTTGAAATGCCAATGTTCCAGGTGAGCGATACAGGCCCATTAGGCCTGTTGTTAGCTCACCTGGCCAGAATGGCCAAGTGAGCTTATGTCATGGCAACCGTCCGTCTGTCCGTCCAACTTTTGCTTAAAAATGCTACTCCTCATTTTGTTCAGTTGTGCCAGTGGCCAATAATTGCAAATTATTAAATCGATCATTAACCGAATGGCAGATTTGAACCTAATTTGTCTGGATGGACCCTATGGGGTTAGGCTTCAGAACTTGTATACAGAATTTTGATTGGTCCATGTTTTCAGCGCCTATCTTTAATTTTCAAATATGTTTTTTCAATCAAATATCTATTTGGGCTATGAATATAAAGAGGCAGCACCTTTAAACAAGGGCCATAACTCTGGTTCATTAAGACTTGAACCTATTGAACCCTTTGGTTAAAATTGTTTATTGTTGATGGATTAAAAACAAATTTAGCAGATATGTTCCTTCAGGCAATATCTATTTGCCCTATGAATATGAAGTAACCACGACTTGAAATAAGGGCCATAACTCTGGCTCTTTAAAGCATTTTAATTATTGATTCCTATGTGGGAAAATAATCTGTGTTTCGTAAATTGGTAATGGACTAAAACAAGATTTGTCAGTAATGTTCCTTTAGTACACCAATCAAATGGCAATAGTGTCTGTGATGGCTGCCCCATTGATTAATGGTACTCTTCCCATTGGTCGATCACGTTAATAAATTCTTGCATTCCTCCATCCAAATTTTTTACTGTGGTCTCACCATTGCCCCTTTGGTAAATGTCAGTGTTGTAACAATTGAACTATTGATCAATAGTGTCTGTGATGGCTGCCCCATTGATCAATGGTACTTTTCCCATCGCTAAATAATATCAATGACACCAATATTCCTGCATTTCTTCATCCACATTTTTTACTGTGATCATTGACCCATTGGTAAATGTCACCTGCTAGGTCAATAATGTCAGGGATGGCTGCCATATTGGTCAATGGTACTTTTCCCATTTGTCAATAATGTTAATGACACCAATATTCTTGCATTTCTTCATCCAAGTTTTTTACTGTAACCATTGTCCAGTTGGTAAATGTCATCTGCTGAGTCAATAATGCCAGGAATGGTTGCCCCATTGGTCAATGGTACTTTTTCCATTAGTCTATAGTGTCAAGGACACCAATATTTTGGCGGAATATTATGTGATGGCGCTGTCTGGATAGGCGGTAGAGTGGTTTCCGGATGATAACTATGTTACTGTTTATCGGACCACTTTGAAACTTCATAGGATGGTTGGACTAGGTCTGTAGAAGAAATCTTTCGAAATTGATAATAATCCGACATCCAAGATGGTCGCCAGCCACCGCTATATTGTTGTTGGACTAGGTCTGGAGAAAAAACTCATACAAGTCAATGATAATCCGAAATTCAAGATGGCCAGGCAAGGGTGTCCATCTTGAAAATTGGTTTCCGGATTATGACTCCATTACCATTTATCAGATTGCTTTGAAACTTGATAGGGTGGTTGGACTAGCTCTGGAGAAAGAAACTATTGAAATTGACGATGATCCTAAATCTAAGATGGCCCGCCCCCCCCCCCCCCCAAAACCATTGGTGGCCATCTTGAAAATTGATTTTTCCATTTCTGTTTAGCGGATTGCTTGGAAACTTCATGGGATGACAGGACTAGATCTGAGGGAAAAACTTATTGAAATTGTAGATGATCCGAAATTGAATTTGGTCACCAGTCGCCATCTTGAAAATTGATTTCCAGACAATACCTCCATGACTGTTTAACAGATCGCATTGAAACTTCATAGGATGACTGGTCTACGTCTAATACATGTAGTTCTCATTCATTGATTTGTCATCATGTCATGGCATTATGCACTGTTTGCGGAGCTCTTGCTGTATTAGTGGTAAGAATGATTGCTGCATTGGTCAACGATGATAAGGACCATTGCCATCTGTCTATGGCAATGGTTATGATTGGCCAATGATGCTTGTTGTGCATTAATTAATCTAAACATGTTTACAGTTCCTCATCAGCCCTTTGGGCCATTTATTCTATTTATATCTCATGTTTTGTTGATCATACTGGATCTAAACTTGGACACATGCTTCCTTATAATGAAAAGGCATCACACAATGACGTTGGTGGTCAAAATGTCAAAGTTCAAGGTCATTGTGACCTTGATAAAAATGTGTTCGTTTTAACATTAACTTTTGCTGTTTAGCTCAACTTTTCTGTTTATATCTCGTGATTTGTTAATCATAGGGACCCAAACTTGGACACATGCTTCCTTATAATGAGATGACATCACACAATGACACTGGGCTCAAAATGTCAAAGGTCACTGTGACCGTGGCAAAAACCTTTCTTTTTCAACATTAACGTTTTCCGTTTAGCTCAACCTTTCTTTTTATATTCCATATTTGATTAATAATAGTGGAGAAAAATGCTTTCTTTTAATGACACAGCATCATACAATGACCTGGGTGTGAGCGTCACAAGGTCAATGCTTAAGGTCATTGTAACCTAGGTAAAATCTTTGTTTTTTCAACATTAACATTTTCTGCTTGGCTCAACATAACAGTTCATATCTCAACTTTGGTTAATCATATTGGACCCAAACTTAGGTACATGCTTCTGTATAATGAGAGAACCCTTCCTGGACTCAAACTTGTACACATACCTCCTTATAAGGAGAGGGCCAGGCACAATATCCTTTGGGCTGAAAGGTCAAAGGTCAATATTAATGTGATATTGGTAAATGGCTGGGGGTTTTTCAGCATAACATTTTACATTTAGCTGAGCTTAGTAGTTTATATCTCATGTTTCGGTTAGTCATAGTTGACCCAAACTTAAACACACACTTCCTTATATTGAAAGAGCCTGATACAATGTCCTCCTGGTCAAAGGTCATTGTGGTCTTTGGGAAAACTTTTTTTTCAACAGTAACATTTTGCTCAAATTCACTGTTTATATCTCATGCTTGCTTAATGACACTGGAGCGAAATGTGGATACATGCTTCTTTATCATGAGTGGAAATAACACATGACACATTCTCCTCAAAATATCACAGGTCAAGGTTACTCTGTCCTTGCTAATACCGTGTTTTTATCAAAACTAATATTTTGCATTTAGCTTAACTTAGCAGTTTATATCTCATGTTTGGTTAATCGCACAGGACACATCCTTCCTTATAATGAGATGGAATAACACAATCAACTTACCATCAGAAGGTCAAGGTCAGTGTGATTAATGACAAAACTCAGAGGTTTTTCAACCATAACATTTTGTTTTTACTTCACCGTAGCAGTTGATATCTCATGGTGTGTTAATCATGCTGCACCCAAACTTGGACACTTGATAATGAGAGGGGATGAGACAATTACTTTGGATTCAAAAGACCAAAGCTCATGGTCATTGATACATTAAGTGTATTGATAAGCCTTCTTTCTATACACCTGTGCAAAAGTTAAGCACCAGCAAAAACAATAGAACGTAGAAACATGATGGTACAACTAGGCTGCCATACTTTTTGTCCCCGCGTTAGCTGACATAATTCCAAGTACGAAATGCACATGCATGCATGACTTCACGCCGCTTGATGTCCGTGCGTGGCGGGAAACAGCACACGTGTTCAGTTATGTAAAAGTCCAGTTTGAGGTGTAGAACATTACATACAGATTTAGGCGACAAGATTAGGAATTTTGTGTTCATGACCGTGGTTTATTTGTACAGAGAGAATTAGCTCTTGATTGTGAACCGCTATGGCAAGACGAAGGTTAAGTGATCGTGTGAAATGGCAAATCATAGGCATGCATACCACTGGTATGTCATGCAGAGAGATTGGCAGACAGCTGAACATTAACCATACTGTAATCAGTCGTTTGATTGCAAAACATGGGCAAACTAACGAGGTGAAGGACAGGCCTAGATCTGGAAGACCGAAGAAGACTACTGCCCGTGATGATCGAGCCCTAGTACGCCTTGTAAGGAGATCTCCATTCACCAACAGCAGAGTGCTCAGCCAGCAATGGGAAACGCGCAATAGAGTGTCAATGTCTACCGTCAAAAGGGGACTATGCTGCTGGCATGAAAGCTAGGAGACCTGTCAGACGTCCTCTCCTCACTGCACACCACAAAGAGGAGCGTCTGAGGTGGTGCAGCGAAAGAAGACACTGGAACGAGATCCTGGAGACGGGTACACTGGTCCGATGAAAGTCGGTTCCTGCTTCATGCCACAGATGGTCGAACTCGTGTATGGAGGTCCAGACGCACGGCGTACGACCAACGTAACATCATGGAAGAAGTTCCATTTGGTGGAGGTTCCGTTATGATATGGGGGTGCATCTCATTTGATTGTAAGCTGGATCTGTTGACTACCTGGAACACTAAATGGACAAAGATATCAAGATTCCATACTGGATAGAGTTGTGGTCCCTCATTTTGTAAATCATGCACCTGGAACCCACCCTATATTCATGGATGACAACGCCCGACCACATCGTGCTAGAGCTGTGCATGAATACCTCCGCCAGAATGCCATCGAAACCCTACCATGGCCAGCAAGGAGCCCTGACATGAACCCTATTGAGCATATCTGGGACATTCTGGGAAACATGGTGAGAAGGAGGGATCCTCCTGTGCAGAACCTACAGGAATTAACAGACACACTCCATCTTGAATGGCAACGAATACCACAATGGCGTATCAGTCGGTTGGTGACCAGCATGAGACGTCGTGTCCAGGCCGTCATCCAGGCACAAGGTGGATATACCCGGTATTAATAATGACAGTCTCAAACTCGTGCACAGATGTTAAACTTCGTTTTCAGACACCATTAATGACAATCTAGCCACGTGTGTCAACTGTAGGGCAATAGTTGTCAGTTGTGTCAACGTAACCATATTCAGGCCTCGTTTTCAAGTTCAAACAAAAACATACAGTGTTTCCCCACCATCATAATCAGCATTCCTCTCGTTGCATTATTACCTCTTGCACTAAGATGGATGGGTACATAAATGTTTATGCTATTGCTTTCTTCATAGCACATGAATATACCCTCGCATGTGCGTAAAAATAGGGTGGTGCTTAACTTTTGCACAGGTGTATATATATGTATTTTATGTTTGAAGTCAAGCTTCATAGTTCATTGCAAAGTCGTAAAGTCGAGCTTCAATAAAACCACATTTCTGGTTGTTAATGCAGCAAATATTTGCTTGGGGACATTCTATTGAAGTTACATATGACACAGTGCTCAAATTGGTTTTATATTGCTATTATTGTACTCCAAACTCTATAAATATAAGCTATGAAACTGACAACCTTGCCAATATTGGAAATGAAAACGATGACGATAATGATAATGATAATATCGCAATAATCCCAATATTATCTAGAAATCACCCAGCTCTAGTGCATGTGTGTGTACGTGTGCACATGCACTTGTATACATGCATGTGCATGCGTGTGTGCATGTGCATTCATGCGTGTACATGTGGAGTTTGTACATACATGTGTGTGCATGTTTTTGTGTGCGTGTGTGAATGCTTTCATGTGTGTGTGTGTGTGTGTGTGTGTGTGTGTGCGTGCGTGCGTGCGTGCGTGCGTGCGTGCGTGCGTGCGTGCGTGCGTGCGTGCGTGCGTGCGTGCGTGCGTGCGCGATCTGTATCACAAAAACACTTATCTGATTTCGCTCATCTTTTAACACAAGTGCTGACAAACTAATAAGGGGCTGTCTTTGACCATGGTCACTGATCCGGAACAATTCATATTCCAGATGTCTCAGAAACTGCTGGTCTGATTTGGCTCTAATTCTAACAGAAAAACTGATGTAAGGGCCATAATGGTCACCTAATTTTTGCTTAACTCTTTAAAAGCCCAAATACAGTTCAGGCGCAACAAGCACTATTGGTCAATCGGGCAAGGACATCTGTTGTCATATACCAATAGAACGATGATCTTTAACCCAACACCTCACATATCACTGACACTTGGCCAGCAGGTCAATGGCATAAGCGTAGTTGATGGCAATGGAACCAAGGTTCCTAGCTTTATTTACCAATGAGTCAAGCATCCCTGACAGAGTCAAGCATAACTGACATTAACCCTTTCACCAACAAATCCTGAAAGTGTATATTCTTTACTGTTGACTACTTTGAAATAAATTTGACTGGAAGACATACGGCAGCAACTTCTAGACAAATTAATTTCAAAATATTCAACAGAATAAATTTTATATAGTAAAGAATATATTTTTTCCATGATTTGTTGGTGAAAGTGTTAATGTCAGGGATGCTTGACTCATTGGTCAAATGAAAATGAGTTATGAGGAATTCAAGAGTTAATGTAATGAGTGATGTACAATGTAGCAAGCGTAGCTGATGCTATTGACCAACAGTGCATGGGTCTGAAATTATTGACCAATGAGGCACACATCCCTCACACTACAGATCAGCAAGGCAAGTGTCAGAGTCATAAATGAACAATCGGGCAAAGAACCTTTGACAGTGTGGCAAGCATAATTCATGGCATGGACCAATGGGTCAAGGGCCTATGATATTTTTAGCTCGACTACGATGTAAACAGAGCTATTGCGATACACTGCACGTCGTCTGGTGGTGTCGTCATCGTCCAATTTGCGTTTAGTTCACCCTTGTGTTTATGCCTCATGTTTGGTTAATCATACTGGACACAAACTTGGGAACATGCTTTTTTATAGTGACATGCAAATCATACAATGACCTTGATGTCAAACGGTCAAAGGTCAAGGTCACTGTTACCTTGGTAAGTCTTTTTTTTCAACTTTAACATTTTCCGTTTAGCTCAACTTTTCAGTTTATATCTCATATTTGGTTAATCATACTGGACCCAAACTTGGACACATGCCTCCTTATAATCACATGGCAGCACACAATGATGTTGGGTCAAAGGGCAAGGTCACTGATACACATTCGTCGTCCCTCCAACTTTTTTTAAAAACGCTTGGTGGATTTCAACTTAATTTGGCTGGAAGGACCCTATAGGGCGAAGCTTCAGAACTCGTATACAGAATTTTGATTGTTTAATTTTTTTTTAACCGTAGATTTTATGAAAAATGTATCAAGAACTGTTAAAATGCGACTCCTCATTAACCGCTTGATAGATTTCAAACATAGTTTGCTGGACAGACCATCTCATAGTAGCCTCTGTTCAGAATTTTAATGGGTGGATTTTTTTTTGTGAAAATCAAATTTTATGAAAAATGTACCAGAAATTGTCGTGGTAGGCTCTAGAACTACGATTCAGAATTGTGGTTGACCGATATTTTTGCTGGCCATTTGGATTTTTTTTAATTTTCCAGAACCATTGAAACCGCTATTCCTTATTTAGTGGCCCGATTTCAACGAAACTTGGGTGGAATGATCTTATCATGGTAGGCTTCAACATATCAAACACAAATTTTGATTCATCAAATTCTTTGGTGGCCCTCTGATTTTTTTTAAATTATCGATTATGTCTACCGGTATTTAAATGCAAATGGTTCAAATGCTAATGGTCGAGCTAAGCATTGCAGGCCCTTGGGCCTCTTGTTGATAAGGATATTGATAAGCCTTCTATATTTATTTTATGTTTAAAGTCAAGCTTCATAGTTCGAATCATTGCAAAATCGTAAAGTCGAACTTCATGGTTGCATTGCAACCCCATTTCTGGTTGACCAATGAGGTAACCATCATTGAAATTAATGATCGACAAGTCAAGTATCATTTACACTGTTGACCAATTGGACAATGGGGAAAGCGTAGCTCATGTCAATGACCAATTGGTCGCGGGTTCATGGAAAACAAGTAGGTTGCAAATTTGTACTGGAAATAAAAAATCTGGCACTATTGAATATTGGGAAAAGTACCATTGGCTAATGTGCAAGCATAACAAATCTCATTTACCATTAACGCAATGATCACATTCAAATATTTTGATGGTAAATACAAATATTTACATTATGAGGACAATTTACTAACAATAAAATTAGCATTGATCAGTGTGGTAGTTGTCCTTGACATTATGAACAAAATGTACCGGTGTATATACAGATGACATTTACAAATGAGGCAATGGTCACATGCACAATTTTAGGCAAAAAAAACAAACAATCTTGTCATCCTTGAAACTATTCTCCATGGGATAAGTACCACTGACCAATGGGTCAAGCATCCCTGACACTTCATGAAACAATAACAAAATTTGCCCAAAGATGTGGTCACATAGGATTAAGTACATTAAAACCATCATAAACTTTACTATTTTACACAAGGGCAATTTAAACTCTTTAATGATCAGATTTGGTCAAGAAAATCTAAATATTTGCTTATTGAATGTCCATTTGCAGGCCAAGAGAAGACAATTTTTGAAAATTTACCATTGGAATGACTGGCTCATTTATCGAGCCAGGCATACCAGTGGTAAATTTTCAAAAGTTGTCTTCTCTTGGCCTGCAAATGGACATTCCTCAAGACACCTACAGAGGCTGGTTTTGGCCGGAATGACCATTAGAGGGTTAAACTCGGGTTCTTTAAGGCGTGGCAACTTCACATCCGTATCCTAAATAGATATTGTTTAAAGGAGCATAGCTGGCAAATTTGGTTTTAATCCATCAACAATTGACAAAATGTGCCACAAACATATTTTTCCCACAGATAACACTACTTCGAAAATATTGTAAAGGGCAAAAACTCAACGTCTGTACACCTCATATTCATAGCACCAATAGATTACATGTAATGGAAGATATCTGTTACTTCTGGCTTTAATTCATCAGCAGTGAGTGAAACATGCCACAAATGTATTTCCCTCATATGGTTCAATACTTTGAAAATCAAACAAGGGACATAGCTTTCAAATTCATAGCTCCAATAGATATTGCCCGAAAGAACTTTTTTGGCAGATTTGATCGTAATCCATCAATAAATGGTGGTACACGCTACAACTGTTGACAGGCAGGCGGGCAGGCAGACAGGTAGGCAGGCAGGCAGGCAGGCAGGCATTTTTTGGATTCTATCTATTGATGACGACCAATGTTGTGGTATCCTAGTGTATGGTGACAACCTTTATAGCTTACCTGGATGAGCTTATGCATTCTGGGTCTGTCTGCCTGCCTGCCTACCTACCTACCTACCTACCTACCTACCTGCCTGCCTGCCTGTCTGTCTGTCTGTCTGTCTGTCTGTCTGTCTGTCTGTCTGTCTGTCTGTCTGCCTGCCTGTATGCCTGCCTGCTTGCCTGTCCGGTGCCATAAGCGGGATTCCATTGAAGGGATTCCTCTCACCAAACTGGAGGGAGGTTGGGCTTGAGGTCCCAAAAAGTATATAGATTTTTGTCAAAACTTCATAGGTGAATCTCATTAAAGAGGTAAATAAAATGGTGCATTAACTTAAGTTCTAGTGAAAGGATTGTGACAAAACATTTGGGGCTGGATGTACTTTGGGTCCCAAAGAACTGTATTGATTTTGAAGTTTAAAGGTGTATATTCACACCAGAATGCTTGAAAATGAATTTATATACTTTTAGAGGCTTAAATTGTGTACCTCAATGTAATGAAATGAAATAAATCTTAACATATGATGATTCCATTCCATATAAATAAATTTCGTAGGTTTAGTTGTGAATTTGAATTAGGGACTTGTGCCTCTAATTCAATTTGACAACTTAAATTTTTTTATTAATTTATACGTAATGAAATCATCATATGCTAAGATTTATTTCGTTTCATTACATCTAGGCACACAATTTAAGCCTCTAAAAGTATATACTTTTAACAATTTTATTTTGAACCATTCTGCTGTGAATATGCATCTTTAAGTGGTCAAAGGTAAACTTCAACTAAAAAGGTTGAATGTTGAGTTTCAGAACTCTCAGTAATACTTGTTATGGTGTTATTTTGGTGCTGCACTACTAACCTCTGTCCATGCTGAATTAACCCTTACCACTCTGATGTCAATATTCCATCAGTTATAGTGTCAATATCACAGAAACTGGTGTATATTTTTCAACAATTTTGGTGGACGATGTTGCTGTCTACGACAGTACCATGGTGGGAAAATTAACACCAGTTAAGCTTTTAATTTAATTTGAAAATTTAAAGTGGCCAGAGTGGCTCCATAGACGTCAATCATCTTTGATTGTTGTTATTGCTTTACTTTGGTTTAACTTTAAAATAGGTATTAGAGAAAGTCATGGAGAAAGGAAAATTCAATATGTTAAGTGCGATTGACATTAGCAACACACCAGGCCTTTCTGAGGCGGCTATCTTTCGGTTTGTACAGAAGCATGGTCGCGGTCTACATGGACTGATGCTTGCTGGGAAGCCTAAAATAACGGAAAATTTTTGGCTGGATGCTATTCCACACCTACAGAATATGAGGTATGAAGTCATACAAATTATGGGTGTATTGTTGGGTACTATGACGATCGTAATATTCAGTTTCTCTTGTTCATAAAACATTGAACAAATGAATGTATTAACCCTTTCACTGATGAATTCCCCATATCTTATTTTCACGGCAACCATACAGGAAAATTGTTGAATATTTTGAAATTAATTTAACTACCGTAGTCAACTTAATTTCAAAACTATTCAACAGAATACATTTTATATTGTAAAGAATTTTTTTTTGTCGATGAAGGGGTTAACAGAGTCCTCTTTAAAGGTCACAGAAAAATCCAGAAAATCCCCATCAAATTTTACAATCCGACTAAAATGGGATGGCGCTCGGGATCTGCAGTCTCCGATTGCTCTTGCTAGCCATTGATCTGGTTAGTTCATCAACCTCCCGCCATCTCTTCTCTTTGTCTCTATCTGTCGCTCTCTCTTTTCCTCTCTCCCTCCCTCCATCCCCCCCTCTCCCGCTCTCACCCATCTTCAAGGTTTTTTTTATTAGAATCTTCACTATAGTATATGTCAGAAATTCTTCAAACAATATGGAGTCTGACATATATATAAGTAAATCTTATGAATTGTGTCTAGATTTCGTTGTGGCTGGAGTCCAACTGTTATAGAACTTGAGTTGGCACACAGCTGTTATCAGCTATCAATAGAAACAGTTAGGTACGAAAATAAACCATGAAACTATCCTATTCGTTATGATCCCACTATATTTCTGTTTCCTTTCCAACTGCTAATTCCCCTACTGCTACTATGACTGCTGCTGTTGCTGCTGCTGCTTCAGTTGCTGCTGCTTCAGTTGCTGCTGCTGCCTCTACTGCTACTACTACTACTACCCCCGCCCCATCCCCCTCCCCTGCCACCAGGTAGACTTTCTGTGTAGATGAATAGAATAGGCTCAGATTTGTACTGCATTTGGATCTGCTACAGTTATTCTGTCAGGCATATGATTATAAAATTTGATATCATGACAATTATTGCAAAATACTAATTAACATCATATATATCGGTATGGCAATGAAATCATGCTTGTCTAATTTTTGTCATCATAAACATGGTTATTTCTAGTTTGTTTTGCCCCGCAGGATTATAAGCTTATGTTTTTGATTTTATGTCAAAATGTCAGTCCTATAATTAACTGCACTGTATATATGCGTCGCCAGGACATCAGTATTTTCTCATCAGTCTGATGCTTAGCAAACATATAGGTCAATTCAACAGAATCAGACAGTGTAAACCAAAAATCTGTGAAATAGAATTTGAAACATATCCAATCAGAATGCATCCTTTGATTCTTCAATGACAAGGCCAGCCAAAGTCAGCCTCTGAAATGGTCTTGAAGACTGTTCATTAACCCTTTAACCCTTATATCAGCCAAAAATGGCTTCTGCAGTGGTCTTGAGAAATCTCCATTTGCAGACCAAGAGAAGACTATTTTTGAAATTTTGCAACTGCAATGACTGGCTCAATAACCGAGCCAGTCATTCCAGTGGTAAATTTTCAAAAATAATCTCTGCAAATCGACATTTTTATATCGGAAAATTGAAATTTTATTCAATAAATTCAGTTGTCAGTGGATCAGCCTGGCTTGCTAACAGTGTCAGCCATTCCAGTGACAAATTTAAAAAAGTAGTCTTTTTAGACTTGCAAATGGATATTTAGTAAGAAAGAAATGTAAATTTTCTTGACCAATCTTGACCATTAAAGGAGTAAATAATTTACCTTTCCAATTTTAGCTATGCCCCACCCATCTCTAGCGAATCTCCACTCACACCTCACTCGTGTTGGAATCGATCAATCCCTGAACTCTGACTATCAATTTCCATGAAACTATACAGGTAAGCTGTTAAATATTTTGAAACTAATAATGACGTCAACCGCGTCAAATTAGTTTTAAAATATTCAACAGAATGTTTATTAAATGGTAAAGACATACAATTCGTACAACGTGTCAGACTATTAAGCGTTAAAGACGGACTAGTTAGAATCATTCATGAAGTCATGATTATGACATCATCCTACATGGCACGGAGATGATTATGACGTCATATGATGGATGGATAAACTTGTGAAAGGCCTATTGTTCTCATTAGTCTACATGTTTGGATTGATGTAGCCATTGACATCAGATCTTTAGTTCACGTCACTTAGTCATCAAATTCAAAGTCAAATTCAATTGATCTGACTGTGTAAATGTTTCATTGAATGTAACGTTTAGGTAGCAACAGCTTCCATTCAGTTTCGTTTCAAAATAACTTAGCTGAACATTTTTCTCTTCTTAACGAGGTTGTCCCATCTGGTTTTTTTGTGTTGAAACAGTTAATAAGTTTGCTTAGAATACCGGGAGATTCCCGCCATGAGATGAGTGAATGTGATGGGTTATAAAAGCATCTTTAGAATGTCAGGAGTGAATATATAGCGTTGTGATGTTATTTAAGGAAACGAAATCTTCACTTTGTGTTAGGATTGCTTTAACATACAGGTGCAGACTTATTACACTTAGTCTCGGTACAGACTTTATTTAGCATGTCTAAGGTGTTCCCATTCGTCTGTGAACAGGAATGCATGCAATGGTATTGTTATTTTCATCAATACGGTAATGAACCTTTCCAGTTTTAGCTATGCCCAAGCCCATATTTATCTAAGCTCCACCCACACCTCGTCCGTGTTGGATCTCTGAACTCCCTGACCATCGATTTCCAGAAAACAATGCAGGTAAGCTGTTAAATATTTTGAAACTAATTTGACTGGAGACTGTTGCTGCCTATGGCAGCAACAGCCTCCAGTCAAATTAGTTTCAAAATATGCAACAGAATATGTATTAAATGGTAAAAACATACAATTCGTACAACGTATCAGACTATTAAGCATTGAAGACCCACTTCTTAGTACTCATACTTAAAGAAGGGGCAGATTTAAACCTGCGACCATTGGTTTATAATTTGGCCTCACTACCAGAGGACCATGGGTGTCACATGGTGTATAGGTGGTTTATAGACCTATATATAGCTAAACTACTGTCGAATCAGCGGTGATTACACGTACCGTACAGGATGTACCATGGTTTCTTTGGCCTGCTATATCACCCAGGGACCACAAGTTTATCCAACCATGTTACCAGTTGTTATCAGTATGTCATTATATGGTGTTATTGAATTGCAATTAATGGCTTATTCACAGACCATGAGTCTCATCCACTCCATGGCTGGGTTTGTCCTTTTGAGCTTCATCCTTTAGAGAAGGAAATTGAACCCACAACCTTTGGTTTCTGGTGAATATAGGTAAAAAATCTAATTTCCCAAGAATATCAGTCAAATTACTACTGTAATATTGTTATCTGTATGATATCTCTCCATATCTTTCGCCGATTTATAGAAAACTTTGTAAATCAATTATATGTGGTATGTGGAAAATCTTAGATTGGTCAATATGCGAAAGTCACTATAGCCACAAAGCAGCCATCTTGAAAGTTGCTTTCAATATGATAGCGCTATATAGCTTTGAATTCTTAAAGAACATTGGAAAACTATTTGGTGTGGTATGGCGAAGATGCCGCCCAAAATTGGTATTAATACAAAATCAAATTTATCTGCAAGACAGACATTTAGACAAATCCATTAGGTGTGGTGTGGAGAGAATAACTTTCACAATTGGCCTAGATATGAAATCTAAAATGCTTGCAAGGCAGCCATCTTGAAAATCGGTTTCCGTTGAAAAACCTCTAGACCTGACCGATTGATTGATTAAATTGAGGTTTGGGATTGGTGAGGAGCATTGACCATTGTTTCAAAACATTAAAATTCATTTGGTGACACATGGGGAATCTCCTTGTAAAATTTGGTACAAATGCGAAATACAATATGGTCATGACACAGCCATTTTGAAAAGCAATTGCTGTAGGACAACTGTGTGTAATTTCAATAGACTGACTCAGAACTTGAAAATCCTTTGTGCGTGGCATCCTGGTATGAAATCCAAGATGGTCACATGGTTGCCATCTTGAAAACTGGTCTTCATACAATAACTTTCATTAACGTTGAAATTCCCCTGAAATTGGGATTATGGTAATTTTAGCTTCCAAGTATATAAATCAATTCCAACACATGTAAAAAGCGGGCGGAGCTTAGTTAGAAATGGGTGGGGCATAGCCTAGAAATGGATCCGTCTATTAATTAAGACTGTAAATCAATGGAGGATTCCAGTTTATCCATCAATCGGTCACAATCAACTATTTAACGTGTAGAATGGCATCATAATCAATTACGTCATGAATGACATAGCTAAGTTCATCATGAATGGTGAATTGATAATGGACTAAGGGGTGTTGTACGAGTTGTATGTCTTTATTATTTAATAAACATTGTTGAAAATTTTGAAACTAATTTGACTGGGCGCTGTTGCTGCCTAGTCAGGGATAGATTCATCCCAGCACGCCGAAGTGTGGGTGGAGTTCAATTAAAGATGGGAAGGTCATAGCTAAAACTGGATTCCTCCATTGAGCATAGGACTGCATAAGCTAATATTATACTGACGTTCACATTATTGCAATTCAGTTTAATCCATGTGGGTATATACTTCCTTAGGACATTTATATTATTCCACCCTTTCACATCCATGATGTATATTATTATTCCACCCTTTCATATCCATGATGTATTTTATTATTCCACCCTTTCACAGCCATGATGTATATTATTATTCCACCCTTTCATAGCCATGATGTATATTATTATTCCACTCTTTGCCAGCAATGATGTACATCTAGAATGGCCACCCCCTAACATGTAATCAGCAATGAAACATATTCCATGTTGCGTTAGCAGCATTAAAACCGTAAAAACAAAGGCATTCAAGTTAGAATTGCTTTCCCGCATTTGTTATTGATTTTTTTTCCATGATAGCTTTTAAATCACACAAAGATATGTTTCCTAAAAATTAACCGCAAGTTTCCAGGAATATTTTGTGCGAAGATAAATATAGAATTTTCAATTACACTAACATCAGTGACAGGATGGCGCAAATTTGTGTGCAATTATCTAGTTATGATAGCTAGTCACCTTCTGGTAACTCACTTCATCCTGTATCTTACACGTTATTTTTAATAGAGCCTGTAATTGAAATCTTGCTGATTATTTTGAAAACAAATTGATTGAAAGTTGATGCTGCCTTAGACAGCAAAAACTTTCAGTCAAATTGTTTCCCGAAATATTCAGCGGATGTGACATTAACTTCCTTGAAACAAGCTCCTGGAAATGCAAGAGGAATTACTTTAAGGAAAAAGATTCCATTTCTCGCTAAGAGCACTGATGAATTAGGAATGATTGGATGTGATTAAATTATGAACCTCCTGGAATTATCCAAGATGGATTCGATTAGCTGTAGTTATTAAGAAGCACTACTGGGACATTAAATTGCTGACATTACCGCGCATCACAGATATGCGCTATCAATCAATCCCATTTATTGTTTCCAGTTGCTATGGATACTATGATATCTTCTTGAAAAAACACCATAATTTTCAAAATCAAATTATGTTCAATTTAGTTGGTTTATCTTTTCTGAATGTAATGACTTTTCCAAGGGCATGGATTAACCCCTACTACTTTGATGTCAATTGCTTTTACTGTGTCAATAGCACAGAAACTGGTGTACGTTTTTAAACAATTTTGGTGGATGATGATCATGATGTTGCTGTCTATGAAAGCAACATCTCTTGCCAAATACGTTTAAAAATGAACACTATTTCATCTTTTAATTTCATTTGAAAATTAATAATTTTGATATCTGTGTGGTAATGTTTAAGAACTGGCAAGTTTGAACATATCAGAAAATCTTGATTGTGCATAATTTCTGCTTTTACCTAGAGATATTTTGAGACTTTCAATGAACACCGACCATCAGTAGACCTAGATCTAAAAAATTATCAACCAATTTAAATGTTTCAAAATAATACTCTCATCGATATTATAGTCACGGTTTTAGGTTAGTATAGTAGCGCCAAGACTCACAAGATTCACGCTAGAGTAGCTAGGTAGCCGGGTCAACCCTAACATGCGATATAGTTAGTTGAGTAAGTTAGAGATTGCATTGAATAGAATGGAATTTAAACACATGATAAACCGACATGCCACAAGGTGCATCAACTCACCTACCCGAGGACAGCTGCAAAGGGTTTCATGTAAACCCACTCATGTAAACTCAGTTATCCTCACCAAACATACACATGAGAGAAAATATAGCAGACCATAAACCTGATACAGAATGGGACAATCTAGATATGAAACTTGAGATGGGTGCACAGTTTATGTAAATAACAATGAACTAAGTCTGGTGAAAATAAATTTTCTTGTCTCAGCAGTGTGAACAGTTACTCCTATATGAGCTACAGATAAGAAACCATGCGTGTGTGTGTGTGTGTGTGTGCGTGCGTGCGTGCGTGCGTGCGTGCATCCGTGTGTGTGCGCACCGCGCTGTGTACATAACTATCAGAATGATATTGTCCTCGTATGATGTAATATGTAATATAATATAATATATAATTAATGGACTGATCCGGTTAGGTAAAAATTCAGTAATTAGGTGTATTCACGGATTGTAGAGATTCCTGGATAATACACCGAAAGGTGTTACGCCAGACATTTGCAGAAACTCCAAGAACAAAACAGAACATTGGCAAGTGACAAAACCATCCTAGAATTGGATTCGATTACAAGATTAAGCATGATTGTGAGCGGGATACAGAAATACATGCTAAGTTGAGAGGCATTAACCCTTTAACACTCATGTTAAAATCAGACAGAAACAGCTTCTGCAGTGGTCTTGAGAAATGTCCATTTGCAGACCAAGAGAAGACGATTTTTGAAAATTTACCACTGGAATGACTGGCTCGGTGACCGAGCCACACCGAGCCAGTCATTCCAATTGTAAATTTTCAAAAAAATTCTCTTGGTCTGCAAATGGACATTTTCTATGGGAAAATTTGAATTTTCTTGAACAAATTCGAGGGTTAAAAGGTTAAATGTTGTGATCTTTCAGTTAATCATCATTAACACGTGTGGAGAACTAATTTCCCTATCCGTCATAATTTAATTAAGTTGTTTGTTAATGATTGTTGATAGTGTAAACGGAAATATATAGGTTTTTGGGGTTGCTTAATATGAATTTAACACATTCAAATCTGATTTATCAATCAGGTTGTGCAAACAAAACTGATTGACTAATTTGATCAGTGCCCAGCTTGTATTTTGTGCTATTTTTAGCTCGACTCTGGGAAGTAAAACGAGCTATTGCGATACCCTGCACGTGGTCCGGCAGTGGTGGTGTCAGGCGGCGTTTAGCTCAACATTTCTGTTTTTATCTCAGTTTTGGTTAATCATACTGGACCTAAACTTGGGTACTTGCTTCCTTATAATGATACAGCCTCTCCTGATGACCTTGGGGTCAAAAGGTCAAAGGTCAAGGTCACTGTGACCTCGGTAAAACCCTTGGTTTTTTTCAACATTAGCATTTTCCATTTGGCTCAACCTTTCTGTTTATATCTCAGGTTTGGTTAATCATACTGGAGGCAAACCTGAACACATCCCACCTTATCACGAACCTGACATCACACAATTATGTTGAGGTGAAGAGGTCAAGGTCACTATGACCTTGGTAAAACCTTATTTGTTCAACATTAACATTTTCCATTTAGCTCGACTTTTCTGTTTATATCTCATGTTTGGTTAATTATACTGGACCCAAGCTTGGACTTATGCCTCCTTATAATGACATCAGGCAATGATGTTTTGGTCAAAACGTCAAAAGTCAAGGTCATTGATATGCATGACGACAGTCTGTCAACCATCATCCATCCGTCAACTGTTTTTAAAACGCTACACTTCATTAACCGCTTGGTGGATTTCAACCTAATTTGGGTTGAAGGACCTTATGGAGATATGCTTCAGAACATATATACAGAATTTTGATTGGTCAATTTTTTGGTGGCCACTTGGATTTTTTTTCACTTTCTAGAACCATTTAAAATGTTACCCCTTAATTAGTGTGGTAATTTCAATGAAACTTGGGTGGAATGATACTATGGTGGTAGGCTTCAACATATCAAGTGAAAATTTTGATTTGTCAATTCTTTGGTGGCCATCTTGAATTTTGTCAAAAGTTATCCATCATGTCTACAGGCATTTAAATGCAAATGGTTCAAATCATAATGGCCCAGGTTAGCGTTACAGACCCTTGCGTTGTTGATAAGGTCGTCTATAATTATTTTATGTTTGAAATCAAGCTTCATAGTTCATTGTAAAGTCGTAAAGTCGAGCTTCATGGTTACATTGTAACCACATTTCTGGTTTACAAATGCATTAAAAAGATCTTCAAAACTACTTGATATGAAATTTAAAAACGTCATCTAGGGCTTATCGAGATGACTTTCTCAAGTCTGTTCACGAGAACCTGATTGGTGGATTTGTCTTATTTAAATATATCTCCTTATGAAAGCAACAGTCAAAACAGTTTCAATACCTTCATCATCCTACCACCTAACTCTTTAGTGATCAAGATTCGCCAAAAATATTAAAATTTTTACATAGTAAACGTCAATTTATAGGCCAAGAGATTATTTTTTTTAATTCTCAGGTAAATTAAAAAAAATACTCTTCTCTTGACCTGTAATTTGATATTCATCTTGACCACTGCAAAGGCTGATTAAACTGTTAGTTATTTACTATATATGTGTACGCGGCTTATTTTCAGGATCTGTGTATTGGGCACGGCTAATGGTTGGTTCCTGCGTATTAACACACGCGTGCACATTGACCAGGTTGTAGAGTGGTTTGCTCAGTACTGCCCACATATGGAGAGACTGGAGATACAGTGGGATCCAGACACGATACGCTTCAGTGACAAGAGTAATAAATTTGTGGACCATATCAGGTAAGAATATTATCATCATCATCCAGTGATTAAAGAGATAAAAGCTGATTAGATAATATAAATGTTGTCTCGCAATCTGCTTTCATATAAGTAACTCATATTAATAGAAGTGTGGTAGAATTCCATGAAATGTTCTTTGGGGAGATGATGCGTTGAATGGATGGATGGACATGTGGAGGAATGGATAGACAGACGGGTGGACCAAAGTGATTTCAATATCCCACTATTTACCATTTTTTTCAAAGTGTGTGAGGATAAGTTTGCGGGAAAAATAAATAATAACAGACGGTGACCGGCAGGATTTCTGTATTAAAATCAGTATGCAGAAAAACTATATCAGTACCATTATATTTTTTTTAAATTAAGTATTCTAAAACTGATCAATAGCTCTGAGCTAGAGACTATTTAACCCTTTTCAAGGACAAATCCACAAAAACAAATTCTTCACAATATATATCATATTCTGTTGAATATTTTGAACTTAATATGACTGGAAGTCATGCTGTCTAACGCAGTAATATTAATTTCAAAATATTCAACAGCTTTCTTATATGTTTGCCCTGAGATTGAGATATATGGAATTTATCGGTGAAACTGTTATATATATATATATATATATATATATATATATATATATATATATATATATATATATATATATATATAGGCTATATTCCACTGAATCGCCTAAGACAGCGGCAGCTGTTTACACACGTATCTGCTTATTAACCATTAAACTGCCTTCTTGAAAAAGAATGTCTGCAGCCCAAGAGAATAATTTGAAAATTTTCCCCTGGAATGACTGGCTCAATAAACAGGCGCGTTTTCAAAACATATTCTCTTGTCCTGCAATTGTACATCCAATATAAAAACATTTACATTTTCTTGACCAATCTTGTTCATTATACGATTAAATGAGAAACTCAGTCAGCATCATTGAATATCAGATGAAATTTTTTTTAACACTAACCCTCGAATTTGTTCAAGAAAATTTCAATTTTCTCAAAAAAATGCCCATTTGCAAACCAAGAGAAGACTATTTTTGAGGATTTACCATTGAAATGACTGGCTCGATAATCGAGCCAGTCATTTCAGTGGTAAATCCTCAAAAATAGTCTTCTCTTGGTTTGCAAATGGACATTTCTGAAGACCTGCGGAAGCCATTGTTGGCTGAAATGAGGGTTAAAGGGGTAATAGCTAAAATACATCATGAAAATAGACATTATTAAAAAAATACTCATTTGCAGATCATGAGGGTAATTATTAACTCAGCGGACTGACAGTCAGCTTGACTTGTCAGTCAGCTGAGTTACATGTATAGTCCCACCTCCTTCATTCGCCTTCTGTCCTTCTTTTTGTCTATCTCTGTATCATCCACAATGGCGGCATGTTTCATTATGTCTGGACAGATTAAGATCAAACTTGGTCAATATGTTCCTGTGGGCATCTAGTATCGACATTATGAAAATGAAACTAATTCGAAGAAAGAGATTACTTTGGTGTCATGTTGTGTCATATTTAGAGTTTTTTACCTCTACCTTGTTATGTGGGTAGCTTTGGCCAGGGACGACAACCTGTATAAGAACTAGGTTAATCTAACGTAGTTTCTGCATAATATACGTCAAAGGTCAAGTTTCCTATTTGACTCAATGGTTGTAATCAGTAAGAGTAATAAGAGTAATCAGAGATAGCAGACCCTTGCCCTCCCTTTTTGGCACATTGTAAATTTTCCCGATTTTTTTAATCATGGCCAAAGTTGTGAAATCCATCAAATGAAAAAAACCAGTATGGCCGCCAAATATGCTACATTTTGATTAGTCCACAGCATGTGTCAACTTCATTTGAAAAAACTAATGACCCTTAGTGTCTAATCATATCTTCCAAATTTCGGGCCGATCCGTTCAGGGGTTCAGGAGGTTATTTTCACAAAAACTAGGTCATCTTAGATGGCTGCCAAAGCATTAGGCCAATCAAGTTCCCTCGAACAAATCTGATTCAACAGATCCCCTAGATCACGTTTCATGAATTTTGAATCGATCCCCCAAGCAATTTCAGAGATTTATAAAGGAGTTTCTAAAAATTGGCAAAAATCGAAGACGGTCGCCGGGCAAATTGGCCAATTGGCTTTGGTTGAACAAACTTTGATCGCTATGGATGACTCCTGCCAAATATTGAAATCAGCCCAGTGTTTTTGAAGAATAAGAAATTTTAAATTCCCATTGCTTCAGTATGGGAGTTTATGGTGAGAAAATGATCCAAGATGGCCACCAAACCATTTATCCAGCACTTTAGAGAGTGGCAAATTTTAAATCAGCATACCCAAAAACGTATTTGAAACCATCCAATATGGTGCCAAACACTACATTTTGATTGGTCCACGGTGGCCATGTATTTTGACGTTTCAACTTTCATTTTTCTAAAAAATCAGGCAAAATCTCAGGTGGCCACCGCCCAAATTGGCTGATCAGCTTTGGATAAACTTGTATCGCTGTGCCTGCCAAAGATAATTGAAATCGACCCAGTGCTTCTCAATAAGACATTTTAAATTTCATATTGCTTTAGTATGGGTGTTTTTGGCAGGAAAATGATCCAACATGGTTGCCAAACTTTTATCTGACAGTGTCAAAAGTGGCAAATTTGAAATCGGTATGATGAAAAACCTGTATAAAATCAATTTCTAAAAATCTGATAAAATCCAAGATGGCCACTGGCCAAATTGACTGATCAGCTTCATTTGAACAAACTTGGGTCTCTATGCCCTAAGAGTGGATCCTGTCAAATATAATTCGGTCAATGAAAAAGTTTATGGACGGACGATGGATAGATGGATGACGGATGGTTGCCATGGCATAAGCTCAATTGGCCTTTCAGGCCAGGTGAACTAATAATATAATAAGCATGCCCTTGTATGGCTAAATATTAAAAACCTGTCCACATGTGTGTTTCAATATTGCTGTTATGGGTGACTGAAACAAGCCCTTGGGAAATTTTTGTTTTAATATGCATTCAGAATCTTCAGGTATTGATGTTAACTGATATGAAATTTAATATAGCAAAAAAACTGTTTACATTTTAATCCCGGAAAAACTATGTTCTTTTCTATATTTAAAACTTATTCTGTTGAATATTTTGAAATTAATTTACCCGGAAAATAGCGCTGCAAAGGCAGCAACAGCTTAATTCATTATATTCCTGTATGGCTGCCTTGATAATGAGATCCCTGGAATTCATCAGTGAAAGGGTTAATTTAATTCTGTCATAAATCAGGCCAGTATAACCTATATTGAAACAAATAACAAAGAAATTAATAATCTCGAAACAGATAAATCATGATAAAGCAGTTGGTTTGAAGTCTACCGATTTTATAAACAACAGAAACATGCATCACTTTGATGTGCAAAATGATAACCATTTCATCAATGAATTCCCAATATCTGATTTTCAAGCCAACCATACAGCAAAACTCTTGAATATTTTGAAATCAATTTGACTGGAAGCCGTTGCTGCCTTCCAGTTAAATTAATTTCAAACTATTCAACAGAGTAAGTTTTATGTTGTAAATAATTTACTTTTTCCAGCATTTGTAAGTGAAAGGGTTAATTGCTACAGTGTCAGAAGCCAGGAAGTCTAGCGTACGTCTTGACAACAATGTTGCTGAAAGCTGTTGCTCTTTTAACCCTTTCGTTGCAAAGCCAGTCACAACCATAAGTACTCTATAGTTGTCTTGAGGAATGTCTGTTTAGAGAACAAGAGAAGATTATTGTCTTGCCTGCGAAAGCATAAAGCGAGACATGGGGATCACTAATTCTGGCGTAATCATCTGTACCTTTGGTTAAGGTTTTTAACCCTTTAAACAGCTTCTGCAGTGGTCTTGAGAAATGTCCATTTGCAGACCAAGGGAAGACGATTTCATTTTGGAAGCATTTTTATACCCTACCCAAAAAATTGGTGGTCTATTATGTGATGGCGTTTATGGGTGGGTGGCAGAGTGGGTTCCGCACGATAACTCCGCTACCGATCATCGGATCGCTTTGAAACTTCATAGGATGATTGGACTAGGTCTGACGAAGAAACCTATCAAAATCGACAATGATCTGAAATCCAAGATGGCCACCAGACACCTGCGGCCATCTTGAAATTTGGTTTCCGGATGATAACTGTGTTACCGTTTATTGGATCACACTGAAACCTGAGAGGATGGTTGGAATAGGTATGCGGAAGAAACCTATAGAAATTGACGATGATTCAAATGGCCGCCAGCTATCGGTGGCCATCTTGAGAATTTGTTTCCGGATGATAACTCTGTTGGCGTTTATTGGATCACTTTGAAACTGCATAGGATGATTGGACTAGGTCTGAGGAAGAAACCTATCAAAATTGATGATGATCCGAAGTCCAAGATGGCCGCCAGCCACAGGCGGTCATCTTGAGAATTGGTTTTTGCACGATAACTCCACTATTGTTTATCAGATCACTTTGAAACTTCATAGGATGATTGGACTAGGTCTGAGGAAGAAACATATCAAAATCGACGATGATGCAAAACCCAAGATGGCCACCAGCCACCGACGACCATCTTGAAAATTGGTTTCCATACAATAACTCTTCGCTATCATTTACGCTTTGAAACTTCATAGAATAGGATGATTGGACTAAGTCTGAGGAAGAAATCTATTGAAATCGACAATGATCTGACATCCAAGATGGCCACCACCCACTGGCGGACATCTTGAAAATTGGTTTCAGGATCATAACTTCATTATCGTTTATTGGATTGCTTTGAAAATGTATAATGTGTTTGGACTAGGCCTAGAGAAGAAACCTATAGAAACTGACGATGATCCTAAGTCCAAGATGGCCTCCAGCCATTGACGGGCATCTTGAAAATCGGGTTCTGAACGATAATTCCAATTTTGTTTAGTGGATCGCTTTGAAATTTCAGGATTCCTGGACAAGAGGAAGAAACATATTGAATTTGTAGATGATCTGAAATTGAATATGGCTGCCAGCCACCGACCGCCATCTTGACAATTACTTTCCGGATGATAACTCCATAACCGTTTAGCAGATTGCGTTAAAACCTAGTCTGATAGCGGGTTGCTACCTAATACATAGAGAAAGGCATTTCCAGTGATTGTGGGGCCCTCTGAGTTAAACCACGTTTCCTAGTTCCAGTAGTAAAAATTTTCAAAAATAGTCTTCTCTTCGCCTGTAAATGGACATTCAATAGGCATATATTTTTATTTTCTTGATCAAATTTAGCCATTATAAGATTAAACAGCAACAGTTTACTGCAACATTTTTGTCAAAATGAACACCAGTTATCATTTGAAAGATAATGTAAGTTAAGATTCTGAAATTTCATTGATCTAGAGTTTGGGACATGTTGAGTTACGCTTCTGTTATGTATTTGGAGAATAAAAACAACTTTCAGCAAAATAGTTAACAAAACAACACACTGTATATCTCTCGTGAGACCGGGATTGCTTGTTAGGTTTCCGTTCTTCTGTTTGATATTTTACTAGGATGATTAAAAGCAGCTTACTGCATGAATTAGCGGTGAACAGCTTGCCATTGCTTGCAGCTTGAACCGTTAAACCGGTTATCGAGCCAGTCATTCCAGTGGAAAATGTTAAAAAATTGTCTTCTTGGTCTGCAAATGGACATTTTTTAAGACCACTCCAGAAGCAGTTGTGGCTGATATGAGGTTAAAAGGTTAGAGTTATCTGGATGCAATAAAATCTTTAATTTGATATGCTGCTGTCAGATTTGGCCGACATATTTAATAGATGGATCCATTTCTTACTATGCCCTGCCCATTTATAGCTAAGTTATGCTTTTTCGCATATTGACATCGATTTATATACTTTGAACCCTGACATCACAGAATCCCATTTTCAAAATAACTATTCAGGTAAGATGTTGAATATTTTAAAACTAATTTGACTGGGTCTGGTAAAACGTGATAAGCCACGTCGCTGAAGTATACCCTCTGTTCCCCCATCCGACGTTATAGATTCTAATTTGACTGGGTGCTGTTTTTCAACAATGGCTCACTGGATATCAAGAAAATTTAACAGCGGTGTTATATACTATGCAGGGGTCCTATCTGCATCATTACCGATTTCATTTTCGGAAATTTTACAAATTTTTTCTACGGTCTTAGAAAGAATATTTTTCAAGTTTTTTACGCTATTGTTTTTAAGGACTAAGGGCCATTAAAGTTTGTTCAAGAGAAGTTGATCCATCAAACAAACTTGCCGCTTTAAAATGTCTTTAAAAATCTGCTCCAAAACCGCTTGGGGGATCAATTCAAAACGCAGGAAATATCATCTAGGGCAAGAGCTGCATCAAGTTTGTTTCAAGGAACTTGATTTTTGCCAAAATGACTCCAAAACCACTGAGCGGATTGGGCTGAAATTTGAGAGATATGATTAGGCACTGAGTGCCATTGAAGTTTTTTCAAGGGAAGGCGCTACGTCAGAAACATGGCAGAAGTGGACCAATCAAAATGTAGCATGTTTGGTGGCCATATTGGACTTGCAAAAATGTCCACAAACTCATTTAGAAGACTACTCCTAAACCACCCACTAACAATTGTGACAAAAATGCATAATGTTCCAGTTGAGCGACACAGGCCCCTCGGGCCTCTTGTTTCATTTATTCTAAGTAACGTTTTAACGGCATTTGTGTCCCAAAGACGGAGGTAGCAATGTTACTATCAACACCAGCACACTAGATTCAAAGCTACACATTTTCCTTTGTAACCCTTCTGTTATGAACCTTCCAGCCACTACGATCATCCCAGTTAACAGCTGCCAAGGCTGTAACAGGACAAAAAAACTATTGAACCCCAATCTCTCATGTCATCACATCCGACACTCACTCTAGATCCGGTGGATACAGAACTACTTCATGACCCTTCCATCATGACCATTCCAGTCCCTATAGTCGGCTAAGGTAACTGGTGCCAAGCTTTTAACAGGATGCAAGAACACTAGCTCCACCATGAATCTCTACAAAAATAAAAAATATGACACACGCTTTCCCGTCAATTTCATTTAAGCCGGGCACATGAGAAATGGCATGGTATTCAGGACCATAACAATCCTATCATTTGACCTGACAGATCCAAACCCCACTTAATGGAGGAAACAGGAATGCCATTGGATCCACAAGCATCACACTATTGAGCCAATAGGAATTTGCCTTTCCAGAGTATCCATCATCAGACCTCGTATGACGTCATAATCAGTTCTGCACATGTATGATGATGTCATAATCATTATGTCACAAAGGGTTCCATATAGACCGTCATCAAATCTCAAATGGTCCTTAGGCAGCAACAGCACCCAGTCAAATTAGTTTCAAAATATTCAACAGCTTACCTGTGTAGATTTTTGGAAATTGATAGGCAGGGTGGTCAGAGATTGATCGATCCCAACACGAGCGAGGTGTGGGTGGAGCTTAGCTAGAGATGGGCGGGGGATAGCTAAAACCGGAAAGGTCCATTTACCTAGCAGGAAAGGAAATTTCTCTTTTGGTGACTCAACCATCTACTGAACCTCATTAAATTGTCTTACTACTCAACGCTATCCATGCTGTTACAGGCGAGATATTGCACTCTTCAGCATTCTTGTAAGTACTAAGGAAAGCAAATGCCATTCAATAAGCTACAGCACTACAGCCTGCCAATGACAGCTGACAAACTGTATATCATATTAGAATTCCAGCCTTTTATTCCATTAGTTGACCTTTAAATGCTATGAATAATTAATTACCGGTATGCCAACACTCCTTCAGATTAGGGTCCCTTAATGCTGAATAATACTGTCAATTATTCGTTCTGTCTAGGATTCGGCATGCAATGTTCCTTTTAAACATGATGTTGCTTCGAGGCGCCACTACAATATCCTGCAACAATAACATACAACTACATGTGTAGTTCATTTTTAGTGTTTCTACAAAATCTGATATTTGGTGTGAGCAGTAAGATACTCGTTAATTTAGCTGGTATTTCATTGTTAGCTGAATGATAACTGAGGAAGTCATTTCAGTGATAAATTTCAAAAATACTTTTCTCTTGGTCTGCAAATGTACATTTTCAATGAGAAAATTAAATATTTTTTAATTTGAGTTTTTAAGGGTTAATTCTGCTCTTATTGGAGATTACTGCTGTTGTTTGTTCAGTAATGTTGATCCAATATTGATCCATTATCACTACAATAGATACAGCTGTCATATGCTATCTGTCAAGTTAACCCTCTACAGTTCAAGTTGGCGCAAACCAACGTCGAGGGTGATCTCAAGAAATATACGTTTGCCGACCAAGAGAAGACAAGTTTTGAAAATTTATCTCCTGAATGGCTGGTTCAATAACTGAGCCAGTCATTCTAATGATACATTTTCAAAAATATTCTTCTCTTGGCCTGTTAATGGCAATTACCTAGGCATAAATTAAGATTTTTTTTAATGAGCAATTTTGAGCATGAAGTGACTAATGATGTGATAGATTGATACTGTATTATTAGCTCACCTGGCCTGAGAGACCAAGTGAGCTTATGCCGTGGTGACTTAAAAAATACCTAATAGAGGTCTCCCCCCCCCCCCCACACCCCCCCACACCCCTTTACTCAGAGCTTTTGATTTAGAAAATTTACAGCCCTTGTCCTATTGGAAGCCACGGTTATTGTTGAGCGAATTACGGTATCCAGATAGTTAGGCGGCCATCTTGAATGAAGTAGTTTTTGCGAAAATGACTTCTCCAGAACCGCTGAACGACGGACCTGTTCTCAAAATATGCAGCATATGTGTGTTCATTGTTGATTGAGTATGCGCTAAATCTGTTACTATAATATGACACAAGGGAGAGAACTCTGGTAACATGACACAAAGGATGATACTCTGGATACACTTTAATATATCATAGCTTTCTATATTTAGCTACCTCTCGCTTAGAAAGAACACATCTTAGAGTTCATGAAATAAGAATAGCTTACCTTGGATATATAACTACACTAGTCAGCTCAATGACAGCTTTTCAGTAAGCTCACGCAATATTTTTGTGACGGTTTAACTGTCTGCCTGTTGAATTTCTGCAGACAACATTCTCCATCGGGTTCAACTCTGGATATGCCGAATATTTTTAAAACAACTTGACAGAAATTTTATATAACTGACTATTTTCAAACCAATTTGACTGAAAGTTGTGGTTATGGCTATGACATTAGCCACCAACAACTTTCAGTCAAATTGGTTTTAAAATAGTCAGCATGGCCAGAGTTATTGCCCATGGAAATTATTGTCTGGTGGATTGCAGCAGACAGACAGGTAACCATCCTTGCCCACTGTGTGTCAATAATCCTGTTTTTTCTGTTATCTTTCAGATTGCGGTGCCCCCATCTGAAGTCATTTACACTGAGTGATGGAGAATATTATGAAATGGTCAAGTCAAACTTTGAGCGGTCAGATCGTCTGAAGGTCGTCCGGACAACAGTTAATTATCTAACCAGTATAGTCAGCCTACTACACAGATTTAAAGACTTACTTTTCAACTGAACAGATTTTATAAATTATTATGGTCGGTGTGTGGATCGTGAGTGTTCTTCTTCTTCTTTTCGTTTGCTGATCATACCGCCAGTCCTAAAGTGACTATCGACATGATCATAAGCGTTAAGTGCATGGATCCATGGTTTATTAGAGTGTGCCGTGCGGCCTGGAACCTCCGTCTTCAGCACTCGAGGTTTCTGTCAGGGTTACCTCAACCTTACCTCCTTTAGTCGCCTCTTACGACACGCAGAGGATACGGAAGGTGTATTCTAAGCCCCACCTACAGGTCAAGATCGTGAGTGTGATTTGTCACAATTTGTCATTGTGCTTAGCTGGCAAAAACTCCAAAACATAACGAAAGATAAGGAGGGTGGGATTGGTGCAATTGTTGCTTAATTTTATTGTACAATGTTATGTTCTTCTCTCATATATTTTTGCCTATGGACAAATGTGTGAGGGTAAGACAGCTTCAGTGCTAGTCCATTTCAGCACATACATAATGTCACGCTTGGTCATCTAGAAGAAAAGACATTCAACAGCCTTATTTGAAACCAGCACCCCTACTGATGCCCCATCACCTTCATTTGAAACCAGCATCTGCTGATGCTCCACCCATTCACTTTTATATCACACATACACCCCTCCCCTCCTCTTGCCCACCCACCATCATCTACAAACACCACCCTGATGCCATGACCAACACACCTTAAACTACTATCACCAATCCAGATGGCTGTACCCAGCCTTGTTATGCCGAGGCAATTGCCTGTCATCCGTCCATCAGATTTTTCTTTAAATGACTTCTCAAGAACCACTAGGTTTATCTCAAATTATATCTGGCAGGAAGCATCCTTATGGCATAGCGATCCAAGTTCGTTTAAGTGAAGCTGATCGACCAATTTGGCTGGTGGTCATCTTGAATTTTCGCCAATTTTTTGAAATTTCTTTGAAAATCCTTCAAATCCGCTTGGGTGATCAATTCAAAACTCATGAAACATCATTTAGAGCAAAAGATCAACCAAGTTTGTTCAACAGAACTTGATTGCCCAAATGCTTCGGAGGCCATCTTGGATGACTTTGTTTTTGTGAAAATTACTTCTCGATAACCGCTGAATGGATCGGGCTGCAATTTAGGAGATATAATTAGGGACTAAAGGCCATTAAAGTTTATTTAAGTGAAGGTGTTACATAAAAAAACTTGCCGACCATGGACTAATCAAAATGTAGGGTGTTTGGCAGCCATATTTGTTATTTGATGGATTTTGAATCCAGAATTGGTATTATATAGGCATTTAGGTATTCTGATTTCAAATTTTCCATTTCCAAAAGTGACGGATAAACTGTTTGGCATCCATCTTGAATTTTTTCATACCAAACCCTCCAATACTAAAGCAATAGGAAATTTAAAATGTCTTCTCCAGAACCGCTCGGACGATTTCATGTATGTTTGGCAGGAAGTATCCTTAGGCCATAGAGATCCATGTTTATCCAATTTGCCTGTTGGCCATCTTGGATTTTGGCTGATTTTTAAAAATTGCTTAGGGGATGTTTGTTTAAGGAAACTTGATGGGCCAAATGCTTTGGCAGCCATCTTGGATGACATAATTTTCACGAAAACAACTTCTCCAATCGGGTCGAAATTTGTGGGATATGATTAGGGACTAAGGGCCTTTAAAATCTGTTCACGGGAAGTTGATATGTAACAACACGGTCGCCATGTTCGTGTTACAATTCTAGCCAAACTCTTAGGGTTCTACTTATAACTTTCTAGTTGAAATGCCTATGTTCCGGGTGAGCGATACAGGCCCATTGTTTGAAAACACCACCACTCGTGACAAGTATAGAATGTAGTTCAGGTCACCACCTGCAAGATTGCTGACCATGTGCTAGAATTTATGAATCTGTTAATATAAAAATTGCCTGTAGCACTGCTGTGTTAATGGTGCCCACTATGAGATATGTGAACAGTTTACTGCTGTGGTCAAGATGTTAGTTGTAGCCGCCGATAGAAAGCAAGCTGAAAATAATGTTGCTGTAATAGGGAGCAATGTGTCAGCGACATCATTTTCAAAATGAAAATCCATTGTCATGCTATAGAAAATTTAATAACGTATACAGAATTCGGAAGTAAATGGTGTCACTCTGGCTGTACATTCTAGGCACTTATTAACGCAGTATATTGTATGAGCAATTAGAACCGTATTAATATTACCCATTTGTCTGACATCTGGTCATCTACAATTACGGCACCTTTTGTTATTTCTAACATTTAGATAAAGCTGGTCAAAAGGACCATATATGTATCACTATTTTTGAAAATTTACCACTGGAATGACTGGCTCAGTTATCGAGCCAGTCATTCCATTGGTAAATTTTCAAAAATAATGATGCATATATGGCCACTACTCTAGACTATTGCAGAAGCCATTTTTGGCTAGCTTGACCATAAAAGCGTTAAGTTTTAGGCATGAATCATTATAGTCCTGGGGACATTGTTTCTCATAGCTCATGCAGACCAGAATCAACTAATTATTCTTGATATAAGGAATATCCAGTTAAATATTTTGAAATTAATTTGACTGGGAACTGTTGCTGCCGATTACAGCAACAGTTTCCCGTCTAATTACTTTCAAAATATTCGACAGTTTCCCCGTATAGTTGTCTGGAAATTGAAATGGTATCATTTCATTGGTCAAATGATTATTGTTATTAGTTGCGACTCTCAATCTGGAAGTCGGTCAGTAAGTCTGTCTGTCAAATTCTTGCTGCCTAAGTCACAGAGATACAGCACACCACAGTTGTTTACATCAAGCTTATCATCTTACACTGAAAGTAGTCATTGTACTTGTTTGATTTTATAGCTTTAATTATGCATACTTTATTATTTATTTAACATTTTATGTTATTAGCAATCTGTGCCAAAAAAACCACAACCCATTTCTGTTTTTAAAATTAACCTCTTGCTGTATCACCTAGTCAATGTACCTGGGATAAAGTGATAATTTACAATTGATTGATAGTTCATGATTAACCATTTCACCGATGAATTAAATTTTTGCGGCAACCGTTAAATATTTTGAAATTAATTTGACTGGAAGCCATTGCTGCCTAAGGTAGCAACATCTTCCAGTCAAATTAATTTCAAAATATTTAACAGAATAATTTTTATCATAATGAATTTACATTTTCAGAGATTTGCAATGAAAGGGTTAACAATGATACATTAATTGTTTTAAATTAATTGATTGATTTTGACTGAATACACTAATTTATTGAATAGTTAATGTTAGTCTTGTTAGAATATTATATGTTATACATGTATGTGATTTATTTTCATTGTTTTATATACATTTTCATTTAAACCTTATAACTCTGTGTAATCAAAACCATTGTATGTTTTATACTACACATATTGGCTATTGCCACGATGAGCTGTTGTTTATAAATAGTGTACAAGTTAAGAAGTGTCTCAGTCAACCCTTTAATAGTCAAGTTTGGTCAAGAAAACTGATGTTTGATAATTCAATGTCCATTTACAGGCCAAGTAGAAGACTAGTTTTTTTATTTACCACAAGAATCTGTTCCTCTGGTAGATTAAGAAAAATGAGTTTAAAGTGATACAGCGCATCACAAAGGAATAACTGCCTTCTGTTGAACCACGACTTTCGCAGAACGTATGCAATTAATCTTGAAATTGTATGAATAAGAGACTCATAAAACTAAAACCCAGACCATAATTTTCTATCATGTTCAGTGAAAAGTAGGTCATGTTGACCTACTTTTGATACATGACAAATCGGTAGGATACAATGCATCCATACATCAAATTTGGTTACTGTATGCAAAACTCTTGAAACTACAGCTTGAACACGAATAATCTATGATGTTCAATGAACCATGAAAAGGTCACCCTGACCTACTTTTGATTCATAACAAACCTTTAGGCTATGATGCATCCATAGACAAAGCTTGGTGACTGTGCGTGAAAAACCCTTGAAAATATGGTTCAGACAAAAAATTGGGGATAGATGGACTTACAGGCAGTGATTACTATATAGGCTACCCGCTTTGCGGTGGTGGTATAAATAGTCTTCTTATGGCTTGTAAGTGGACATTACTAAAAACCACTGCCGGCTTGAGCATCAGTGTTAAAATTTTAAACATTTAAATTGTTTTGTTTTTCACACATATTCTTTATAGATTGCTCAGAATTGTGTAGTAAATTTACTTTAGGTTCAACGCATATACGAGCTAGAATGATAAACGCAAGATAGACTAATGGTCTTATATGCAGGGAAGCGACTCTGCTAACAATTTACTTATTATATTATTACACATGTAAGAGTTGTCTACCTTGGCAAAAATGTTAAATTATCTCTTCGCTTTTTGAGTGGGATAATTATAATTTTGCAAACATTCTTGTGTTTTATCATTAAATGTATATCATCTAATTTCAATTTGGATTATTCATTGCAATCTCATTTGTAAATCTTATGGAATATAGAAAACAACATTGTTTATACATGTCTTCAATCATGCGTGCAAGCTCACTTGGCAAGAAAGGCAGTTAGCTTATCCAATTGAAACCGTCTGTCCATCCATCAAGCTTTATTTAAAGGACTACTCCTCATTAATGACTAGAATAATTTCACCAAAATATGGCTGGAAGGATAAAAGTGCGATAAGCTTCCAAACTCGCATAAAAGATATTTCATTGGTCAATTTTCCTTTGGCCATCTTGAATTTTCCCAAATTTAAAAATCATTCAAAATGTGTCAAAGTGGCAGGCTTCAACGCTCCTAATGAAAAATTTTGTAGGGCAATTTTTCTGCTGGCCATCTTGGATTATCAGAAAATCGATAAAAAAACCCTACTCATTAATAGATTTCAACAAAACCTGCATCGAACCTCACCTATGGTGGTAGATTTCCAGTTTTAAACAGAAATCTTAATGGTAAATTTTCCTGGTTTTTTTTTTTGATTTCTCGAAAATCAATTTAAAAACTACTTACTCATTAACCCGTGACATGATTTCAATAAAACATGGCTGGAATGAGCCTATGATCCTAAATTTGTATACAGAAACTGATTTGTCAATTTTTCTGATGGCCATCTTGGATTTTCCAAATAGTCAACCCTTGCTTTAAAGTTATCTTGAAACAATAAGATTAGGAAAATATTTGAAAATTTCAGTGACGATTGTCTTGATCATCCTGAGCTGCCATTTTACTTTGATATTTGGGATTCTATTGTTCTCGCCATCACCTAGCATAGAACTATTCCCGTGTCTACTGTTGGCCTCTGAGGTGAGCGGATCTACTGGTATAACATGTAGTACGCGTAGGCCTATAGTAAATTTGATTCTAATTGTGTATTTCCTATGGTGGACATGAAACTTTGGTGAAAAGGCTAGTGTTGGCTTCCAGTTGTGCTCAGTTAACAAAATCCAGTATTTGTTCAAATCCTGATGTTCCACATGAGCATCACAGGGCCTTGAGCGTCTTGTTTGTATTCTGGTGCCTGGTAACCTAATGGCCGGTAAAACATCAATGGCTACAATTGTCATTCCGCAATAGTAAATGAATGATTGAATGACGGTCGTAGTCACCGTCGCTTGACTAACCATTTAGTGCACTAGGCCGCTGGTCGGTAGACGAAAATAGCTATATAAATCATAATCATGTAACAATTGCAATAATAAACAAGTGCAATAGATTGCCGACACGTGCAATCACGTTTCTGTCATATATTACAAAATATCTGATTTTCTCTTCAGACGATCGCCAAAGTTATGGAACACTAATATATGGTAACATCCTTTCTTGTGTTAAGATTTGAGCTAAATCAGATAAGTAGTTGTTAGAATACATGTCCAGGCATAGACACATGCAAGCACTACTCTTCCTCTTATGAGGGTGAGGGTCATGTGTGTTTCACAATATCTGACAATTACATGGAATCATGCATTGTCAATGAAGGGATCTGATCTGCCACTCAGGTATCTGAAGTCATAAACATATATGTCAATTGTTTGACTTGTTAGATGACATCACGATCAAAATGACTTGTCACAAAACTGGAAAAATCTGTCACTAAAGTGTACGAATTGTATGTCATTGATTAATTTACATTCTGATATATATTTTGAAACTAATCTGACTGGAAGCTGTTGCCGTCATAGGTTAACGATACTAGACATACCATCATGTCTCACTACTGCGCAATAGCAAGATAGTATATACTTATACATAGTTTGAAAATTAAACTATATACTCTTTAGTCAGAAAATCATGACTTCATACTTCTTATTTACCCATTTCTGTCCGCAAGTGTACTTGCGTGCATCCATGTGTATGTGCGTGTCTGTACATTCCTGCATGCAGAGGTGATGGATGCAGTGGTATCACAGCCCCACCTGACACAATTTCCTGTAATGTTGTGCCATCAGCACTTTTGATGCACCTCACACTTTTAGCAAAAGCTGTATCCTTGATGACCACAAACAGGCCTACATGCCACCCTCGGCAGGAGGAAATATCTCTAGAAACTACAGCAGGGACAAGAATTTTCTATTGATGTTCAGTGAACCACGAAACTGATGCTGACCTACCATTGATAGCCAGCACACCATTATCCTACAATGCATCCATATATCGATAATTATACTACCTGCTATGCGTAGTGTGGGTATTGTTTTCTTTCATCCCATCTGTCATCCGAATGTATGTACCGAAAATGTTGTCGCTGCAATTCCGTTTGAGAGAACTGAATTAAACTTGACAAGATGATTGTGCATCACCAATAGATGTTAAGTCTGCATCAGTCATGCTCGACTAATGTATGTGTGGTGTGTGCGTGTAAAATACCATGACATTTCGGTACGTACATCCCGAAAACCTTGTCACTGCAAGTCCTGCTTGGGAATTGGATGAAACTTTACAGGATGGTTGTACACCACACCCCACAAAAATGTACCTAATGTTCCAAGATTTTGCATCAGTAATGCGTGACTGATTTAGTGTATGGTGTTAAAAAGTTAGAATTTGGATATCTGCATCCTGAAGATCTTGTTGCTACAACTCCTATGGTTGGATACTTAAGACGGTGTGCATGTGCTGCGTGCGGACAGTCTCCAGCTGAGTTTCTCATGTTTTCTATGGGGTTCAATGAACCATGAAAAGTAGAGTATGCTTTTGATAAACAAGAGGCTCAATTAAGTGTCTTGACGTTCAGCTGACTGACATTTGAAGCTCTTAATTCTAAATGGATTTGGTGTTAATAGCTCGAAATACTTCAAAATTGAATAGAAATTCTATTGCTGAATGTTTTATTATTGATTCTAATAATAAAACATCAATTTGTGATGCCCTTCACCATGAACTCAATTACCACTACATGTAGCTTGAAGCATGAAAGCACTTAACCCTTTAACACATATCAGCCAAAACGGCTTCTGCAGTCTTGTGAAATGTCCATTTGCGGACCAAGAGAAGACTATTTTTGAAAATTTACCACTGGAATGACTGGCTCGATAAACGAGCCAATCATTCCAGTGGTAAATTTTCAAGAATAGTCTTCTCTTGGTCTGCAAATGGTAATTTTCTCCGAGAAAAGTGTAAATTGGTTAATTGTGATACATGTGACAGCCTTAGACCATATTGTGCAAGTTTTAACCCTTTAATGGTCAAATTTAATCAGGAAAATTAAAATATTTACTTATTGGATGTTCATTTGCATGACAAGCGATTGAAGACTGTTTTTGAAAATTTACCACTGGAATGGTAACCGAGCCAGACATTCCAGTGGTAAATTTTCAAAAATTGTCTTCTCTTGTCACGCAAATGGACATTCCTCAAGATGACCACTGAGGCCAGCTTGTCCCTTAAAGGGTTAAGAAAAGATTGGATAACTATTTACTTGATGTTAATTGAACCGTGAAAAGTAGGTCATAGTGGCCTAATTTTGATACAGCGCAAGTTTGGTTATTTGCATACGAAAAACTGTTGAAACTACAGCCCAGTCATGAATTTTCTATGATATTTAGCGAATCATAAAAAGTAGGTCAGGATGACATACTTTTGGTATGAATCACCTGTAGCAGACAATGGATCCATACACCAGTTTTGGTTATGGTATACAAGGAATTGAGGAAGCTACAGCCAGCACAGGAATTCTCCATAATGTTAAGTGAACCATGAAAAGTAGGCTACCCTGACCTACATTTAACATAAGATACACCATTAGCGTAAAATCCATCCACACACCAAATTTGGTTACTGTAAGCGAAACACTTAAAACTACAGCCTGGTCGAGGATCTTTTATGAAGTTCAGTGAACCTAGAAAAGTAGATCACACTGACCTACTTTTGATATGTGACATACTTTTATCCCACTATGTATCTATTAGATGCATTGTGGAATAAGTGTGTCACATATAAAAAGTAGGTCAGTTTGATCTACTTGTCAAGGTTCTATACACCAAGCACATGTACTGGCTGAAGTTTGCTATTGATTCCAATGGCAAAATCGGCCTATATGATCCAGAAACTCGTTCAGACTGACCTACCTCTTATGGGTTGTAGTGTATGACCAAAGCTACCCCCACTCACCAAATTAGAGGTCATTAGTTCTAAAATGCCAAAATGTGCCACCGAAGTAATATCACCCCATACTTCATAAAATCTTCAAGAGGGGATAACTGTTATTCTTCATCAAATCTTTTTCCGCTCCAACCTACTTTTCACATTTTACTAAGCATCAAACAAACTTTATGCATTCTCAGCATTCTTCCACCTAAATGGCTACCGAACTGTGTGCATGCGTGCGCGCGCGTACGTGCCATTTATCATGGTTTGCATAGTTATGGAACAACTTAGTTCAGTGTGGTGCATGGGTATCCACACTGATGCAGTGCATAAATGAATTTTAGTTTCCTTATTAAAACCAGTGATAAAAAGGCTAGTACATTTTGTATTATTCTCACCTATTTTGCACAAACATGTTGAAATCACTATGGAAATATGTACATGTCATACGTGTAGGCTCATGAGCATTAGGTGTCGGGTAAGCGAGCATCAAGACACCTGGACCGCTTGTTCTTATCTGCATCACTGCCAAAGGGTGGAAATCCTTTTAACAGATACCATTCTTTGTGTGAACCCTTTTTACCATTGAATTTGAGTTTTTTAAATTCAATTGTCTCATAGAAAATGTTCATTTGCAGACCGAGGAGACTGTTTGAAAATTTACCACTGGAATGACTGGCTCAGTTATCGAGGCAGTCATTCCAGGGGTAAATTTTCAAAAATAGCATTCTCTTGATCTGCAAACGGACATTTCTCAAGATCACTGCAGAAGCTGATATGAGTGTTAAAGGGTTAAATGTGGAATAGTTTTTTAAATAACTCCTGACACACAAACACAGATGGACCGAAATTACATCCAGCTTCTACTTACATGGTGATGGTAATGAAACACACACAGGATATTGGTGCCCAAGGGCCCGTGACCCTCACATGGACCATTGTATTTGCATTTAACCAATCAAAATTCTCATTAGAACTCTGGAAGTCGATCACCATAGGACCATTCCACCCAAGTTTCATTGAAATCTGGCCATTGATTAAAGAAGTGTAGCATTTTTAAAGGATTTCTGGAAAATCCAAGATGGCCACCAGAAAAATTTACCAATCAAAATTCTGTATACAGTTCTGAAACCTACCACCCTTCCAACCAAGTCTGGTTGAAATCGCCCAAGTAGTTAATGAGCAGAATTTTAAATGACTTCCTGCCGAAAAATTCAAGACGACCGACGAAAAATAGAAGTAGCATTTGGACAATTTCTGGTACATTTTTCATAAAACCTAAGATTTTCAACCAAAAAATGTATCAATCAAAATTCTGAATAGAAGTTCTAGAGCCTACCACTATAGAATCCCTCAAGTCAAATTTAGTTGAATTATGTCAAGCAACTCAGTAGTTTTTTGACAATTTCCTCTAAATTTTTCATAAATTCAGATTTCCACACAAAAAAAAATTTACCAATCAAAATTCCGAATGGAAGTTCTGGAGTGTACCAGCATAGGGTCCCTCCATCCAAATTTGGTCAAATCGTTAAGAAAAAGCAATTTGATGAACAGATTTAAGCCATGGTATCTCACTACAGTTTTCAAACACCCATGCCATCACCGGACAACATGGACCGGACACATTGCTGATCGCAAAGCCCGAAAAGGTTCTAAGGCTACAACAGTTGTATTCAACCAAATAGACTTCATACTATGCAAGACAGAAGCAAAACTCTTACTTCGGAATGCTCGTTCCTATGGAGGCACAGACCTCAATTCTGACCACAAGCCAGTCATTATACGCCTTCAGATGAACGATCTCTACCTAATGTATAAACGCCATACCAGGCAAGAGGGTAGCTTCACCTACAACCTACCAAAGCTCATCAGCGACACCGACATTCAAATGTCATACAAAAAGGTCCTCGGGGAGCAGATAGCTAACATCGACGTCAGCTCCAATCCAAACGAAGCACTGACTAAAATACTGAAATCTATGAACCAAACTAGGTATATTGACGTCCCTCTAGTAATAAAACTGTCAGCAGAGCAGAAAGCATTATGGTTGCGCATCTATCAGTGGCCAAAGTGAAGACTGCACTAAACTATGCCGGGAGCGCAATAACATTCTGCGCCACATTAGCGAACCCTTAAAAGATCTTGCTATTGAACAAGCAGACTCCCTAGCAGATGAAATCACTGCCGCTGATGAATGTCACAAAGTATTTCGGGCAGCCCAAGCCCGGAGAGTTACTGACTACACACCACCACTCACTCTACACAACCCTGAAGGATACTTTAGAAGGACTGCAAAACCGAGGCGATTCGAGAATGATTCAAGGAACAGTTCACTGACCAAGATGATGAGCCCTTGCACCCGTTCTCAGGTGCCCCCCCCCGCCATTATTAACACCAATTAAAATGGCAGATGTTGAGAAGGCACTTAAAGCCCTGAAAAATGGATGTGCATCTGGACCTGAGGACATGAGCAATGAATTATTCAAATATGCAAGTGACATTATCTCAAAAACGATCACGCACCTTTACTGTACTCTGCGCCTGTAGTAATAGAAACATCCTATAGCTGCAATCAGTCCTTCGCTTTTGCTTCCTCGGGTACATTCTTGATTTAACTGTACCGAGTCCTGCTTTTTTAGGTCACCTCATTGCACGCTTAACAGATTTATGCAATGACGTCCTCTCCTGGCTTTGTATTTGTTGGCTCCCAGTAGGGCAAATTCCAAGACTGTCTGTGCTGGTTGTCCCCCGGCATCCTTAGCACATGGCCAAACACGGACCATCTTTGCTGGGCGACTTGCGGACAGTGGTAATGTATTACTCATCTTGTATAGTGCGTCGTTGGAAATTATGCTGTCAGGCCATCAGTGTCCAGTGATGGTGCATAGGTGTTTGCCGTGGCAGGCATTGAGTTTGTCTAGAGCTGCTTTTGGAGCTGCCCAGATGTTACAGTTATACAGCATCAAGGATACGCAGGTTGCATTGTATAAACGTAGTCTTTTTGTCAAGGGCGTCTGATCTACGAATCCATAGCTTCCAGAAGGACTGGAAAGTTGTTCCCATGACGCAGCGTGCAGCAACGTCAGCAGCAATAGTGAGTCCAGGATTTTACTTTTCCTCCATGGTTTGCTGCCACGAAGTGGATCATCTGTTTCATTAGTTTCATTCTTTGTAGATATGTACCGTATATGTGGGTAAACTCTGTTCTGGATTCATTCATAGATTCTAAATTTTTAGTTTGCTTGCAACTATTGGGAGAAGTTCGTCAAAGGGTTTCTTTTCCTTGTCTATGAAGTCCACGTCGTAGGCATATTCCATTTCCAGCCGCATACCCAGTATGGATACTGGGGGTATGCTCTTGTGGAAATTTCCTGCATAGATTTCAATGCAGCAGCATGGTAACAGGTGAAACAAACTTAGTATACTATTAATGCATACTAATTGTTATACACTAATTCCAACTATGTCACCCATATTTGTAATGTTATTGTTGTTCTAGAGTAATAAATACGTGAATAGGTTTCTTACATTTGTTTACGGATCACGCAGATTGGAGGGAACTCAGAAAATCTTAAATATGTCTAGACAGTCACCGAAAATAGTGGCGCCAGTGTGCCGCGAACCCCTGTGCAGCCTCAAAGACAAAGCTTAACAGCGCCGAGCAACAATAAATGATAGAGCCGATATCAAACGAATTAATCAGTTGCCGACATCGCTATGATAACGCAACCGCGCACGGGCCTACTAAATACCCTGGCATTCTGTCATATACGGAACAAAACCAAGCGGTAAATTTTCAAAGATTGTCTTGATCTGCGCAGAGATTTCCTATGAGAATGTTCAAATTTTCTTGATCAAGTTTCCTCCAAATATGATGATAAAATTTTACCTAGGATGCACTTCATTTAAATGAGTTTACTGTTTCAAGGCCCACTGTAAGTAGTATACCTGGGTTAACTTCAGATGGTGATTTTCAAAACAAAAATAGAGCGCAAGGCGTTGTAAAGCCAATTTATCTCCCTTGACTACGACAGTGATTAAGTTACGTTTAGCACAGGCCACGCCATATAGGGGAAATGCACAAATAACAAGAGGCCCAATGGGCCTGTATCGCTCACCTGGAACATTGGCATTTCAACTAATCTTACTTAAGTTTTACATCCATCAGTGTCACTTCCAATGACTTTCAGTCAAATGGTTTAGTTTTCGAGATATTGACAACAATCTCTGGACTGTTTTTTTGCATTAGTGATTTTGAACAATGTTTAAGTAAAAATAGATGATATCAGTGCTAACTACAGCTGGTTTCTTAACTGTCTCACTGCTGCAAGCCAGTGCAGCCAATAATTTCAATTTTCAAAAGCTCTTCACTTGTTGAATATTTTGAAAACAATTCGACTGAAAGTTGTTGGCGGCTTAGCCACCAACAATTTCAGTCCAATTGTTTTCAATATATTTATCAGGTTCAGAGATATAACCTTTGGAATATGTCGTCTGCAAAAACTCAGTCAGACAGTTATTAGAGGTTTAAATACAATTGAAGAAAATGGTCTCTAAAGGCAGGTAGGTGGTCTTTATAGCAGGTTATTCCCCACCACCACACAATCCATTTAACGCATGCGCATCTGGCTGAATCACCAAGTTAGCAGCAGAAGTAGGGCGAGCTGGAGTCGATTAAAAAAATAATTTGACTGAAATCATTGCTGCCTTAGGCAGCAACAACTTTCACTGCTGCCTAGCGCAGCAACAACTTTCAATCAACTACATTTCAAAACATTTTTAAGAGCATAGATGTCAGAGCACATAATACATATCTTAAATATTTCGGCAGTACTGGAAAGGAACCCTCTAGTCATTTAGGTGGTAATTGGAATTTAATATCTAGTTTGGCAATAAAATCTGACAGTGATAAATCAATGGACAGTGGAAACAAACCTATATTTGCCCAATGACAGTGAGACTGCAAATATTTAAGAAGTGGTAACTCTGGCATTTGACGTCCTACCACTTTCATTTTCACAACACAGATATTAGATGCCGACATTAACATTGTGACCAAGTTTGGTGTTAATCCGTCAAGAAATAACAAAATAAGCCGCCATTGTTGATGAGACAGACAGGCAGATGGATGGACGGACATACAGAAGACGGATGGGGTCATCGCTATACGACAGCTGACTGACAAGTAAGCGGAGTTAAGAAAACCAATTTGGGCTTCAAAATCCATCAAATAAAAAAATAGAATATGGCAGCCAAACACGCTAAAATTTGATTGGTCCACAGCAGCCATGTTTTTTACCGATCAACTTCCTATGAACAAACTTTAATGGCCCTTAGTCCATAATCATATCCCCAAAATTTCAGCCCGATCCGTTCAGCGATGATGGCTGCCGAACCATTTGACCAATCAAGTTCATTCGAACAAACTTGGTTCAGCTCTTGCCCTATATGATATTTCATGAGTTTTGAATCAATCCACCAAGCGGTTTCAGAGATTTTTAGTCATTTCCTAAAATCGGCCAAAATCCAAGATGGCCACCGGCCAAATTGGCCGATCGCCTTTGTTTGAACAAACTTGGATCCCTATGCCCTAAGGATACATCCTGCCAAATATAATTGAAATCGGCCCAGTGGTTCTTGAGAAGTTGTTTAACGAAAAAAGTTGACGGACGGGTGGACGGCAGCCGGTCGCCATGGCATAAGCTCACTTGGCCATTCTGGCCAGGTGAGCTAATAAATTGATAAGAAGCGAATCTTATTACCGCATTTAACTGGAAATAAGGGTTGTGTAAGCTGTTGCTGTCAATTATATAACAGCAACAGCACTGTCTATGACAGCAATAGTGTTTACAAACTGTACAGCAGCCTTTCTAATAATGGCTTTGTAACAATTAATCTTTAGACATTGGTGTGACAAGGGTTGAATAGTCAGGCTGAAAACTGTTGCTGCACTTGAAAGTAACAGATATCGTCAGCAAAACTATTTTCAAAATGGTCTCACCATGCTACATGCTAGCCAACAAAACTTGTGAATAACGCAATACTGAACTAAATTTATTGCTAGAATTAATTGGCTTTAACCCTCAAATTCATTCAAGACAATTTAAATTTTCTCAAAGAAAATGTCCACTTGCAGACCAAGAGACTATTTTTGAAAATGTATCACTGGAATGACTGGCTCGGTTATCGAGCCAGTCATTCCAGTGGTAAATTTTCAAAAAACGTCTTCTTTTAGTCGGCAAATGAACATTTCTAAAGATCACTACAGAAGGCCTTTTTTGCTGATATGAGTGTTAAAGGGTTAATGATGAATTAATAAAATAAATCTTTTAGAATCAGTATGTGAATATGGTACACTTCATCAGCTCACTACCTCACAGGGTATTAATTTCATCTCAATCTTGGGAATTAGAGTTGTGGTTTTAAATTACAAGATTAAATGTTTTCCTATGCTGGCTAAATATCTAAGATATGTATTGTGTGTGCTGACATCTATAACTTTGAATATTTTGACAGAAAGTTGTTGCATTCTAAGGCAACAATGACTTTCAGTCAAATTATTATTTTGAACTAGTGAACAACTGCTGCTAAGTGAGTTTGGTCACTCTGTCAAATGATTACAAGGGTTTTAGAATGCAGTTAAACATGCTATAAAGACCACCTGTACTAAATGCCAATTTTACTACATGCCGCCAAGCCGTTTATCTGATAGATTCAGAAATGGCATGGTTGAAATCAGCATACTCATAACCCTGTACTAAACAAATTTTGGCTTCAAAATCCATCAAATAAAGAAATCCAATATGGCCGCCAAACATGCTGTATTTTGATTGGCCCACTGCGGCCATGTTTTTTGACAGATCAACTTCCCTTGAACAAAGTTTAATGGCCCTTAGTACCTAATTATATCTGCCAAATTTCGACCTGATTCCTTCAGTTGTTCTAGAGAAGTAATTTTTGATAAAACTAGGTCAACCAAAATGGACGCTGAACCATTTGGCCAAGCAAGTTCCCTTGAACAAACTTAGTTCAGCTCTTGCCATAGATCATATTTCATGGGATCGGCTTCGTTTGAACAAATTTGAATCTCTACACCCTAAGGATGCTTCCTGCCACATATAATTGAAATCGGCCTAGCAGTTCTCGAGACGTAGATATTTAAAATTTCCCATTGCCTTAGTATGGGAGCTTTTGGCGGGAAAATGATCGAAGATGGCCGCCAAACCGTTTATCCAACAGCTTTAAAAATTGCAAATTTGAGATCAGAATACCCAAAAACATATATAAAACCAATTTCAGCCTCAAAATTCATCAAATAAAAAAATCCAATATGGCTGTCAAACATGCTGTATTTTGATTGGCCGACTGCACCATGTTTTTTGACGGATTAACTTCCCGTGAGCAAACTTTAATGGCCTTTAGTCCCTAATCATATCTGCCAAATTTCGGCCTGATCCCTTCAGCGGTTCTGGAGAAGTCGTTTTCGCTAAAACTAGGTCAACCAAAATGCCCACTGAACCATTTGGCCAATCAAGTTCCCTTTAACAAACTTGGTTCAGCTCTTGCCCTAGATCATATTTCATGGGATTTGCTTCAATCCACCAAACGGTTTCGGAGAAGATTTTTAGACATTTCCTAAAATCGGCCGAAATCCAAATTGGGAACCGGCCAAATTGGCCGATCGGCTTCGTTTGAACAAACTTGGATGCCTATGCCCTAAGGATACTTCCTGCCAAAGATAACTTATATCGGCCTAGTGGTTCTTGAGAAGAAGTCGTTTAAAGCAAAAAGTTGACAGACGGACGGATGGACGCCGGACGGTCACCATGGCATAAGCTCACTTGGCCATTCTGGCCAGGTGAGCTAATGACAATTTGTCACCTCTCTATGTATTTGTCTCTGTTAAAGCTGATCGGTCATGCTAAAACAAGCAGTACTTAACACCTACAAGTAAAATTCAACATGGATAAATTTCCGTTTCGGTAACTCGAGGTATTGAACCGCCTCGCATTCCTCTTACATTAAAAAGGATTCGCTTAGTACATAGAGCTCGCGGTCAGCCGGTATGTGTTCGCGTAAGCGCTTGGCACTTAAGTAATAAACAGGTGACAATGTTAAATATCGGTGCGCTGTGTAGTACTTACTTATCAAATACACTGGTAACACACCTGCTGGAAATCTGATAACACTATACTGTGTTAATCCTTTTATAGTGGCTTAGAAGTGGTGCTCGGGTCTTGCTTAATGAATCAATGCTCAGACGTTCTTAGTGGTAAGGGTGAGTGGTCATAAAATCACCTTTAATGGTCAAGAAAATTAATATCTTTGTGTAGTGAATGCTCATGTACAGACCAAGAAGACTATTCTTGAGAATCTATCACTGAAATGAATATTATCGAGCCAGTCATTTAGGTGGTAAATTTGGAAAAAATTGTGTTTTCTTGGTCTGTAAATGGATATTTCCATATAAGACGACTGCATAGGCTGGTTCTGACAATTAAGAAGTTAAAGAACTACCATCTTCTGGGACTAAAACAACCTCTAGGAACGGAGCACCAGACACAACCCTCAAGGAATGGCGCACCAGACATAACCCTCAAGGAACAGAGTACCAGACACAAAGCTCTAGGAACAGAGCACCAGACACAAACCTCTAGGAATGGAGCACCAGACAACCCTCTAGGAATGGAGCACAAGACACAACATTCTAGGAATGGAGTACCAGACACAACCCTCTAGGAATGGAGTACCAGACACAACCCTCTAGGAATCGAGCACCAGACACAACCCTCTAGGAATGAAGCACCAGACACAACCCTCTAGGAATGGAGCACCAGAAACACCCTTCTAGGAATATAGCACTAGAAACCTCCCTTTAAGAAATGATGACCAGAAATAACCCTCTAGGAACGGACCACCAGATGCAAACCTCTAGGAATGGGCCACCAGAAACAACCCTCTAGGAATGGACCACCAGAAACAATCCTCTAGGAACTGACCACCAGAAACAACCCTCTGGGAACAGACCACCAAAAACACACCTCTAGGAATGGACCATGAGAAACAACCCTCTAGGAACTGACAACCAGAAATACACCTCTAGGGACGGGCCACCAGAAACAAACCTCTAATTGACTACCAGAAACAATGCTTTCTAGGATCTGATCACCAGAAAAAAATCCTCTATGAACTGACCACCAGAAGCAACCCTTGAGATGAACCACGAGAACCAGCCCTCTAGGAAGGGACCACCAGAAACAACCACCTAGGAACTGACCATCAGAACCAACCCTCTAGGAACTGACAAGAAGAAACAACCTTCTAGGAATGAAGCACCAGAAACAACCCTCTAGGAATGAAGCACCAGAAACAACCCTCTAGGAATGAAGCACCAGAAACAACCACCTAGGAATGGACCTCCAGAAACAACCACCTAGGAACTGACCACTAAAAACATACTTGGAATGGACCACCAGATACAACCCTCTAGGAACTGACCACCACAAACAAACAGATAGGACCACCACAAACACCCTCTAGGAAAGGACCACCAGAAACAACCCTCTAGGAAGGGACCACCAGAAACAACCCTCCAGGAACAGACCACCAGAAACAACCCTCTAGGAAGGGACCACCAGAAACAACCATCTAGGACTGGGCCACCAGAAACAAAACCCTAGGAATGGGGCATTAGAAACAACACTAGGAACACAAACAGTACAAACACCTATCTAGAAACGAACAAACCATGACAAACAACCGTCAAGGAAAAGACCACAAGACAACGCTCACTTTAAGCCAATTTCATTTTATTCTACTTTTAACATTCAAATGATACTTGATCATTTTCAGGTACAATTCTTTTGCGAGATATTTATGTATGTCATGCTTCGGTAGAATCCAGAAACAGTAAATGTTTTAATGGTCAACGTCAAGAAAATTAAAATATTTGTATATTTTAATGTCTATTTGAAGGCCAAGATAATAACTTTTTTGAAAATGTAATACTTGAATGACTGCCTCGGTAACCAAGCCAGTCATTTATGTGGTAAAAATTTCAAAAATAGTCTCAGGTTCTGTAAATGGACATCTGCCAAAATGACTGCAAAGTTCAGTTTGACCATTAAAAGGTTATAAGTCTTATAGTGGATTAAAAAAAGCCTCATAACACAATGTATTCGTGGGTCCGAGTTCTCTTTATTTCAGGCGGCTAGAATTCAGACAATATACTTTCAACATATATAATAAGATTTTCATTCGTTCCAGCGACTGAACAAATCAATTTTAGCTGGAAATACTTTCATTCATAAAATTTGAATGACAACACATTGTGGTTAACCAATGAGTGGCCGATTTAAAATCAACAACTCATAATTCAAAATTAAATCCAACTACACACAATATTTCCTCTTTTCAATTATTGTAGAACTTCAATCTTATCATCTAGATTAAGTGTACCTGTACTGAGATTTATAAAACAAATAACATTCTCCTGTTTAAAACAACACACTGATATTTAACTAAATCCATTATTAAGTCCCTAGACATGTTGTTAAAAATAACACGCTACCCAAGATGTTTCCCTACATAGTCATTCTACATAGAATTAACTTTGCAATAGTGCAGCTACAAGACAAGCAGGATAGTAGCTGTTTATAATGGAAAATACAGTTTTCCATTAGATGAAAAACACTATGAAATAATTTTCAACTATTTTCCTACTATGTACTTTCGTGACATCATATAAGCTCAATATAGTTTGATGGCGTGGTGTAGAATCAACCATACAGCTTTAAGCCGTTGGATATTTTGAAACTAATTTTATTGGAACCTGCCTTAGGTAGCAACAGCTTTCAATCCAATGAATTTCAAAAGAATCAACAGGATAGTTATTACAATGAATTTGAGCATACTTGATATCACAGATCAAAGCATTATCAGACAACATGGCTGCCCTAGGCAACAGCAACATGATGTTCAAAAGTAAATTATCATGCTCTAAATGCTCTAGCGTATTTGAAAGTGAATGATATCGAACCTCTGTGCAATAATCTATCAGTACACTATGACACTTGCGATTAATGCCCCTTTAAGCATCAAATTTCAATTAAAAAAATGTAATTTTCCCATAGAAAATGGCCAATTGCAGACACCAAGCGATTATGTTTAAAAATATACAATTGGAATAAATAGCTCGGTTATTGAACCAGTTATTCCAGTGTAAATTTTTAAAAAGTCTTCTCTTGGTCTGCAAATGGACATTTCCCACACAAAAAGCAGTTTTAGGCAGACTTGAGAGGTAAAGGGTCAATCTTGGGAGCTTAAAACAACATATCATTGACAATTGTCTACTGACAAGCAGTGGTGACCATGCTGGACATTTAACTTACACATTGCAACTCATATACTGACCCACGGTTACCGCCTACACAAAACTTGGTATTTAAACATATTCTGAAATTATCATGAGATTTAATATCGTTGCCCAGTTGATAGAAGTAATAAATTATTTTATCAATGTCACAGCTTGAAATGGCAAGTCTGGTACACTTCATAATTTCACCGCTGTGCATTGTCCGAGTTTGTCGCACGGATCTTGTAATTATATTAATTTGCTTGTATAATAATCCGTCCAGGTCACTCACTGTCTGTGTGGCACATTTACAACCCTTGTACCATGTTCACATACACTATTAGTGGTGTGGGAAATATTTTTGACAGATACTGTTTTATGCGCATCAGCCACATACACACACCGCCTGGTGAGAGATGCACCTTTAGTTTCTGACAGAATGTTAAACTAAGTTATACTAAGCTCGGACTATACAGTACAATACTATGCATTATCGCTGAGTGAACGAATAAAATGTCTTCTGGTGTTTGGCTTTAGAATGCAGCTTACAACTTTAACATATATAGCATACAACTCAAGTTTCTAAGTGCTCTTTCTAATACAAAACAGGAATTCCTGTGTTCTATTTTATGCCAGTTCTCAGGTAGATTAATATTAAGAGATCTACCTTAGTATATGCATGACAAACTAGGTATTGCATTTGTTCTCCCGGGTAATCTCCAGTAACCTTATGAATCATACTCTGACTAACTACACTAATAACACCTGTGTAGACATTTAACTCACACAGGGCTGGAAATTAAGGTTAGTCCACCCATCCACTAGACAGAGTCAGCGGCTAGCCCGAGGCAGTGATTAGTCTGAGGCAGACACTAGCCTGCCCACCAAACTAGTAGAAACTTGCTAGTGTTAGTATCATTTCCGAGTTGAACGGCTTGCTGCTAGATAGTCACAAACTCTGTTGACTAGTGGTTAATTTCAAGCCCAAGTCCCAGCATTTATAGATGCATAATAAAGCACTTATATTACTATATCTCATTACTTTTGACAAAGCAAGAAATATTCAAGAAACTATAAAGATCAATCTATCAGCCTTACTGATTCAAGTGTTCAGTTCTATCTTTGTGCACTGAATTAAGTATATTAGTGTTTAGTAGTAAATGGTCAGCTTGTTTTTGTTGAAAAAACAAGTCATAAAAATGATAGAAAGATTTACTTTACCATTATTGATTTTTAAGATCTTTTTGTGCTAATATCGCATTCAAGAAGGAACGGTCTAATGTTTCTTGAGGCAAGGGTAAACTTGTTCCCACACGTGGTATGCCTACCCTTAAAAAGCTGATTATTTGCAGTATCCCTATTGATCGACTAAAATCTTATATTTTATCAAAGCATTTTAGTTGAATACAACATTTTAAGCATTTTTTTTTCCAAATGTGCAATGAAGTCATAGGTACAATATAAGACCTATTTTCGTGAGTTACAGCATTACAATAAACCACAGATATTTGTTTTTAAAACTGTCCTAAGAACAAGTATTATTCGCCAAGAATATTCACATTTGTTTGTCTCAAATTAAAATCAGTGTTTTTTCATTTGTTATAAATTGTTTGCATATATATTTCATATTTACTTACTTTTTATCTTTTATATACGAACAGCAAATACCAACATCAAATACATAAATTATGTCATCTCAATATGGATGAAATACATACTTCATGCTACCATGGGATTGATTTAGCTACCTCTGGAGGTGCTTTTATTAACCATATAACTCAAATTTCTTCTCATTGAGTCTCCCATTTGCAGACCAAGAGATTATTTTTGGAAATTTATCACTGGAATGACAGGCTCGGTTATCGAGCAAGTCATTCAAGTGGTAAAGTTTTCAAAAATAGTCATCTCTTGGTCTGCAAATAGTAATTTCTCAAGACCGCTGGCAGAAGTGTTTTTAAACGACTTGAGTGTTAAAGGGTTAAAAAAGGCGTCACCTCTAAATAAATAGTCAATCCCACATAGACATATGCTTATTCCCATTCAATCTTCACGTTAATCATTAATGGTCAAGAGTGGTCAACCACATCAAAATCTTTGTTCAGTGAATGTCCATTTGCAAGCCAAGAGTTGACTACTGGATTGACATTCCTGTGGTCAATTTCTAGTCCTCTTTTGGCCTACAAATGGACATTTCTAAGACAACAGAAGCCATTTTTGATGGCTTTACCATTAACATGTCCATTGCCTCATTGCCAGTCAGTAAAAGAAACTTTGGGATACATTTTGGTGACAATCTTGCTGACTTACGGTGCATCTACAGCGGATATGTGTGTGTGGGCGGGTGATAAAATGTTTGTCGTCTGTACATCCATGTGGCACAGCGCATATTGAAACAAATTTCATCTCCGCATTGCGTTATGAAGCGAGTGCCAATCATATATTGTCTATGTATGCGTGCATCGGAGTATCAATAATTAAGTAGTGAATTTGAGATGGATGCTTAAAAAACTATCAAAAAGTTTTAAGATACCCCATCAAATTAATTGACATATTTGTGGCCCGAAATATTTGTACCGGTATCTGCTGTAGATTCGATATAGTACATTATGGTTGACAACCGCGTACAATGGAGATGTGCTTTTACACAGCATACAATAATATTGTTTCTAAAATGTGGAAACGTGAATGGAACTTAGAAATATAATATTTCAATGACCAGTATATGGATTATTATTAATACACAGCAAATCACAGACATTTTATCCATTAGGCGATATTTGGATATAAGCAAAAACTTGGATTATCATAGCGTATATTAACATTAGTCGTATTTTAACATCAGTCGAAAACATTTACTCAATCGATTGAGTGGGATGAGAAAATATGGCCCACAGCTTTAACCCTTTAATAGTCAAGCTGACGCCAAAACTGTCCTCTGCAGTGGTCTTCCGAAATGTATGACAGATTATTTGTTAAAATGACCACCGGAATGACTGGCCGTCATCGAGCCATTCATTCCAGTGAAATTTTCAAAAAAACAAATTTCTCTTGACCTACAAATGAACATTGAGTAATAATTTTCTTGACCAATGTTGACCATTAAAGGGTAAATTAATTCAAATATCCAGCAGCGTGTGAAACTCCAGTTTGCTGCTATAATTTAACACTTTAGTGGTCAAGCGTACCAAAGCTGGCCGTTGCAGTAATCTTGAGAAAGGTCCATTTGTAGGCCAAGAAGAGCATTTACTTTATCACGGGAATGACCGGCTCGATAATGAAGCCACCCATTCCACATTTACTTTATCACGGGAATGACCGGCTCGATAATGAAGCCACCCATTCCACATTTACTTTATCACGGGAATGACCGGCTCGATAATGAAGCCACCCATTCCACATTTACTTTATCACGGGAATGACCGGCTCGATAATGAAGCCACCCATTCCACATTTACTTTATCACGGGAATGACCGGCTCGATAATGAAGCCACCCATTCCACATTTACTTTATCACGGGAATGACCGGCTCGATAATGAAGCCACCCATTCCACATTTACTTTATCACGGGAATGACCGGCTCGATAATGAAGCCACCCATTCCACATTTACTTTATCACGGGAATGACCGGCTCGATAATGAAGCCACCCATTCCACATTTACTTTATCACGGGAATGACCGGCTCGATAATGAAGCCACCCATTCCACATTTACTTTATCACGGGAATGACCGGCTCGATAATGAAGCCACCCATTCCACATTTACTTTATCACGGGAATGACCGGCTCGATAATGAAGCCACCCATTCCACATTTACTTTATCACGGGAATGACCGGCTCGATAATGAAGCCACCCATTCCACATTTACTTTATCACGGGAATGACCGGCTCGATAATGAAGCCACCCATTCCACATTTACTTTATCACGGGAATGACTGGCTCGATAATGAAGCCACCCATTCCAGTGGAAAGCTTTCATAACTAGTCTTCTCTTGACTTGTAAATGAGCATTTACTAAGTCAATATTTAAATTTTCCTGACAGATCTTGACCGCTAGATGGGCAAAAACATCATTCATCACTCAATATTAATATCAGATTAACCATTTACTGGTCTGATTTTGTCAAGAAGATTCAAATATTTCCTTGCTGAATGTCCAACTGCATGTAAGGAGAAGTATTTTTGAAAATGTGCCACTGGAATGACTGGCTCGATTATCGAGCCAGCCATTTCATGGGTAAATTTTCAAAAATACTCTTCTCTTTACATGCAGTTGGACATTCCTCAACACTACTGCAGAGGCCGGCTTGACCATTAAAGAGGTAACAAGTTCAGCTGACCAGTGTATCAGAGAATTACAATGGTTCATGAATATCTGATTTATCTTTGCTATTATGATGGAAGATAACAGCATGCATAAGTCACATGGTTTAATCCTTTAATGGTCAAATTTGGTCAAGATAATCAAAATCTTTTCTTATTGAATGTCCATTCTCAGGTCGAGGACTATTTTTGAAAATTTACCGCTGGAGTGACTGGCTCGGTTATCGAGCCAGGCATTCCAGTTGTTAATTGTCAAAAATAGTCTTTTCTCTTGGCCTGCAAACAGACATTCCTCAAGACCACTGCAGAAGATAGTTTTGGCTGGCTTGACCCTTAAATGGTTAAAATAATCTGTAAGAGCTTAATTAGAACATGGTAAAAATCTCAGCTAAGAGTATATAGCATGTGAGATAATTAGCCACTTTAAGGGCTTCAGCATGAAACACTTATACCACAAAGATTATTAACATCAAGTGGTCACCTACCAAATAAATATAAAGTACAGTATAAAACAAATACTTCAAAAACAGGATCAAGTCATATTAAGCCTTCCCTGTGATTAAGATAATGCGCACACGCACGCATACACACACGCACGCACGCATACACACACGCACGCACACGTACGTCCATAGACACAAACGCTCGCTTTCTCATGCACATAGTCACATACAGGCATGTGCACCCATACAGACGCACATATATACTATCTCTAGGAGGACTCACATGTACATAAATGCCTCAAATATAGTTACTTCTAAATCGAAACTAAATAAGAACATTACAGCGCGTGAATAAACACTAATTTACACTTTTAGTGCATCAAATTCTAAAACAGGCTGAATCTAAAATGCAGCGTGACAACACAATATTGCTTTTAAATAGCTTAAAAAGTCTATAACTTACAAGTTATATAGGAGACTAACAAAACAAAAACAACACTTTTTTTTCTCCAACAAAACATATTTTAGAAATTAACATTTTCAACAATTATTCTAATTTATACCGGTAGTACAGTTTCTATTTGAGCAGTATTAAATCAATTAGTTTTCAAATATAGTGATATATTTTATTTTTGCTAGTCGTCACGCCTAACCACAGTGACTATTTACCGTCTCATGTGCAAGATTAATCGTAAATGTGCCCACTGACATTCACATCAGCAAAATAACAGGTATTTTTCACCCTATCAACCACATACAGGCAGGTTTCAACCATAGACAGGGCTAGAAATTAACTGTATTAACCCTTACCACTCTGATGTAAAAATTATATTTTTTATTGGTTCGACAACGAAGAATCTGGTGTACATTTTACAACAATTTTGGTGGACAATGTTGCTGTCTACGACAGCACCATCTTCCACCAAATTTGTTGAAAAATGAACACCAGTTCATCTTCAATTTAATTTGAAAATTCAAAATCTTGACATCAAGAGTGGTACGGGTTAATGGTGCTCCATCTCGATTAGCACATCAGAAAATTCACACATGCTGATATTTTGCACTGATCTGTACTGTAGAGCGCATGAAAGCGCTTATGTTCTGAATGGATCATTTACTATTATTGGAATAATTAATCCATTACTAGTCATCATTAGTCATGAAAAGCATAATTTTTACTTTTCTTAGTCGATCATTTGGTATGGCAAGCCTAGAGTAATTTAGAAAATTTACGACTAGAATGACTGGCTTTAACCAATCATTCCAGTAATACACCATTCAAAAATACTCTTCTTCTCTTGTCCTGTAGATGGGCATGTATTTCTCAAGACCACTTAACCCTTTAACCCTCAAATTTATTCAAGAAAATCTCAATTTTCTTATAGATAATGTCCATTTGCAGACCAAGAGGTTATTTTTGGAAATTTCCTACTGGAATGACTGGCTCAATTATCGAGCCAGTCATTCCAGTGGTAAACTTTCAAAAATAGGCTTCTCTTGGTCAGTAAATGGAAATTTTTCAAGACCAGTGCTGAAGCCGTTTTTGGCCGATATGAGTGTTAAATGGTTAACAAGCCATTGTTTGTTTGGGCTCACCATTAAAGGGTTAACACAATATTAGTATTAACGTCAGCTTTGTATTTATTTTTTCCATCGGTTGAGTTGGATGATGAAGTGAGTAGTAAATCCATTTTGAATTGTTTAACTCTAACTACTGCAAGCCGCATGACATTAATTTCAATAGGTAATAACTGTGGGCCTGCTATTTGCAGTGATCCAGCCTAAAGCGTAAGAAAAAATGCGTACAGATCACAGGATCAGTGGTTAATTTCTAGCCATGTACATACCAACAAACCATTCATTACAATAAATGTCAAATTAGTACAAAAATACGCCATATCTTACCAGCAGTTGTTTTGAAACTGGGATAAGCATATGTTAGGGTTTAAATCATGTTGACACTATAGTGCCTGGATACCTGCAAGATTCTGTTAATGATTTCAGTCCTGAACACAACAGATAATCTTGCAAAAGTAATGTTGAAATATCCTAGAGATATATACTAATATTCTTCGGTTAGCAAGATACTACTCATATTTATAAACAGGACATTTTAGTTTGTAGAAATAGCATTCCATTTCATGAAATAGCCATCTTTAATCAAATGACAAATTGGCCTTCAAACCTTGAGGCGACTACAACTGTTTCTTCGTTAGATAAGACAAGTTTTACGCATATCAAACACTAAATTATTAAAAAAATATTTTTTAACTATTTTCTAACTTTGCTTTTTTTTTTCTTGGTATTTTTCTGACTAATTTTATTTCTAACAAAAATGATTATCATGAACTAAGCATAGAGCTGTCAACGGTATAAGCGTGAAGCCACTTTAAGCACAAATCTAAAGAAAAATATATTAATTTAGGCTAAAATTTCAAACCTGTTCATGTACAAGTTTCAATAATAAAACGGCAACAAAAAGCAAGCAGGCATTACAATATGAAAAGCAACAGCAACAATCTCATCAACAATTCTATAACTTAGCGGTTTATACACTGATGGCGATTATGAGGCTACATGTGCGAGTTATTAACCATTTAACCATTAAAAGTCAAGTATCTCAATTTCATATAGACACGTTATATAAGAGGTTGAATATTTTGAAACTAATTTAACTGGCATCTGATTTTGCCATAGGCAGCAACAGCTCCCAGTCAAAGAGGTTTCAAAATATTCAACAGCATGTTCCTAACACGCTCTCTGCTTTGGAAGGATTAAATGGTTAATATTCTGACACTACTAGGTTAGTCTAATTGTTATTTAACCCTTTAATAGTCAAATTTGGTCAAGAAATCAAAATATTTGCTTATTAAATGTCCATTTGGCGGGCTAGAGATGACTATTTTTGAAAATTTATCACTGGAATGACTGGCTCGTTTATCGAGCCAGGCATTCCTGTGGTAAATTTTCAAAAAGTCTTCCCTTGCCCGCCAAATGGACATTCCTCGACATGACTGCAGAGGCCAGTTCTGGCCGGCTTGACTATTAAAGGGTTAGCGTATAATCTCAGTTACAACATCTGGTACATATTTCCAGACTCCCGGCCACATCATCAACATTTTATATGTAACGTCTGTGACTTAGGACATGTGTAGTATGCCATTGGAAGAATTCGTAAACAGGGAATCTTAGTGCGTGACAGATGAAACTATATACACTTTTCAAATAAAAGAAGCAGAATTCTTTAAGAAAACCATTTATCCCTTACTTACTCAAAGATTTCAACAAACAAACCTCCAAGTTTGAATTGGAGAATTTGCAAAATCACCTAGTTTGGTGAGAATTCCACATTCTCTGGCTAAAAAAAAGCTGTTGATTATTATTTTAAAGATATTCTTCGTCTGAAAGAAGGATTTGGGCTGTACTATTCATCAATTGTAAATGAATAATATTAGGTGTTCATCATACAATTTGCTACAGACATATATGCTCAATATATATAAACAATGCATAATGAAAAATAATAAATCATTGTGCTGTGTTAGTAACAAGAACAATAGTTATCACATTCACTAACAGATAGACTATTCAATAGTTAACAGACAGTCTAACTCTTTAATGGTCAAGAAAATGGAAATATTTGCATATTAAATGTCAATTTACAGGTCAAGGGCAAACTATTTTTGAAAAATTTAGCACCAGCTCGATAATCGAGCCAGCTATTCCGGTGGGAAATTTTCAAAAATAGTTTTTTGTTTGCTTGTAAATTGACATTCCTAAAGACCCGTGCAGATGACGGTTTTGGCCAGCTTGACCATTAAAAGGTTCGAGTGAAAAACACTAACAAGAAAACTAACAACATCAGTGAACGGGGTACAGTTACCATACCAGAATACTATCCTGGAGTACTTGGGTGCGGCTTTTTAACAGAATACAATAGCTTCACTTATATGTAACAGTTACAACACCCCCTGAACCCAGACCAGGCAAGAATGTTTATGCCAATAATATGTCATACAGAATTAAGTCATATTTTAAAATGAATAACCCTTTCTTACATGAACCGGACTGACTGCATATGCTACTCATTGTAAGAAAATTAATATCTGTGACTTCGGGATCACACTTAGAACCATAGACCCCTAAGTAAAAGGTAAATTCATTACAATGTATAGCATAGTCTGTTAAATATTTTGAAATTAATATGTTTTCCAGTTATATTATTATCAAAATATTCAACAGCTTCCACGTTTATTTGGCCTGAGATTGAGATATGGGGAATTTATCTGTGAACAGATTAACATCACAGACATGCGATCTTTATTTTAGTTCGAACATTTGTCTAAAAGCTTATTTAGTTAAATACATTTGAACGTTATTTAAATAATTTATCTTTGAATGTTTCAGAGCACAAGGCAACAGCTTTCATTTGTCCTGTAAAACAGTATTGGCATCTCTCTATTCAACATACACTATATATTAATGTCTAGATAAAGTTATATTTCCCGCCGATATAACACCATGGCAAAGAATACACATTCTTTCATCTTCCTAACACTTTCTATCACCGAGATAAATGTATCTCAACTTGCACCTTCCAGTAAAATCGGTTTCAAAATATTTAAGAGAATATCTCTTATATGGAAATGAATCTATCAAGTCTGGTGTGAAGGATTAAAAGGGTTAATTTGAAATCGTTGTTTCAAGTGACTGAGAATAGGAACAGTTTTATGAAGACACGTTCTGAGGACATTTTCCCCAACCAGTATTACTGTCAAAACAATACGGGTATTAAAACGTATTCTTAACAACAAATAAATAATGAGTAAACATATTACACAATTAAACTGTATAATAATAATATTATTATTATTATTATTATTATTATTATTATAAAGCTGCATAGTTATTTATTGATGTATTTGAGGCTTCATCATTCCTTCTATAGTATAAAAATTTAATACATCATTGTTCATTAACCCTTGAACCCTCAAATTTATTCTAGAAAATTTAAATTTTCTCATTGAAAATGTCCATTTGCAGACCAAGAGGTCATTTTTTAAAGTTTATCACTGAATGACAGGCTCGGTTATTGAGCCAGTCATCCCAGTGATCAATTTTCAGTCGTCACTTGAATTGCAAATGGAAATTTCCCAAGACGACATATAAGTGTTAAATGGTTAACCCTTGAACCCTGACAGTTAAAAAAAATAAAAATCTTTGATAAGAATATTCTGTTGAATATTTTGAAACTAATTTGAGTTTCAAAATATTCAACAACTTTCCTGTATACTTCTCTTGAAATTATGACATTGGAATTTCAAGGGTTAATTGACTCGCTACAATCTTCGTCCTAAATCCACCGATAGTGTATAGGCAATAGTAAACACACTACACCTTGACGGAAATGATCTCATTGAAAGATCCTACTATTTAATGTGGCAACATTTAGTTAAATTATTTTCAAAATAACAAGCAATAGTTTAACTATAGCATGTACAATGTGTTCGAAGAAACATGCTTAATGTGATAGTGAAATGAAAATGAATATGAAGTTTACAATCATATTAACATTTTAGGGAATGAGTACGAAAATGAATGATTACAGAAAATACATCCTGTTGGTTTTATAGCAGATTAAACGTTTATGGGATATACAATAGACTACTGGTATAAAATTCTTAAAACTATTGAATAAATTTTATTTTTGCACAAATGAATTATTATCCTTAATTAAACGGCGTTAAACGAGCATGAATTATGCACACATTTGAATTCTTTGTGACCCTGCCGTAAATAGTGTATTGTTTTCATTCTATGAGCTACATGTATGAATAATCTAATGTTGTAATCGTAGCTATAGCAAATGAGATGATCGGTTATTACTATAATTACAGAATAATCTGTGTTAGCAGAATCTCTGTTACAGATTGATCTCTGTTACACATTGACACGGGTGATATATAATAATTAAACACGACCGTAATATGACAAATATTCTTATGGCTTCTTATGAGACAATTATGGTTTAGTATTATCATCACTATTATATTAAATTGCATATATGTTTTTTGTTTAAAGTGCCAATTTAAAACGCCTTGGCAGAACTACAAGAGATTAATAAAAAGATGGCAAATAGCTACACCCACATGGTGTATGGAGTCGCAACATATCATACCACACATAGGTACATTCAAACATATGCGCAGGTATGCATATGAAATGATCTACATACAAAGTATGTAAACATAGACAATTGGAAGAATCAATTTCTGTATGATACAAATGGCTAGAGTACATCGTTGAACATGTAGGACCATTGTAGATACATTCAAACATCTGTGGACACAACACCAACACATGCTCGCTCAATATATTTAATAAATTAAAAATGTTTTTCGAAAATGCATCTTTCACGATTCAATTTTATTTGATATTTATTATTCATTCAGTGGTTTTTTTACATATTGACAACAGACCATATAGACTCAGTCAGTCAGAACAAGCTAATTTTTATACTGGATAGCTCCTAACACAAACACTACATCGTGTGCACAAGTCTGTCAGCGAAAACGTAACATGTTACTAAGCGACATACATTAAGTTGTAGTTAATATGTTGCAGGGTGATTGTAGACACTGCTGAAAAGAGAATTAATGGCCGAGACCATTAATTCGTTTGAAACTATCAGAATCAAACAGTTTCATTCACTATGATCTCGAGCAGCTAAGCTATATGCAATATTGTATGGGAAAGAATGTTAGACAATTTATATACACAATATACAAGTAGAATCAGCTGTGTGAATTTGAACACACAACATATTTAAATACGGCATCCACCCTTTAATCCTCTAGTTGGCCAAGTGGTCTTGAGACAGGTCCATTTGCAGACCAAGAGTAGACTATTTTTGAAAATTTACCACTGAAATGACTGGCTCGGTAAACCGAGTCAGTTATTTCAGAGGAAAATTAAAAAAAATACTCTTCTTAACTACTACTTAAGCCTACAAATGGACACTTTCTTTAACAAAATTAAAATTTTTCTTGAACAAATTTGAGGGCTAAAGGGTTAATCTATCATAAGATTCACATATTAACTTCTTTGTATAAATTGAGAATTACGTTACAACCGAGCGTGACGGTAACCATTTAATGGTCAGCACTGGTCAAGAAAAGCCAAAAGAGAATGTCCAATTGCAGGCAGAGGACTATTTTTGAAGATTTACCTCTGGACTTACTGGCTCAGTTATCGAGCCAGACATTCCAGTAAATTTCTTATAAAACCTCAGCCTGCTCTTGACCTGTAAATAGACATTCATCAAGACCACTGGCAAATCCATTTTTGGCCAACTTCAGCTAAAGGTAAAATGAGAAGTTATGTTATATAAATTGTGCAGCTTTTGAGATTTTAGTGCAATGTGCATTGGAAGCATTGTAATCTATGGCCTTTCTATGTATTAAGCTCCACTACATTAGAATGAATACATATTTACCTATTTCTTGTGTCAAGCTTATCTATGATTCATAACAATTAGTTTTAATAACTTAATATTCATAAAAAAATCCATGCATCATAAAAAAATCCATTTAAAGTATTATATATAATTTAATAAATTATATAGATGTAAATAAGTATAGTGTAATACAGGGAGATCTGCCTACAAAGTCAGTTTAGCGGAGGTGAGATAAAAATTTTAAATGTCTTCGCATAATACGATGATAACATACTGAGATGGGATCTTTATAAAGGAAATGAATAAGCTGTTGTAGATAATTGTTACTTTTTATACTCGGTCAAAAACGATTTCTGTAGGGGTCTTTGTCCATTTGCAGACAAAGAGAAGAGAATTTTTGAAAATTTACGACTGGAATGATTGCCTTGCTTATGGAGCCAGTCATTCCGGGGGTAAATTTCAGTCTTGTTTTTTCCTGCAAATATACATTGCAAAAGACAACTCTAAAAGCCGACTTTGGATGGCTTGACTATTAACAATTTAACACTTAAATTTGTTCAAAACAATTTCAATTTTCTCATAGAAAATGTCCATTTGCAGACCAAGATAAGAGTATTTTTTAAATTTTACCACTGGAATGACTGGCTTGGTTATCGAGCTAGTCATTCCAGTTGTAAATGTTAAAAAATACTCTTCTCTTGGTCTGCAAATGGGCATTTATCAAGACAACTACAGAGGCTGTTTTTAGCCGATATGAGTGTTAAAGGGTTAAATGATCCAGGCCATCTACCATTGCTTAGAGATTGCTCGCAAAGGAGTATCAGTAAAAGGTACATAGTTAAGATTATCCATACAAATAAATGGCATATTTGTATGTTACTAAATATTGCAGAAGAGTAACATATTTATATCTTTTCAAGGACTATGAAAATTATAAAAATTATTTTCTGAATGCATAAATAAATAATTTTGTCTGTATTGTAATAATCTACAAACAAAATGTGCTGTGTGCAATTTAAATATGTAAATCTAATATGAATTGATTGTTGATTGCACAAAACACTACATTAATTACAAATTTTTTAGGTCAGGTTAGATGAAATTTGAAATAAGAATTATTTAACCAATTCAACCATACAGGCCGGATATGACAATTCTTGTGATGCAAGAAATACTTACAGCAAGACAGCTGCTGGATACTTCGATAATAATTTGGATGGAAACTGTTGCTGTTTAAAAGATATATACAGCTTCCAATTAAATTACTTTCAAAATATTCAACATCTTACCTGTATGGTTAATTTGAAATTAAAACATGGATTTCTGTGATGAAAGGGCTATTTATAATAATTTATATTATTTTGTTATAACACATAAACAGTGAATACTTGGCTGGATAAAGGCTTTATGACGACATGAGATTAATAAACAGCATCATTCAGATAGGTTAAGTACTACAGACATGTGTGCTAGTGAGGAACTAATGCTGTGATTCAAAGATGGTATGTGCAAAAGATTGTGATACATTGATGAAGTTAGTTTAAAACATACCACCCTTGAATAATGCGTTATTAGTCTCACCACAAAATAATCACGCTGGGGGTCTGCGTGCGTGCATCTCCGGAGTGATAGCAGAACTTCCACAAGAAGGATCAACAGTAAACTTGAGTGAGTAGTTGTATTTTGGTCTCAAAGAATCTTCTAAAAACTTTGTGGTAAAAAGGTTAGGTAATTTAACCCTTGAATGGCCAAACCGGCCAAAACTGGCCTCTGCAGTGGTCTTAAGGAATGTCCATTTGCAGGTCGAGGACTATTTTTGAAAATTTACAACTTGAATGACTGGCTCGATAACCGAGTGGAGCACGGATTATGTACATGGCACTGGTTTTAAGAGCCACAATATTACCAACAAAAGGCAATCTCTCTATTAACCCTTCAGTGTCTAAGCCTAGCAATAAAATCTTGTGGTTTTAAAAAATGCCCATTTGTATGATGAGACGTGTTCTTGAAAATTTACCACTGGAATGATTGGCTCGATAACCGAAATAGTCATTACAGTGGCATAGTTTCCAGAATAGGGGTGGGGTGAGACCCGCAAATCGACATTCACTGGGAGAGTTATTATATTCTAAGATATTATACATGTTACCGATCATTTTTTACCAATAAGAGGCTACAATATCTATAGTGATTAATTTGTCCTTCCTCAATGTTATCTGTACATATAGCAGTGATTTTTTTTTATCTGTTTAATAGCAATATATGTAGCAATTACATTGCTATTAGTATTTATTAGTTAATATTATAATTATTATTATTATTTCTAATTAGCTAAATCTAAGTCTATGATTCTATGACAGGATGTTTAACAGAACTACATTGGACGCCGAGTTAGAACGCCAATGCTTATCTAGAGGTTAGTTCACTAGAGAGCGAGAGACACAGTTACTAAAAGATAAAGTACATAAATATTAGATTAGTACATGTATATATTAACTTCTAAACATTTCTGACTAGATAAAAACAAATTATTCTGTTTGGTTTCAAAATTTAATTAGCGTTATATTACCCGAGTTCATTAAAACAAAGTTAGTTTCTAAGTGTCCATACCTGTGAGTAGCATGTACATCATCGGCTTTGCTGATATGCAAATCTTGTTTGAAACAAAGACCTGCCAAGCTGTAAATGTTATATTAGATGCATGAACATTTGTGTTATGTTAGTTGCGGCTAACAGCACACTATTTATTTTGTGATTGTGTGCCTGTTTGGTCATTACGGATGACATTAACCCTTTTACAAATTCCTAACACGTAATAAAACTTATTCTGTTGAATATTTTGAAATTAATTTGACTGGAAGTCATTGCTGCTTAAGGCAGCAACAGCTTCCATCTGTTGAATGTTTTGAAACTAATTTGACTTGGAGCTGGCATGCCCATGGCACCAAGTTTCCTGTCAAATTATCTTAAAAAAATATTCAACGCTTTACAAATATTTACCAGTTTTCTTGGAAAGTTCTGTTGGAATTGAGGCACCAACACTTCAAGGGTTAAAGAGTTAACAAGCACTAGCATTTTTAACCCTTTAACACTCAAATTTGTTTTTTTAAATTTCTCCATAAAAAATGTCCATTTGAAGACCAAGAGAAGACTATTTTTTAAAATTTACCACTGGAATGATGTCTGCAAATGAACATTTCTCAAGCCCTCTACAGAAGCCGTTTTTGGCTGATATGAGGGTTAAAAGTTTAAGAAGGGTTTTAGTAGCAAAGTTCTCAAAAAGCACTTATGATATCCTAGCAAAAGTTCTTGTCAAAATTAACTCCCTGTTAAAATGCTTTAACGCCTATAAGGTTTTTGTTTTAAACACGGTATAATACTGCTTCACTGTTTGTGAATATAGAATTACGCATTCACATCAATCTACATTGGCTTTCCAAATGGCTAACAAAAATATATTCTTAATTAATTTGGCACTGGTCATCTTTACTATGAAAGTTCGCGAAAATGACAATATCAGACTGGTGAATCTCAAGTTACACAGCAAGCTATGAAGAATTGCTTAATGTTTGAATGGTCATGCCAGCCTCTGTAGTGGTCTTAAGGAATGTCCACTCGCAAACTAAGAGAATGTTTTAAAATTTGACACTATAATGACTGGCTTGATAAAGGAGCCTGTGATTCCAGTGATAAATTTTCAAAAAATAATCTCTTGCCCTGCACAATACAAATTGAGCTGCACTATGCAAATATTACAATTTTCTGGACCAATCTTGACCACTACCTTTTCACCTATGAAATTCCCATATCTTATTTTCAATGCTATAATACAGGAAAATCGTAGAATATTTCGAAATTAATTGGACTGGAAGCTGTTTCTGCACCAGTCAAATTAATTTCAAAATATTCAACAGAATAAGCTTTATACCGTAAAGAATATACTTTTTCATGGATTTGTTGGTTAAAGTATTAATTGGTAAATTAAATTCTTCTTAGCCTGTATAGCATTGCTTTCTCTGAGCTTTCTGCCTTAGCGGATGTGACTAGCAGAGGGTTAATACTACAGTGAATCTCTTTAACCCTCCAATGGGTCAAATTGGTCAAGAAAAATAAAATTTGTACATAGTGAAGGTCCATTTGGAGGTCAAGAGGACTGTTCTTTAAGACTTAATGCTGGAATGACCGGTTAGATTATCGAGCCAGTCATTTCAGTGGTAAAATTTCTAAAATACTCTTCTCTTGGCCTGCAAATGGACATTTACCAAATCAACTGGAGGCTGCTTTTGGCCATTAAAGGGTTGAAAAGCTTTCAAATTGAACCAATTATCTTTATAAAAGACAGAGATATAAACATTTTATGGTAAATTTAATTTACATAAACCAAACTTCTACTATTGGTCTAAATTTTAATGCGCAAACTGTGAAATAGGCCAAAATATTTCTCTATCAAGTGGCATAGAGAAATAGTCATTAGCAGACAAAGAGAAGAATATTTCCGCAAACTTAATAGTGGAATGAACCTTTCCAGTTTTTGCTACGCCCCGCCCATCTAAATCTAAGCTCCACCCACACCATATCCGTGTTGGGATCGATCGATCTCTGAACTCCCTGACAATCAATTTCCAGAAAACTATACATGTAAGCTGTTGAATATTTTGAAATCAATTTGACTGGGTGCTGTTGCTGCCTATGGCAGCAACAGCGCCCAGTCAAATTGGTTTCAAAATATTCAACAGCATGTTTATTAAATAGCAAAGACATACAATTCATACGTGTCAGACTATTAAGTGTTAGAGACGGGCGATGTTGAATCATTCATGACATCATGATTATGACGTAAGCATACACATCACTTAGTTAATTATGACGTCATGACGTCAGATCATAGATGGATACTCCGGAAAGGTGAATTACAGACTACACAAACGAAACACATTCTAGTCAAAGAAAATATTCTTCTGTACTGCCTCGGTCATAAATCAAGTTATATTTTTTTTCATTAGTTTTGATAACTGAATGTTTAAACGAGATACTTCTGGTATCAAGAAGCATAAAATAAAGCTTTAAGTGATGATGTCAGATAATCTTAGATTTGATAATTGAGATTATAACAACACTAAGATGGCATTATAAATGGTGCTAAGAATAAATTTATGACTTTATACAATAAGTATTTGGAAAGAAATTCTATGAAATAATTGATAGTAGAAATAAAGATAACTACAACATCCAATATCCAGCAAAGGTAATAATGCAGTTGCAACAAGGGAGCGCTTATTTAGGGAGATAAACTATTCTCTTGGTATCTTCGCGGCATATAGTCGCATCCTTAACAAAGCAGTCTCACACTTATTGGTCAGTTTCTGCAACCAACAACTGTTCAATAAAATTATGGGAAACAACTTTTCAGAAGAAAACCGCCCAAAATTACTGCTACATATTAATGTTGTGATAAGCATACTCTGGTATGATTGAAAGCATTATGGTTATATATCGCCTTTTATATTTTTTAAATTATTTATTTTAGTTTTTAAAGGACCAATTATTTAGCACACAATATTTATTAAGTGCCATAAAGTAATTGCTTTGAATTGTTATTGGTTGTAAACTCCCTAATAGAGACTGAGTAGTAAATAAACTACATGAACTGTTCATAACCAAATAGACTTCATACTGAATCAAGTTCAAAGTCTGACTGGTGCATAAAACAATCTGGTTCAACGGCGGATCTAGGGGGGGGGGGGGGGAAGGGAGGGAATATGTGGCTGGAGGACCCAACCCTTGAAAAAAAAAAATTAAACTGTTGAACTATAGAAAAAGTTTTGATGTACAATAAAAATGTTATTTGCCAAAATGACTGCAGAAAATGGCTGACAGAGAATCTAAAATTTGTCTGGGAGAGGACCACGTGATCCCTGACCCATGAAAAGGGAACACCCTCCTAGCATGAACCCATGGAATAATAATCCCAGATCCGCCCTTGTGTCTAATTTTGCTACTCAATCTCCTAGAATGTTTTAACAATTCAGAGACAGAAACAAAGACAGACAATAACAGAGACAGTGATTTGCAAATGCTGTTTTATCGTCGTTATGAAACCATAATCATACGTTATTCAGTCAATCAAACATGGAGACCACACCTTGTACAGTTACAGGTGGTGCACAGCTTAAAGAACCACACACTCGTAACCATACATCACATTCTCTATGGCAATGGAGGAATCCAGTTTTAGCTATAACACGCCCATCTCTAGCTAAGCTCCACACACGCTTTTCCCATGTTGGAAACAATAGATCCTTACACTCTCGGAATCTCAGTTTCCAGAAAACTATACAGTTAAGACGTTGGATATTTTGAAACTAATTTGACTGGCGTCTCCAGTCAAATTAGTATCAAAATATTCAACAGCACGTTTATTAAATAGTAGACATAAAATTTGAACAACCTGACGGACTACTAAGCACTTAAGACAGACTAAATGGCATCATTTATGACGTAATTGATTATGACATCAGCGTGATGTAGTTGACTATGACGTTATATGATTGACTGATAAACTGGATTCATCCATTGTCTTGAGCATTAACCATTCAATGCCAGTGTCTCAATTTCAAGACAATTATACAGGAAAGCTGTTGAATATTTTGGAACAAATTCGACTGGAGCAGCAACAGCTCCGAGTTAAATTGGTTTAAAAATATTCGACCAATTATTCTGTACCTCAAAGAATTTGTTATTTCTGGTCTGTAACAGTGCAATGGTTAACAGACATTTAACCTTTCCAACAAACTATTAACTCTTAACAGTGTAAGAAAGGTTCGCTTAAATATTTTGAAATCAATTAGGTTTAAAATACTGAACAGCTAACCTGCATGGATGCTTTGAAACTAGCACATTGCGAGTTTGAGAGTAGCATAGGTTTGGTCGTCGATGTACACATAGATTCAACCCTATGGGCACTAACAGGCTAACCACAACAACTCACCATCAAAATGCTATACTGATAAGAGGGGGTAGATACCGCATGTTATCTACCATCTCTCAGAACAAATTTGTATCTATCTAAAAGTATTATTTACGATTAAATACAGCTCCACAGTATTTAAAGACTTTTGGAGTTAGTATTGTCTTATATTAACCTAAATGGGATGTTTAACCAGCAGTTTAAAATTACATAACCTGAATGCCCAATCAACCGTAACTATATTGCCATCTTAATGTTTGATTTGTTGGCCATATTATATTAGGAAGATTATTTGTTTAGTGCTACATGTATATAATCCACGTTCCTAGTGCCCACAGGGTCAATGACCATTATGTAACAGGAATAAACCTTTATCATTCACAAGAAAACATATATAAATTAATAAAAGTCAATCAATATATATGTATCTAATGTGAAATCCAGGATACAATGCTACAGGTTTTTGCCCACCTTGCAGGCAGTACCTACAACTCGGCCGTGTGCTCGCTTATTTGCCTTGCCACACTGTCCAGAAATCAGGCCTTTTTTGCACATACTACCTAAGCTTTTTCTAGACACACGCTTGGCATTTGGACTGTGTTCACTGTCAGGCTGAGGAGAGGAATGTAAAAGAAAATTACCAGTGTTTATTTCTGCCAAGTAAATATCCATTTGCAGGCTGAGAGATCATTTTTGTCTCTTGGCCAGAAAATTTACATTTCCCGAGACCACTTCATAGGCCCGCTTGGCCATTAAAGGTTTATGTCACAATGGACCTTTCCATTTTTAGCTATGCCCCGCCCATCACTAGCTAAGCTCCACCCACACCTCGCCGTGTTTGGATTGATCGATCCCCGAATGACCTAGCTATCAATTTCCTGAAAACTATACAGGGAAGCTGTTGAATATTTTGTAACTAATTAGACTGGGTGCTGTTGCTGCCATAGGCAGCAACAGCGCCCAGTCAAATTAGTTTCAAAATATTCAACAGAATATTTATTAAATAGTAAAAGCAAACAATTTGTACAACAACGCATAGACCGTCATCAAATATGCGTTCGTGACGTACTTATCGACGTCATTGATTATGATGTCATTCATCATATGTCATTGTACACACCACGCAGTTCATTATGATGTCATATGATGGGTGGGTACTCTGGAAAGGTGGATTGTGCGTTTATGGAGTCATCATTTGTGATTGAGACATTGGTTTTTTTTAGTAAATAATCACCTAACCCATTAACATTTACAGACAAGAAATGACCAATTCTGTTGTAACAAATATTCTGTGGAATATTTTGAAACTAATTTGACTGGAAGCTTGGAAACAACAGATTACCTTCAAATTAGTCTCACAATACTCAATAACTTTCCTGTATAAGTGTCCGAAGGCTGAGTCAGAGAGACTGAAATTTTAAGGGCTAAATGGTTCACAATCGTACCCGGAAGAACATTATGACTTACACCACAGCTTGAAAATAGCTTATATGGTTCAAAAACAAAATAAAAAGTAGTTGAAATTCTGAACATAATTGAAATTGAAAGACATCTAAGGCAGCAATGTCTTCCAAAGAAATTATGTTAAAAAATTTTAAGGGAACATTTCTTACTACCGTATTTCGCTTAATTGAAGCCTAGGCTTCTATTAGGACAAGGTGTTCAATTTCCAACCCAACATCTCTGAGAAAAGGGGTGGGCTTATATTAGAGTTTTCCTAAAAAAGTTTTCTAAAACTGATACCACAGAAATTCAACGCATTTTCTCACGTACAAATTCCCACTGCCTATGCCTATTTTTAATGTATACCTCAAAACATCACCAAGGAAAGTGAAATTATTTGATTTGAGTGCCTAAATATTGCGTATCCTTTAATAAATGTCTTTTATTACATCAAAATTAATCCACAATTTGATATAAAATGGCGTCGCAAAAAAACACAAATCACGTGATTCGCTTCCAATTGAAGAGTATATTTTAGAGCGAGTACTCAGATATAAATATTCTGGAATCGGGGACTCGGAATTCGGAAATTTCTATATATTATCATTGCACGATAGAAACTGAGTACCATACTGATCTGAATAACGGGTACCCGTTTGATAAACTCCCGTTAGCATATTATATCTTGCGACAACACGCCGCCTCCAATCGCAAAAGAGAAGCCGGCTATATTGTTGTTCATAATAATTCATTTTGGATCATTTAATGTTGATCGGCATTACAAAATTGATGCGCAATACTTCTTGTTTGGTACATAAATTTGGTCTCAAAATATATTTATTAGGAAGGTATTTAATCACGCCAAAACTGTTTTACGCGTATTTTGACTACAAAAGTGTGGAATAAACTTTATTATATCTTGAACATACGTGGCCTACTATTAGTATTAATCTAATAAGTGGTTGAGATTTACAAATCCGCGGCCTGTATTGACTTCTAGAGGGGCCGAAGATGTATCAGGGCAGAGATCGGTGTGAAGCAGACACGCCCTGTGACACGATTGTTATTATTATAGACGCTATTCTTACAAATTTGCTCTTAAAAAAGATTTTCCTATACAATTTCCTGAATTAGGGGGGTGGGCTTCTAATACAGTTTTGGCGTTTTGAAACTGATAAGAAATTATTGGAGCTCATATGTCAAAGTTAGGGGGTCGGTTTCTATTAGAGCCAATTAGGCGAAAAACGGTAACTAACCAAACAATCAACCAACTAACAGACATGCTTTTGTTTTGGAAACATTAAAAATTATTTATGAGCTGTACAAGCCTAAAAGCGTTCATAAACATCATTTACAATATTCTTAACCCATTGAAAGAAGATTGGATGTCATTCTGGAAGAGGTCTAGAATTACAGAGACTTACAGGTTTTTTAATAAGTTCTGGGAATTCATCTGGGTTCCACTCGACAGAGATTGATCTTGCAACAGCAGGCGAAGGAGGAGGAAGTTGAGGTGAACCAGTGTCTGGAGTCGAGTCACCACTGATAAACAAAAACATGTTGGTTGCATGAACCATGGAAAGGTACAACTCTTTTGAGACACTAACCACATTTAACCCAAGATACATCCATACAATAGGTTTTGTCACTCTTGCACAAAAAGGTGTTTAATAAACACATCATACAACATCACCATTCCCGCCCCCCCCCCCCCCCCCCCCATATCCCCCCCACCCCTGTAAAACTATGTTACAAGCATTTCCGTATTCAACCAATAGATCTTTTAAATAGATATTGTATGCAGTGATAAACAAAACAGACATATTTCTACTGTACATTGTAACATGATAGTTCAATATCGCACATACAGTAAAGCTCAGAAAGAACATAACATATAATAGAAACATGTTAGTAAGAAATGTTCTGTTCAATATCCCAATACAATTGTGTTCAAAATATTCAACAGTACATTTTATTTTGGAAACATTTAAAGTTATTTCTGAGCTGAGCTGTAGTTCAGGTATTCATACCTAGGATATCCATGCATAAACGGACAGAGCTCCCCTTTAAAACAGTCTCCATCCTCCCAGAAACGACACGTAATAGTTGAAAGATCATGGGAAAATTTACAGTCAGCACGTCTACAGTTGCCATCCATGAAAAAAGTACATGGCTTACGCTTTGTTCCTGCAACAGAAAATGTGACAACTTAGAACTATAAACTAATGGAGTATTCATTTTCTCGCTATGCCATGCCCATTTCTAGCTAAGCTCCGCCCACATGCTTACGTATTGGAATCGAGTTGAAACTTTGAAACCCGAATTCCCAGAATCTAAATTTCAACGTAACTATACAGGTAAGATGTTAAATATTTTGAAACTAATATGACTAGGGGTGGGGGTTGTGTTATTGCCTATGGCGAGTATTGGTCCAAACTTCTTCACGATGTGGCTCAGACAAGAAATGCATGGATGAGTTGGAGATAAGTCTGGTGAATATGAATAGATGGACAGCCAAGCAGATCACTATATCCCACTGCATTTCAACTTGGTGGATAATAAAAGGGCACAATATTAAAAGTTCAGCGATGAAGTAATCACATTGTACTATCTACCGTAGTCCATCGTAAACAAAACTGAATTACTGCCTGATGCTTGGTCTGATTGTCAGACACTATTGCATTTGGTTCTGTCTGTCTTATCCGCAAACTAAACAAGTATTCATTGGAATTAAATGTCTCTCGTGTCTCCACCCCACCCCACCCACCCTTTGCCAATAAACAGGGTTCAGATCAAATTCAAATAGGTAGAATAAATAGGATACTTAGTTCGGTAAACAATAAAACAAGATGCTAATGATATAATTTGGGTAAAATAATGGCTTTAAAATGTTATTGTTCTTAAGTATAATAATTAAATTAAGAAATGTAAAATAAATTGTGCGAAATAAAGGTTTACAGCCTGTACTTGGTTCAGAGACTGACCACGACCGTTGACCTCAATATCATCATGCTGTCTCCTTAGGCTATAGGAAACCATGTGTCCAAGTTGGGTTCTAGTAGAATTAAGCAATCGGTAAACATAGGCAAATATGATTTGCTAAATGCAAAAACGTAATATTGAAAATACAGACAATAAAGAGGTCAAATATGAAGGCTACGATGACCTTGACCTAGTGATGTCACTATCATCAGGCAGCTTCTTTATGGTAAAGGGAACCATGTCTCCAAATTTAGTTCTGGTAGTATCAAGCAATTCTGAAATATAACAAGAGGCCCAAGGGGCCTGTATCGCTCACCTGGAATTATTGCTGACTAGCACAAACGAAAAAAATGAGATGACCACTGTAAAAATTTACCAATCAAATTTCTGTAAAGAAAGTTTAGCCAAGTTTTATTAAAATTGGCCTGGTGGTTAATAATTAAGTCTTTTCATGTTTTTCTCAGAAACTTGCAGAAATTACAAGATGTCTGCCAAAAACGTTATATTTTGATTGATTCATGGCGGATGTGTTTTTTTTACATATCAACTTTCCATGGACAAATTTTAATGGCGTTTCGACACTAATCCTATCAGCCAACCTAATCATATTAGCCAAATTTCCGTTCCGCGGTTCTGGAGGTCATTTTGGCGAAAACTAGGTCATCCGAGATGGCTAGTAAACAATTTGGCAAATTAAGTTCCCTCGAACAAACTTGGTTCAGCTCTTGCCCTAGATCATATTTCATGAGGTCTGCATCAATCCCCCAAGCAGTTTCAGAGAAACGACGTTTCTAAAGGTCCGCCAAAATCCAAGATGGCTACAGGCCAAATTGGCCGATCATCTTCCTTAGAACAAATTTGTATCCCTATTCCCTAACGATACCTCCTATCAAATATGCTTGAAATCTTCTCGAGAAGACATTTTAATTTTCAAATTGCCTTAGTATGGGAGTTTTTGGTAGGAAAAGATCCAAGATGCTGACAAACTGCTTATTTGAGTTTCGAAAATTGCAAATTTGAAATCAGAATACCTAAAAACCTATATAAAACCAATTTTGGCTTCAAAATCCATCAAATAAAAATATCAAATATGGCCGCCAAACACTACATTTTGATTGGTCGACGGCGGCCTTGCTTTTTGTGTATCAACTTCCCCTGAAAAAACTTAAGTCCCTAATTATACCTGCCAAATTTCGGCTCGATCAGGTCAGCAGTTCTGGAGAAGTAATTTTCACGAAAACTAGGTCATCCAAGATGGTCGCCAAGCCATTTGGCTAAATCACAGTCCATTGAACAAACTTTGTTCATTTATTCGTCTAGATCATATTTCATGAGTTTTGAATCGATGCCCCAAGTGATTTCAGAAGATTTTTAGAGATTTCTCAAAATAGGCCAAAATCCAAGATGGTCGCCAGCCCAATTGGTCAATCGGCTTCGTTCGAATAAACTTGGATCCCTATCCCCTACGGATGATTCCTGCCAAATATAATTGAAATCGGCCCAGTGGTTCTCGAGAAGACATTTTAATTTTCCCATTGCCTTAGTATAAGAGTTTCTGCGGGAAAACGATCCAAGATGGCTGCCAAACCGTTTCTCCGACAGTTTCGACATATATAAAACCAATTTCAGTTTCAAAATCCCTCAAATAATAAAATTCAAAATGGCTGCCAAATGCACTACATTTTGATTGGTTCAGGGTGGCCATGTTTTGTGACGTATCACCTTCTCCTGAACAAACTCTAATGGACAGTACGCCCTAATTATATCTCCCAAATTTCGGCCCGATCCCTTCAGCGGTTCTGGCGAAGTCGTTTCGGGAAAACTATTTGGCCAACCAAGTTCCATTGAACAAACTTGGCTCCGCTCTTACCCTACATGATATTTCATGAGTTTTCAATCGATCCCTCAAGTAGTTTCGGAGAAGATTTTTAGACATTTCCTAAAATCGGCCAAAATCCAAGATGGGCCAAATTGGCCAATCGGCTTCGTTTGAACAAACTTGGATCCCTATGCCCTAATAGGGTTCCCTGCCAAATACAATTGAAATCGGCCCAGTGGTTCTTGAGAAGTCATTTAAAGGTGCATATTCACACCAAAATGCCTGAAAATAAATTGTTAAAATAGTATATTTTTAGAGGCTTAGAAACGAAATAAATCTTAACATATGATTTCATTACGTATAAATTAATATAAATTTTTAAGCTGTTAATTTGAATTAGGGGACCGTGCCTCTTTCAATTTCATAACTAACAAGAGGCCCAAGGGGCCTGTATCCCTCACCTGCATCATAGGCATTTCAACCAGAAAGGCCATCAACAATAAGTAGAACCCTACAGAGTTGAGCAGATTTATAACAAGAAAACACAAGCCATGTTTCTTTATGTATCAACTACTTTTGAACAAAACTTAACGGCCCTTAGTCTCTTATCATATCTCCCAAATTTCGGCCCAATCCGTTCAGCGATTCTGGATACGAAGTTGTTTTCATGAAAACCAGGTCATCCAAGATGACTGCTAAAGCATTAGGCAATCAAGTTCCATTGAACAAACTGGATTCAGCTGTTTCCGTAAATAACCTGTCATGAGTTTTGAATCAATACCCCATGCGGATTCGGAAAAGATTTTTAAAGGCATTTCAAAAATCCAGGATGGACGCCAGGCAAATTACAGACCAGCTTCATTTGAACAAACGTGTACCTCTATGCCCTAAGTATGTTTTCTGCTAAATACACTTGAAATTTCCTATTGCTTTAGTACATGGGAGTTTCTAGTTGGAAAATGATCCATGATGGGCGCTAAAACGTTTATCCGACAGTTTCGAAAATGGCAAATCTGAAATCAGAATGCCCAAACACATATATAAAACCAATTTCGGCTTCAAGATTCGTCAAAATAAAAAGATTCAATATGGCCACCAAACATGCTACATTTTGATTGGGCCAGGGCAGCCATATTTTTTGATGGATCAACTCCCTTGAACAAATTTTAATGGCCCTTAGGCCCTAATCAAATCTCCCAAATTTCAGCCTGATCCTTCCAGCGGTTCTGGAGTCGTTTTCGAAAAAAAACTAGGTTATCCAAGATGGCCGCCAAACTATTTGGTCAATCAAATTCTCTTGAACAAACTTGTTTCAGCTGTTGCCCTAGATCATACTTAATGAGTTTTCTAAAAATCGGCCAACATCCAAGATGGCCGCCACCCAAATGGTCTGACCAGCTTCATTTGAACAAACTTGAATATCTATGCCCTACGGATTGTTCCTGCCAAATATAATTGAAATCAGCCCTGTGGTTCTCGAGAAGACAATTAAAATTGTCCATTGCTTTAGTATTGGAGACATTGGCGGGAAAATGACCAAAGATGGCGGCAAAACAGTTTATCTGACAGATTCGAAAATGGCAAATTTGTGATCAGAATACCCAAACACATATAAAACCAATTTCGGCCTCAAAATCCATCAAATACAAAAAAGCCAATATGACAAACAAAAGTTAAATTTTGATTGGTTGATGCCGGCCATGTGTTTTAATGTACTACCTTCCTTTGAACAAATTTGAATGGACCTTGGTCCCTAAGCATATTTAATAAATTTCAGCTCTATCCTTTCAGCGGTTCGGGAAAACTACGTCATCCAAGATGGGCACCAAGCAAATAGGCCAATAAGGTTGGCTTGAACAAACTTGGGTCTAACTTTGCCATAGATGATGTGTTATGAGTATTGAATCAATTCCTCTTGCGGATTCGGAGATTTTTTAGTGCTTCTAAAAATCGGCCCAAATTTCAGGTCTCCCTTCAGCAGTTCGGGAGGTCGTTTTCGCGAAAACTAGGTCATCCAAGATGGCTACCAGGCAAATCGGCCAATCAGGTTGCCGTCAACAAATTTGGGTCTACCGTTGCAATAAATGATGTGTTATGAGTTTTGAATCAAGTCCTCCAGCGGGTACAAAGAATAATTTTAAGTGTTTCTAAAAAATCGGCCATTTTGGCCGGTGGCCATCTTGGATTTTGGCCGATCGGCTACGTATGAACAAACTTCAATCTCTATGCCCTAGGGATGCTTCCTGCCAAATATAATTGAAATCGGCACAGTGGTTCTTGAGAAGAAATCGTTTAAAGAAAAAGTTGACAGACGACGGATGGTCGCCATCGCATAAGCTCACTTGGCCATTCTGGCCAGGTGAGCTAAAAATAAAAAATTTATTTAGACGGATTGAACTCATCATATGTTAGGATTCATTTCGTTTCATTCCATCGAGGCACATAATTTAAGCATCTAAAAGTATACAATTTTAACCATTTTATTTTCAAGCATTTTGGTGTGAATATGCACCTTTAAAGGAGAAGTTGATGGATGACGGACATCGCCATGGCATAAGCTCACTTGGCCTTTCCTTTCAGGTCAGGTGAGCTAAATATAAATGATTTGCTAAACGGAAAAAATTAACGTTGATTAAATAGCAAGGTCAGAATAACCATGACCTTTGACCTCAATATCATCATGTTGCCGCTTTATGGCATAGGCAACCATGTGTCCAAGTAGGCTTAAGCAATCCTAAAATATATGCAAATCGCAAAAACTTAACATTAGAAATACGGACAGAACAGAGGTAAAATATCAAGGCTACAATGACCCTGACATTTTTCCCAGTGATGTCACTATCAGCACGCAGCTTCCCTATGGCATAGGAAACCATGTGTTCAATTTGTTCCAGGAGGATTAAGCAATCCTAAAATATAGGCAACAATGATTTGCAAAACGCCATCACTGGAAAAGTGACACATGACTCACTTTTGCTTTGCAAGCGAGATAAAAAATTACCGATACAACAAGATAAAGTCAGCTGGAGTACCCATGCCCCCAACATCAGTACATCAGATGTTCGCGATATATGTATACAGACAGACATATCTACGGATGGATGGGATGGATCAATGACAATTCTTTTAAATATTAGGCTTATTTGTGGGTGGTGTACAATCGTTCTGTCAAGTTTCAAACAAATGTCTCTCAAATTGTAGGAGTTGCAGCGACAAGGTGTGTGTGTGTGTGCGTGCGTGCGTGCGTGCGTGCGTGCGTGCGTGCGTGTGTGTAATAAATTTGTCTCAAACTTTTACACAGACACGGACAGATAACCTAGGATTTCTACTTTGCAAGCATCCCCTGTATCCTGATCAGAACAAATTCCGGATCTATGAATATCATGAAAATTACTGATCCGATTTCACTCAAAATTTAATTCTTCTGAATTCAAAAATGCTAAATTTAACAAACGTGACAAAAAATGTAAGAGCACATTCTGATTGATTTCTCTTGTTTTATGTTCCAGATCGATAATTCTAGTGAATATTTCCCGATTTCTTTGAAGGGCAATGTCAACCTTCTCACAAAGGATTAATGTATCAATGTGACGCAAATCAACAACAGAGTTCAAACGTTCTGCTTAGGAAAACAGATTTTATGTTCCAGCCCTGTTATGCTTCCGAAAACAGATTTTATTTTTAGGAGAAAGTAACTGATTTGGCTGAAGCCCCATCCCAAGCACCTACTTAGTAGGTAAACTAATTGAACGTACGCATTTTGCCTTTACTGGGTAGAGTATCTTGGTGGGTAAGTTGTAATTGTCTGCCTGCTTGAAGCATCATATCTGATTCTATCCACTGCTGCTCCAGTTCAGTTGAATACACAGCTTGATTAGGCACAGGCACCAAATGACTGGCATTGCTCGGCTACAAATAAACAATATCATAACATTAAGGGCAATGGATGAAGACAATCTGTCAATCAAGTATTTGTCAATCAAGTAGCGACGTTGTAATCAATTGCGTCACAATCATAATTGATAGACAACACTTCGTCATGAAGCTGAACAGTTTGTCGGGGTCCAAATTATGTCTTTTCTATTTAATAAACATTCTGTTGAATATTTTGATACTAATTTGATACTATAGGCAATAACAGCACCCAGGCTAATTAGTTTTAAAATATTAAACAGCTTACCTGTATAGTTATCTCTGGTAATTAAGTGTTTGACTGATCCCAACAAGGGCAAAGTGTGGGCGGAGCCGAGCTGGAAATGGGCGGGGAATACACAATGTATCTAGAAATGGATCCCTCTATTACAAAATTATCGTTTTAGTTTAACACCGTAAACCTTTCACCAACAAATCCATGAAAATTTATATTCTTTACGATTTAAAACTTATTCTATTGAATATTTTGAAATTAATTTAACTGGAATCTATTCCTGCCTAAGGCAGCAACAGCTTCCAGTCCAATTAATTTCAAAATATTCAAGTTTTCCTGCATGGTAGCCTTGCAAATGAGATACAGGGAATTTATCAGTGAAAGGGTTAATATCAAAAGTTGGTCAAGAAAATGTGTTGAGCTAAGTAAACAGAGATCTATATCTAGTTATGCCACGCCCATTCCTAGCTAAGTTCTTCCCACCATGTGCGTGTGAATACATTTTTACACTTCGAACCATAGATTTCACAGAATCTCTACTTCAAAGTAACTATACAGGTGTTGTTGAATATTTTGAAAAAAATTTGACTGGCAGCTGCAACGTATGTCTGGAGGTTATTCAGCCAGCCATTCCACTTAAATTTTCCGAAAAAAATAGTCTCAGGGTTTACAAATGAATATTTCTTAAAACTGCGACTCAAGCCAGTTTTGGCCTGCTTCACAATTAAAGTGTTGAATAGTTTAAATGTGACATGATTAATAATTTTAATTAATCCTCAACTCAACTTATACAACATATAGCTATCCTGGCACTAGAAGATACCATGCATAAACGATGTACGGTGCTTTTAGATTTTCATCTTGCCGTCAAAGACAGTTAATAGGTTTTAATCGCTAAATACTGGTACATGTACGGTGGCATACATATACATATGTACGTTGCCATGATTAACTTTTCAACCAATCTGAGAAAAGATTGTTAGTGTATCTCAGTGTATCCAGGTTCAATCTAATAGCACCCATGGTATCAATACAATATTCAAAATGAGATGAGCTGATTATCCCTTTTAACCCTTTCATGACAAATCCCCCAAAAAGTATATTCTTACAGTTGATATAAAACTTATTTTGTTGAATATTTCGAAATTAATTTGACAGGAATAACAGCAATGGCTTCCAAATTAATTTCAAGATATTCAAGCTTTCCTGTATGGTAAAGTTGAGCATGAGATATGGGGAATTCATCAGTGAAAGGGTTAAAATAATCAGACGTTCCTTTTGACAAATTCTTTCTGATGGAAGAAATACATTGAAACTACTTTGATAGGAAGATGTTGCTAGACTTGGTTCTAGCTGAGTTTCAAAATATTCATCAGTTTAAATGTATGGTTGGCGTTGCCATGAAATACAATGATCAATTTCTAGCTAAGCTCCGCCAAATTTTTATGCTTTGAAATCCAAATTCCTAGCATCTGATTTTCAAGGTAACTATAAAGTTAAGCCGTTTAATATTTTGGAAATAATTTGACTGGGGTCTGTTGTTGCCTATGTGAATCAAAGATAAACAATTTGTACACATAATGACAGACTTTGATTTTCGTGATGATGCTATACATCATTTTGATTGTAACGTCAACTACCTTGTGAACTATTTGATTATGACTGAAGTATTTGATTATGACGTCAGATTCTTGAGTGACAGATAAGATGCCTCCATTGAGAATTTGACCCACTGGGATCTCAGTAACTTAGAGCTTTATGACTGCTCATAGCAGATGCCAGCCATTTTATCCAGCCAAAAATTGCAACCACTGTATCAGACGGTAAATTAAAAACAAGTATTGAGTTTCACGCTAGAAATTTGACCATTTTTCAAATCTCTTGCTGAGAGTTTAAGTTTTTGACAGGTGGTAGGTCAATTTTGATCTCAATTTCAAGGTACAAGTAAGATATTGAATATGTTGAAGTTAATTTGACACCTCCAAGTCGAAATCCAAACATTCAACAAACCAGTGTGGATTATATTTTTCATTTGGCCTATCATGCTCAAAGAGCAGTGTTAAGGAAATGACAATTTTTGCTTAGTAAATGTTAATTTCAAAGGACAAGAAGATTTTCGAAAACTTATACCTGAAATGACTGGACCAATCCTCGAGTCAGCGACTCCATTATTACATTTTCAAAGATTGTCTTCTCATGGTGTGCAAATGGACATTTCTCAAGACCATTGCCGAGGCTAGTTTTGAATGACTTGCCCACTACAGAGTAAAACTTTCTAACAATTCAATATTTGCTTCTCAACCGTGTCTCATACCTGTGAAGCTTCTTCATCCGGTGTCATGATTTCTACTGTTGGTGAGAGGCTATCAGCTCGAGTATTCTCCATATCAAGATCTCGTGTAATAAATGCCGCCCACTCCTCATTATCTGTAAGCTTTGACCCATGACCACCTTTCACAGATGCCAGATAGTCATAGTCAACAAACAGGAGCGGATTCCATGTCGCATTGTGATCAACAGGGTAGGTTAACGTGGCAGGTTCGTCAAATCCTCGGCTCCATGTTGACGGCGTATAAGGATACAAAGATGACGTGACTGTAGTCTCCGTATTATCAGTAATTTTAACTGAAGGATTAACAGTTACGGTTTCAGGAACCGCAAGAACAGCAGCCGGCGAAATAAGTGGTTCTATTGTTGAGGTATTTGCAAAATTATAATCGAGTTCTGCGGAAGTTGCGTTCCATAATGCATTAAACTTCCACACATTGTTATTAGAATTTCCTAAATTGTCATCTACATGTATTATATTCACAGGATCACCTACACAATGTCCGTCTATACTGGGCGGACTATCGTGCTTGTCTCTCCAGTTATGATCTTTAGCATCTAATCCAACACATTCCTCAGCTAAAACTGGCGCAGTAGCATCGTCAACAGATTGAACGATTACGCGACATAAAGCCATGTTTTCTATAGATTCTGGACATTCACATATTTCTTCAATATTTTCATTCAAATCAATGTAGCATGGTGTGCTTTTGTCTGATGCCACATCATTAGTTTGCACACACTTCTCAGACTTTTTTTCAATGCGAAACTTTGGCACAAAACTAGTATTGATGTCGTCACAATGCTCAGTAGCGTAGTATTGCTGGTAGCCAACACCATGCGCAGGAGAACATCCACCAAACAGATCCTGAAGACATAGTTCTGATTCCGAGTCTACAGCAGTTTCTGTACCAACAATATTGGCATTGCTGGTCTGAGTATCTTCAAGGTCAACTATCGGCTTAAAATGAGTTTTTGGAGAAAAATATAAATGCTCCGACTCGGAGCCTTCATCTTCCTTATCAGTATCATCATCATCGTCATCATCCGAGCTTTGACTATCACTGTTATCATCGCCTGTAGCTTCGAGAACTGATACAGGCTCACTTTCATCAAACAGTGCTGTAGCACTTGCTACCTTCTTTGGCACGACATCAGCAAATGCTGAGGTTTCAGAGGGTACCAACTCAAAACTTTTAGATAAGCTCTCATTCTTGTAGAGTGGCGAGATGGGATAATCATCAAGCGAAAGAGACTCATTTTCTCTGTCAAAATACCAATGAACAATGGGTGCTGGATCTTCCTCATGATTCCTACCAATCCAGGGAATCATCGGTTCATCTTGGTACCCAATATTATGTTCAATATCCTCATATCCTACTGTTAACTGCTGCTTGGTTGTGTTGTACTTAGCCTGTTCTCGACCAGAATTGTTGCTGTTGTTATACCAGATTGAAAATACAGGAACATATGACAGGCCTGTTAAAGCAAACTCCGCTGGAGAAAAGCTAAACACAGGACTTGATTTTAAACCGAAACATTGACTCTCCCAAATTGTCTTGATAACGCTTTCATCGATAACATAATCATCGCACCAAATCTTTGACAGACATAATGGATCGATGCATGAATTGACAGGTGATGGAAGAGCCATGTTGATAAACAGTGCAGTTGCATATATTCCCTTCTGAGGCGAGTTGATATCCAGACTCCAAAGGTCTAGTGCAGATTTCTCTTCATTAACCCAACATCCACATGATGGAGTTATTTCTGTACCATTAACAGCATCACCTACAGTAAGCTGTGATTCTATACTATTTGTTCCCTGCGGGTCAGTATCATCCCAGCAGCTCAACTGTTCACCTTGGTCTATTATTACATTCAGATCTTCACTACTTGAACTCAAACTGAATGGCAACGGTGGGCTCAGGTCCAATGTTGTAGAATCTGTTACTGCGCCACTGTTCAATTCAAACCCCTCAATACTACTGCAGCTTGTAAGACTATCGCTTGTTTTGATAAGTTTCTCTTCATTAAGCCAACCAGTATAAACAAATTGATGTTTCTTAGGAATGCAAGACAACTTGTCACTGCCAGATGATGAACTATCAGATATCAGGTCAGATGTAAACGCTTTCCAAAATACATCATCATCAAACTCCTCCTCATCCTCCAAATGCTCCTTATACTTATCAGAGCTCTCGGAGACATACAACTCATCAACGGATTGCTTATCCATTTCGGAATCTGGAAAATATTCATTTAACAATGCTCTATATCGTCTGCTTTCATTTTCAAAATCAGTCTTCTGCCCAAAGGCATCCCAGTCCTCTTCGGTTGACTGACTATAGTTTGTGCTTTCTGAAGATTTCCATAATTGATCTGTTTCACAATGATTATCGCCTCCATGGTTATCATGTTCTGTTATCGGACTAATTTCAAGACTATTTACCATTTTAATTTGGTTCTCATTGGTGCTTAGAAGCATGCTATCTGGTTTTGTAAAGTCATCTTCAGGGTGTGAATGGCCCGTGGCTACGGCTTCATGTTCAGAGACTACATTTGCATGTTCAGAAGATAAAGCATGCAGCACCAATTCAGAAAGCCTGTAATCATCAATTGCAGTGTCATTTCCATCACATTTCATCTGTTCTGTTGTAACTTTGTCCACACATGCCTCACTGCTCGGTAAGAAGCATAAAAATTCATGAGGGCTGCTCACTAACAAGCGCTGCTCATTATTGAGGCAGATCACACTGAACATGGGATAACCATCATTGACAGAACTATCAGAATCAGTGACCGTTTCTGAAGATGAACTCACCGGACTTCGATTACAGCTGCTATCATCAGGATCATCAGATAGAGACTGGGAACGACGTAGATAAAGTCGTGATTTAGATGCCTCAGGTGGTGAAAATAAAGTGTCATCTAGTGGCCGTGTATACCAAGTATTCTGTTCCTGAAATTCAGGACTTGCAAGGAGTTCCCGGAGTCTGGCAACTAGATCGCTGTCATCAATCAGTTCTGTTGTTTCAAATGTCACAGAATCAGGGTTATGTTCATCAGAAGGATTAACGCTTGTTGTGGAATTTGATGTTTCTTCTTTCTTTGAATGTCGTTCTCGTAAAAGTTTCAATATTCGACTACCTGGGCTATTCACTTTGCGTTCTCTTTCCTGGTGGACTTCAGGTTCTCGATTTTTGACTGGTGGTGACCAGGTGAGATCTCGGGATATGTCCCTCATGGTCACACGAGCATCTCTTGGATATTCTCTTAAAGAGGAACCGCAATCACTATATCTTGCTCGAGTGAAGCGAGACTTCAGTTTGCCAGACCGCTTCACGCTTCTGCTTTGAGAAGAAATACCAAAGTTTCTGCTTGAGTGCCTTGTTGAAGGAAATCCAGCATTAGTCCTATGGTTTCCACTGGTGGTCATGTGACTGGTGGCTCCACCATAAGGATGAGTACAAGAGGAGGTAGAAGTAGTAGGGTTAGTGACCTTATCCTGCAGTGGTATTTCAGGATATTCGTTGTTGTTGTTGTTATTGGTCTGAGTCAGTGAAACCGTTTGTTTTTCTTTTACTGGAAGTGGTGACAGTTCTGGACTAGCATGCTGAGAATGACTTGTGATTGGGTTGCGGCTCCATATCTCTGCACTGTGGAGAGCTGTTGGTGACAATTGACTGAGCTGGCTTGTATCGCTACTAGTAACACCTTGAAGAGCTGGAAAGGCTGCATAATACCTGAGAATAAAACAGACAAAAAGAATATGTTAATCCTTTAACCATCGAATTTGTTCAAATTTTTTTTTCTATTTTCTCATAGAAAATGTCCATTTGCAGATCAAGGAGACTATTTTTGAAAATTTATCACTGGAATTACTGGCTCGGTTATCTCAAAAATAGTCTTCTCTTGGTCTGCAAATGGACATTTCTCAAGACCACTGCAGAAGCCATTTTTGTCTGATATGAGTGTTAAAGTGTTAATGTTTATGTTTAACATCAAACATACAAAATGTTTTACACGAATATCACACGTAATTCTACAAATATTTGCATAATGTATCTAATACTTTTGGCACAGAAAACACTTTCGCAAGTCTCAAAAAGTTGCAACATTGAACTTGTAGTTTTCACATAACAATTTGTTGTGTTCGCCTTGGTATTAAAGTGTATTTTAACGTATAATATACATCTCAATAGATAATATGCTAGCCGAAATGTGATCAATATACGCATTGTTATAGATATGGATGTCATCTAAATGTTGAATTTATAGTTTTTCAACTTTTGACCACGACCCTTGAACCACCGGAGGTGGAGCCAGATATAAATCTTGTCTTATAGGCCAGTCAAGGTATGTCCAAACTGGCACCACACATTTTTTGGTTTTGCAAATAATTCTGATGCAACCCGTTTTCAGTTCCCACAATGTGGTTATATTTTCTACTTAGATATGTCAAAAGGGGTTATGCAAAATGAAATAGTAAAATACCTAAAACAAATTTTCTTAAAGGAACAGAAAAGGGAAATAACAAATGATGTTTATTGGTAATTTCATACAATATTAAGTAAACTAACATCGTTAAAAATGGAAATGAATTCGGATTATTTGAGAAAAAGCATTTACTAAATCTAGGAGCGCATAACTTGGAGCCAATTAGTGACCATGCTGGTGCTTCGCACTCCGCCATGTGTCAACTGTGTGTGCAGGTGTACCACATAGGCTCGTGACATGTCAATGCCGTTGAGCCCATACAATGTCTGCGCAGCGGCGTCCACATTTGAAGACACTTTGACATGATCTGGTGAAGTCGTCGACCTTGTCTCGGATGCGGTGTAGAGTAACATTGGATAGGATTTTCCATATGCTGTTAAGGAGCACAATGGGCCGCAGATTGGCTGGGGGGGGGGGGGGGGAGGGGCAGATGGCTTCTTGGGCTTGGGTAGTGTGATAAGGATGCCTTGGCCTACAGTGTCGATGGAAAGGTGGTGCATAAAAGCTGAATTGATTATGTGCATGATCGGTTTTGAGATAATGTTACTTGCAAATTTGAATAGTTCATTGCTCATGCCATCAGGTCCAGATGCACGTCCATTTTTCAGGGCTTTAAGTGCCTTCTCAACCTCTGCTGTATTAATTTGTGCTAGTAATGGCCTGGGGTCTCCTGAGAATGGGTGCAAGGGCTCATCATCGTGGTCAGTGAACTGTTCCTTGAACCATTCTCGAATTGCCTCGGCTTTGCCCTGGTCAGTCCCGATAAAGTGTCCTTCAGAGTTGTGTACAGTTAGTGGTGGTGTGTAGTCAGCAACTCTCAGGACTCGGGCTGCCCGAAACATTCTGTGGCACTCATCCAGCGTGGAGACCGGCGTGGAGGTGTCATCTTTCTCCTCCATGAAATATCTGTTTGTCCTTTACTTGTGTGTGCATTTAATGATCAGTTCATTGCAGGTTCCTGCAGCACAAGGTATTGTAATTGAAACCGAGCTCCGTCTTTGCCTCTTTCAGTGACTAATCTTTCTTTTATTAGGTTTGTAGTGGCTGGTGGGACAGGTGCTTCTGCAAACTTCACTGACACTACTGCCACGATTGTGTATAAATCTGAAAGATCTGGACTTCCAAAAACCATTGTGAAAGGCGTAGGGCACTATGTGATCATCACTTGATCCGATTCTGTACAGAAAGGAACGATACTGATAGCTGTACCACAGAATGATTCCTGTGCTGTTGTGGAGGATGGATTGTGATCTATGTTGTCTAATGTACTGACTCAGTAAAGTTGCTTTCGAAGGAGTTGAGGACACACCCGCCAATCTACTAAAATTTGCTTACAAATGAAGTTAGGAAATGAAATCTCGATATTATGAATACTGCATTACGAAATGTTTATGCCAATTTTTGCCAAACAAACCATAAGAAATCGATTTATTGTTTGTGTGTGTACTTCGAGTCCGGTGTACACGACCATTCACTGTACCCATATGAAGTCTGCACAACTGCGTCCTCATTTAAAGACCCTGTGGAAGGCTCCAGCGAATCTGCCAATATTTTCTAGGATGTGTCACGGTGTCACATTGGACAACATCTTCCGGATACTTTTAAGGACACCTATAGGTCACAGGTTTGTTGTTGTCCAGGATGCTTCTTTGGTTTAGACAGTTCGACAATGGTACATTATAGATGGGTGGGGGGGGGGGGGGGGGCTGTGGGTGTTGCACGAAGGCAGAATGTACTATATGCGTACTAGATTTGGAGATGCTATCACCTGCATACATAAGGAGGGCATTGCTGATGCGGTCGGGTTCAAATGCACGTCCATTTCTCAGGGCCTTAAGTACCTTACAATCTCAATTGTAGCAACCTAGAATCACCTACAAATGTCGTCCGAATCCTTGAACGGTTTTTAAAGCTATTCTCTGATTGCATCTGCTTTTCACTGGTCGGTCCCGTTGAAGTTAACTTCAGTGTTATGCACGGAAACCAAAGGTGGTGGACCAGCAACTCTTATAGTCCGGACCACACTAAACATTTTATGACAATCATATATGGCTCTGATGTCTGCCAAACATCTTCCTTATAGGGCTGGTTGTGAGTTTTTTCAGGCATTTCCTGATCTGGCGAAGTATGGCATTGCATTCTCGGCGTAGCTTTGTATGATCTTTGTTCTGACCACTTTTATAGATGATGAGCCATAGTGCCTTCAATTGTTCAGACAGCTTTACGTGGAGTGAGTCTGCAGTGTAGCGCACAGCTCTGGTGTTATTCTTGACAACTCCTTTTACATTGGTCACTGATTCAGCAATGCATTTACATACTGTTGATAAAGCCTTGTTTGAGTTTGAGTTCATGTCAATGGGTGCTATCTGTTCCTCGGGGGTCTTCGTGAATGGCAATTGAGTGGTGGTGTCATTGACAAATTTCTCTTATTCTAAGTTGACATTGTCACGTTGGTTGCCTTTGTGCTTATGCAGCAGACAAATGGGCTTCATATGAAGGCGGGAGACCGAGAATGGCTTATGGTTAGAGTCGAGGTCTGTGCGTCTGAAATAGTGACTTTGCACTGGTCTTAAGCATCACAATCAATTTGGTTGACGACAACTGTTGTGGGCTTGGAGCCTGTCTCTGCTTTGCAATCTGTAATGTGTCCTGTTCATGTTGTCTGGTGATGAATTTGAGTGCTTGAAGCACATATTTGTGGCAAAGAGACCGTGAACACTGATGACAAAGGCCAGAGCATCTCCATTGCTGCTATGTTTGCCCATAGCGTATGACCCCAAACATGCACATGGTGTGTCCTGCATCCTTGTTGACTTTGCCGAGTTTGGCTAGGTTGGAGTTGATGGTAGAACTCAGTTCGACATAGAACTTGATTAGGGAATAATCCTCTTTGGCTTTTTCAGCAGTTGGATAATATGCCTTCACAGAGTGGCACTTGTTGGAGGTACCATTTCACAATGGCGTGGCCAGGTCAATGAATGCAGCACGATCGCTGACAAATCCAAAATGTAGGATGCGATACAATACCGCTTCCAGATTACAAAGCCAAGACCACGGTGTGTTGCCTGTTACGTCTGCTTACAGATCAGCTTGTAACCTGTCTACAGTTGAATGAGTGGATATGTTTGTTTCTTGAATGCATGCAACATCGGTGTTATAATGTTCACGGTCTGATCTTGATGTTTCTCATTTAAATGCGGTGGGGTGGTCATATTGTGGTTGCAAACTCATAGGGAGATTATGACGACTGAAGATGTTGAATACAGTTTCTTTGACGAAGCTTAAAACATGATCAGAGTTGCCTCTGAATGTGGTTGTCAGCTCGCAAACCTTGATGTCGTCAGCAGTTTGGGTTTCACAAATGTCGGACTTTGTGGGTCTGCTACAAATTTCTATATCTAGTTAGGCAATCAAAGGTGTACTTTGACCTAAGTCGCCTGCGGACATTTTTGCAAGCATGGCTGTATCCTCCGTCGACGTTGCCATATCTCTAATTAACTGCTCTGCACACCTAGTAGAATACCGTATCAGGTTCTGTTGTTCAGTGTCACAAAAGAAATGCATGTTGATCCTTGTCGCTAATGATGTCGACATTCTCTTTGATCTTCTTTGCTTGCTATTTGTACTGGTATGATCCGGCATCATTTTTGGGACTTCTGTATATGGCAAGAGTATCCTGTCTTCCGTCTTTTGTGCATGTCATAAGAGGTTTCCCACCATCCTTTTGGCACACTTGGCATACGTTCCAATCCATTATTTGAAATGAATGTGGAACAGAAATTCAAAATCTTAATAATAAAGCATATGGGTTTATTTAAAGCTCTCATGTTCCATTAAATATAGATAATTTTGCACGATATGAGATGCCTGTTTAATTTACCCAGCATGCAACGTTACCCGGCGTGCAATGCTACCAACCATGCAATGCACCGACTCCATAATCGTTATAACTATTGGACGCCATATTCGTTTAGTCTATTGTCTGCCCAAACCAGGATTTCTCAAACAAAACCAAACTGCATGCACGTGCAAATAGTCATTTGTTCTCCAGCTCTGGAAACGTAAGCATTGCACGTATTCACAGCATTACATTCGACAGTCTGTGTTTCAATGCTGTTCAGAGAAAGTGTGTCAATGTTCAGGAGAAAATAGGAGAAAGCTTTTATATACATTGACAGTAATTTGCGTGAAATTTGTTGCCATCAATGGCAGCACCAATATTCAGTCAAATTGTTGTCAAAATAATTACTACCTGCTATATATTGGATACAAATTTCATTGAAGTGTTGCAGCAACAGCTTTCAGTCTATGTATTCTGAAGTAATCATCATAAATTTCAGTCAACACTTCCTACAGATTTGAAGAGCAATTTGACTGGAAGTTGTTGCTGACTAAGGCACCAACAACGTTATCAAATTGTTGTCCATACAATCACACAGCGCTCAGTATTTCGCCTAGTTACAGTGTGTACGTTTCTGGTCGACCAATGCATTTCAAACAAATGCACAAATATGTCAACGAAACACGCATGCCGTTTGCTAAGCATTCATTCTCGGTAAGAACGCGTATATAGGCCTACCCTCACTTTACCTAAATAGTAATATATTGACTGCACGTGTGTGGATAACAATTCGACAATATTGTTGGTGCCTTAGAAACCAACAACTTACAATCAAATTGCTATTCAAATCTGTAGCGAGAGTCGACTAAAACTTATGATGATTATTTTAGAATATAGCGACTGAAAGCTGCTGTAAGAACAATTTTCATTCAAATTATCAAATCTGTACCAGATAGTAATCGCATTACCTAATAATTATTTTGACAATAATTTTACTGAATGTTGTTGCTGTCATTGATAGCAATAACTTTCACACAAATTATTGTCAAAATCTATATAAAAGCTTTCTCTAATTTTCTTCTGAAAATTGATGCAGTTGCGCTGAACAGTATTGAAATGCAGGCCGTCGAATGTACTGCCGTGAACAGTATGCATCATTTTGTAGGCGATTCTCTGTACTATTAGAAACTGTTATTGAATTGTACTTTTAATAACTTTTTCATGGGAGTGCATTCTTTGTAGATTTACAAGCTATATTTGTACTTATAAGGCTGTTTTCTGAAGAATATTCACCTTCGTCTTTCAATAATCGATTGTATTAATAGTCGACATTTCAATTACAGTTTCTAAAAGTACAGAGAATGCCTTACAAAATAGTATATCATCTGCGATGGTAGCCATTGAGAAACCGGTGTATTTTTGTCATAGAATACTGGATATCTTGTAAAAAGAATGGTACCGTGGCTGTTACTGACTCAGAAAATAGGCAAACGCTGCTGGATAAATTGTATTTATTTCATTGGGAATATTTCTTTTGGGGCAAATTTTCTTTTGAAAAAGTGAAAATAACACATCGATATCAACAGATAAATAAGATTTATTACAATTCTCTAAGAGAAATTAATCCTGTTCTCTATTTAAAAATGATTAAAATTGCTAATTTTGCATTTTCCCCGGCAGTAGAAACTGCCATTTTGCTGATCATTGAACTCCCTAATGGAGGGGAAATGACTATTTGCACGTGCAGGCCGGTTGGTTTTGTTTGAGAAATCCTGGCCTATACAGACAATAGACGAAACGAATATGGCGTCCAATAGTTACAATGATTATGGAGTCAGGAAATTGCATGCTGGGTAGCGTTGCATGCCGGGTAGCATAGCATGCTGGGTAAATTCGACAGAAATCAGCAGGTGTCTCATATCTCGTGCAAAAGGGTCTATATTTAATGGAACATGAGAACCGTAAGGAATAAGTTTATATAACTTTTCGAGTTTGTGCTTTAACATGACTTATTCTTGATCACATAACTTAAATATCTATCATATTGTGGCTCCAAAGACAGGTGGTCACTATAAGCAGGTTTTCCTGTATTTCTGGATTGATATTAATCAAATAATAAATTATATATGGCATCATTGTATATCTACATCCATTGCATATAGTTGTAATACTCTCCAGTCAGTCGTATCATATGACGGCAAATATAGTTTTAAGCACTCCATGCAAACCTGTTTACAACGGACACATTCATGACATTAATCGATAATACAAATTGGTAAGTATTAAATGCAAATGATCTTTTCTTAAGATTCCGGCTATTTAAGACGTGTAGTCTTATGACCATAAATACTAAATAGCTACCGTCTTCTAGATCCAAAACAAGTGGTCTTACTAGACAGGTTTTGCTCTATTGTGTGAATAATGCTGTTAGAATAATGAGTAACATAAAATAAAATCAAGCATTGATGTGTATATTATTTATATCTGTATTCCGCTTTGATTTTGATGTGTCCATATAGTTAGAAAGTTCTTGAACTGTACTGTTCCATGCCGTTATATTGCATTTTGGCGGCCATTTTGAAAATATTGCATAATCAGGAAAACAATGATTCAAATTTTTGGATCCATTGAAAAAATCAAATAAAATGTAAGTACAAACCCTGAAAATTTGGTGCTTTTGTCCGGAATGTAACACCCCATGTCACTAAGGTACCCCGCTAACCGGAATGACTGGCAGGGACAAATTAAAAACATAGTTTCGTTGTTGGCCTGTAATTTATGGACATTTCTCAAGACCACAACAAATGCCAGTAGTGGATAGTTTAATGGCTAGGCCCATAAGCACTGTATTACACAAATTCTTATCAGCAGAATGGATGAAATCTTTGAATACATGCCACAAAGCAAATTTGATGTGAAGTATTATTAACCCTTTCGTGACTACATTTTTCCATGTAAATGTTCCTTGGTGACTATGTTTTCCCCCATAATTTTCGCAAATTTGACATACTTCAACACAATAAATAGTTACTTTCAAATGCCTAATTATACCTAAAAACAACCTGTTCACCCAGGACTACACCGGACGTCGATGGCCCATGCATTAGTATTAGGATTTCTGATTACGCTATACACTATTCTGTCGCCGTGATGTGGGTGGGATCACTAGAATTTGGCACAGTTGGACGACGTGTGGTGGGGGTGTACTTTCTTAAAATAGAACCTATGCATATATTGATGATGTGATAGATGGCAGAAATTAAGCCAGATATTGTGTGCCTCTAACAGCTACAGGGAGACAACTTTATGTCCTCGACCGGTGTAGTCTTGAGTGAACTTGCTGGTTATACCCGGTGTAGGTACGAAAGGCTTAAAATCCCGTAACTTTTTTGCAAATATTTTGAAAACAATTGAACACAATTACAAGCAGCAGCAACATTTCATCAAGTTATTCTAAGACCACACACCATTTTTAGACTTCAATATTATACAGGTAGATGAACAATTATATTAATCAAATAGAGAAATGTAACCTTTTAATACTTATCCTTTTACAGGCCAAGAGAAAACAATTTTAAATTTACAACTGGAATGGCTGGCACAATTATCGAGCCAGTCATTACAGTAATAAATTTTAACTATAATGTGCAGTCGATGTAACGCAGATCCCACCCCCCCCCCCACCCCGCATTCGACAACTTTGAAATTCTGCACTCACCCACCCCGCCACCGTAATCATATGGCTAACTAACATAAATACCAAATTTCGCTTTATTCCTCCTACGTTGGACCTTCTGGTTCCACATTCACGCAGTCCCCTGGCCCACCATGTGGGGGGGGGGGGGGGGGGAGGGGGGAGAGAAGGAAGATCCTACTGTAAATGTTGTCTTTCAGTACGCAATCATATGGGTAACTCGCATAACAAATTTGATTGAATTCCACCAAAACGGTTTCGGAAGAGATAGAAAGACGGGCAGATGGATGGGCCGACAGAGGCGATTGCAATATTCCCCCACATTCTACAAAATGTGTGGGGATACAAAATAATCTCTTGGTCTGCAAATGGCCATTTTTTAAGAGCATTGTAGAGGCTGATTTTGACAGGCATGACCGAATAGAACAGAATAGAATAGAATATTTTATTGGCATGAAATCTACGAACATATAGACATGGCCAAACATGAAAGGACAGAAATATGAACATGACAGAAAGTATATATTACTATATATGTGCATGGCACCCGCCACTGTGTTATATTGATATGACTATATCGGCGAAAGTTTAACAAAGTATAAATATGTGACACAAACCTCTGAGTAGGATCAACACAGATGTTAGAATCTACATCAGGCACATTATGCAAGTTGCTGCTGGAATAACTTTGTTTGCTGGATCCAAGCGTATCTGGGGGACGAGAGAGACAATGACTAAATTATAGCGTGACTTATTGTACGCAATACAGGAGAGCTCAGAAATAACTGAACATGTTTTTAAAACAAAATAAAACAAAACTTAAGGTTGATTTTTTTAACATAATTGGATTGGCAGCAATGTCTTCCAATCTAAATATGTACAAAATATTCAACAGTACCTTTCTTACCAAGATGTTTCTGTGTTTGTTGTGGAAACATGTTAACTTATTTATGAGCTGTCCCATATCTTAAAATACCATATCAATCAGATCATCTCCATTAATAAGTCACCATACACGATTGTTGTTGAATATATTAAAATTAAATTTCAGCCGTCTTTGCCTAAGGCGACTGACAGTCACACTAATTTCAAACAAGAGAAATCAGACATTGCAGTCTCTCACCCTGCCGTTTTTGGTGACTTTCATTGTAAGCATTTTTCAGATTTTCTAAATTTTTCGGAACAAGGCCAAGTTGTATAATCCTAGCGTACAACAGACCGTGAAATTCGCCACAGCAAACAGCAACGTCAGAAATGCCATTGGAAAAGTTGTTGTTGTAAACTTAATTTGCCACGGCAAATATATGCTTTGGAAGAGAATGCAGGAAATGTCAATTTCCCTTTCTCCGAGATCTAACAATACTCACCATTCTGTTACTTCTGATATACAGCTGGCCTTGACAGCGGCTCTAGGATTATAGACTTAGAAAGCTTTACCGACTCCTGGGAACCGGGTACCCGGCTCCCCACTGCCGAGTACCCGTTTACCATAGAGCTCATATTGTTTGCATAGCCACCAAACAAGAGAAAACTATGGCTTGCCTCCGTGGGGCTGGGAGGCTGGGTCCGTAACAGAATGGTGAGTATTGTTAGATCTCGGAGAAAGGGAAATTGACATTTCCTGCATTCTCCTTCGATCAATACTCACCATTCTGTTACTTCTGATATACACCAGATTTGATCAGTAACCTGGTGGGAAGGGGCAAGCCATACATGCTAATTTTGCCCCTTGGAGAAAGATTTTAGACTTCAAACTTGACTAACGGAGACCTAAAAGGACCGTCAAGTTCACGGAACCGAATCACATTCGCGTCACAGCCCCCCCCCCCCCCCCCCTTTTTCCTCCTAAGAAAAGGGAGAGAACTAACGAACATGTATCTCGCCTGAAAACACCAATATGCCAAGAGGGTTAACTACTCCCTGCATATCGCTTGTATTAGCCTGGGAATGAGCATGAATATATAAGATGAATGAACATGATACATATACATAATACAAAAAACTCTCACTTGTTGAATTACCTTATGATAACAGGACTTCAGACGTACCGCCTACAACCATACACCGGTTCGGCCATCAGTGACACAATCTGGTTGACATCCTCTCGCTTGACCATGCCTGCTTTAGGTTCTTTTCTTACCAAAGTGAAAAAAGGGGAAAAGCAGTGTGGTCACTAACTATCGTTTCAAAACAGCTAAAGCGAGTGGATTGGCTGAGTCTGACACATCCCTCATATAGTAATCCGTAAATGAGGACTCACAGTGCCATTGTGCAACGGCCATGATGTCCTCTAACGGAACACCATTGTAAAGGGCGGTCGAGGCGGCTATTCCTCTAACATTGTGTGCCCTTACGCCCTGCACCTGGTGCCCAGTCGCCATCTCATGAGTAGTCTGAATGCATTCGACCACCCAACGAGAGATAGTATCCATGGATGCGGCGCCATAAGGCTTTTTATGGCAGATCCACAGATGTCTATCGTTCGACCGTAACGAGTCAGTCCGTTTCTTGTACTTAGTCAAAGCACGGACCGGGCACCAGACACTGGCATCACGATCAAACCTGGTTAACTTCGGTATAATGATCGGTTTGCCGGGATATCTCAAAGATTGGTTCTTTGACATAAATTCTGCTCTAGGCAGAAGACGCAGACCTTCTCCAGAAACAATAAATCGGTTCCTCTCTGCCGAAAGCGCATGGATCTCACTGCGCCTTCTAGCTGAGGAAGCTGCCAATAGAAAGACCGCCTTTAGAGTCAAATGCTTTAGACTAGCCGAACGCAACGGTTCGAATGGGTGCTTGGCCAGTACATTAAGCACTAAAGATAGACTCCAGGCTGGAATGACTACCGGTTGTCTCGGGCGGAGATTGCTCATTCCCTTCAACATCACGTTTAACTGGGCCACCTCTGGACTATCCATGTTGGCTAGACAAGGGATAACTGATGCCAAAGCTGACTTGTATCCAGCAATTGTGACGGGAGCTAGTCCTGTAAAGAACAGCTCACAGAGAAAGTCTGCTATTTGCTGAATAGTGGATTGAAAGGTATCAATACCCTTTTCTTCACACCAGTCTGCAAATCTGTTAACCTTGTTGTTATATGACTTGAAGGTTGACCTCCTTCTCGCAGCCGCGATGAAATCAGCAGCCTGTCGAGAAAAGCCTTCCGACGTGGAACGTTGTTTGACAACATCCACGCAGTCAATTTGAACATTTCGGGACGCTCGTGTAGGAAGCGTCCCTTGGCCTGGGAGATTATGTTCGGAATCTCGGGCAACTGCACAGGATTTTCCACCAGCAGATCTAGAAGATCCGTGAACCACGCCCTGCTCGGCCAATACGGCGCTATTAGCAGGACCAGACACGGTTCCTCCCTGACCTTCACCAATACCTTCGGTAGAAGAATGGTGGGTGGATACGCGTAAGCGTGCATCCCTCTCCAGCTTATCGCCAGAGCGTCTGTATCGACGGCATTTGGATCTGGAATCGGCAAGACATATGTCATGATTTGAGCATTTTCCTTTGTGGCGAACAAGTCCACGTTGGGTTTGCCCCAATGCTCGAAGATCCGTCGTAGAACTGGAGGGTTGAGGGACCATTCTGTTGGCAGGATTCTCTGTCTGCGAGACAAAGCATCCGCCAGAATGTTCAATCGGCCAGGAATATGAGCTGCTTTCAAAACAACCGAGTAATTCCTGCACCATTGAATCAAGTGCCACACCCTGATGCACAGGGTGGGCGACCTGGTCCCTCCTTGGCGATTTATATATGATACTACTGTCGAATTGTCCGACCGTATCAATATCACCTTGCCCCTGATCATCGGAAGGAACTCTTCCAACGCCAGTTCCACTGCCATCATTTCCAACAGATTGATATGCAGCTGACTCTCCGGGAGAGTCCATGTGCCCGAGACCTGGTGTTCTCCCAGGCAGGCACCCCACCCTTCCAGCGATGCATCCGTGTAAACGGACAGCTGGGGGTGGGGTAGGTGCAGCGAAACCCCTATTAGGAGATTCTGACGCTGTTTCCACCATAGAAGATGCGATATTATCGGCTCCAAAACTGGCACCAGTTTTGACAGGGGTTCTGTTCTCTGTTTCCACAGAGACATCAGATACAACTGGATAGGTCTTCGCATTAGAGCAGCGTACGGGATAACCTGCTCCATGGAGACCATCATGCCCAGCATCTGAAGGAACCGCCTTGCCTGAATGTGGTTTCCCACTCGAAAACTCCCGAGGATGGCTAACAGAGACACCACTCTGGGCTCTGACGGGTAAACCCTGCCCTCCTCGAGGTCGAATCGCATCCCCAAATAAACGAAATGTTGAGTGGGTGTCAACTCGGATTTCTCCTCGTTGACTATCCAGCCTAGATCTGAAAGTAACTTCAGAGTCAGAGCAGTATCCACGTTCAACCTGGCTGCCGAGTCTGCCTTGAGCAGCCAGTCGTCTATGTAGGTGTGTAGCGCCACGTTCTCTTTTCTGAGAAACGCTGTCACCGCAAGGACCACTCTTGTGAAAACCCTCGGAGCTGTCGACAGGCCAAACGGGAGAACTGTAAACTCCCATACTTGATTCTGAAACGCAAATCTCAGAAACCTGTGCCAACTCCGATTGATCGGAATGTGGAAATATGCATCTTTCAGATCGATCGATACACACCACATTCCTTTCCTCAATCCCGCCATTACCGACCTCGGTGTTTCCATCTGGAACCGAGGCGTATGGATAAACCAATTTAATGGCCTGAGATTGAGTATGGGTCTCCATCCCCCCGTGCTCTTGGGGACAAGGAACATGTTTGAATAGAAGCCTGGAGTGTTCCGGTTTGCTGGTTTTATTGCTCCCTTCAGAAGCAAACCCGACACTTCCTTTTGAACGGCTTCTAACTTGTCTGGCTCCCTTGGTACGGGTGTCCAGACTGGTGCCAAAGACAGATTTTGTGGCGGAAAGTCCCACCACTCCGGCATGTAACCCTGGGATAACCATCCCAGGACCAGACTGTCTGACGTCACACCTCGCCAAGCCTCGACGAAACGCATGAGCCTTCCACCCACCATAGACGCCTCGACGTCTAACGGGGTTGTCCGGCTCGCAGTCCGCCCCCCCCCCCCCCCCCCTTTCTTAACGAGAGAGAGTGAGAACCATTTCGTTCTAGGCACGACGGGTATAACTGGCACCGCTGTTCCTGTCGCACAGGTGCGGTCCAGGCGGATATGAAGGGAGCTTGCGTACCCTCAGGTACGCTTCGGCCCCTTCTGTCCGCCCTTTGAGGCCTTACCCTTCCCCTTACCACCTCTAGGGCGGTCCGGAGCAACATTGGGGAGGGTAGGCGCCTCTACAGCCTTCCTGGGTTTCTTCGCCGGCGGCGGCTCCGAAAACCCAGCCGAAACAGACGTCGCAATAGGCCTGGCTTTCGCCTTGCCCTTATGCTTTTTCTGTTTCTTTGAAGGCTGTACTGTTAGCGGCTTACCCACAGCCCCTAGTGCGTGCGCTTGCCGCACTAGCTCTAGCTGTAGATTTACCGCTAACCGATTCTGCGCAATACTGGCGGTGTCCTCTAAGATGGCCCGCGCTTGGCCACCAAAGATGCTAGGCCCTGTCAGGGGCGTCCCAAGAAGACGCTCCTTGACTGCCGTAGCCGGACGCATATGGTCAATGACCATTTGCCTCCTGGACTTCGTCACACGCGCTTGCACCCTTGCCAATGCGTCCATTGACAGCACCAAGCCGTCATTAACGCACGATAGCGCCACAGGTGGCACAGGGTGGCCTGCCCCCGCTTCAGCCCACACCGACTGAAGTAGACGATAGGAGTGATTGACAGCGCTCATGGCTGCCCTCACACCCTCATCGCATAGGGCCAGGACTTCTTCCTGGTGTACCTGGGCCTTATCCACTAGTGCCGGACCGGGACCACCCGAACCGGCACTCTGGACGCCCAGTACCCATCGGTCATCCTCCGTGACCGACGGGACTACACCATACCTGTCGTATTCACCCCGCGGAATACGGCACCTTGCCCGCACCTCCCTGGAGGCCGCAGGGAGCTGACCCTTGGTCATTAGTTGTTTACTATAAATAGCATCCAACAAATCAATGAACCGTGGATCCAGTCCCACTGACTGGATCCGGGCCGCAGGCAAAATCCCCGTCCTAATCGACGCAACCGACGGACGGGGCGCATCTTCATCGGCCGTGGCCGAAACCACAGACGGGTCAACTCTGGCTAGCCACGCCAGAGCATCAGACCAGTCTAACTCCGAAGAAGATACCCCCGCAAACACGTCACCCGTTGACATGCTTACGGGTCTGCCAGCCATGGCCTCCCGGCCAGGAGCCACGGCTGACACGCCAGGCACTCCGCTACCACATGGTTCCGCCGCCACCCCATGAAACACTCCGGTCCATGGGGTAGGTCCGCACAGAAAACCGTACGGACCCGTAACCGTCGCGGAACCATAGCCGGCCACGGGCGCCAACGGCACCCCATGTCCGGCTGCCGGACCAGGCGAGATAGGTGAGTACCACGCCTGGCCCGGCACACCGGTTCCCCTGACGGCTGGTGACAAACCAAGCCGCGCGGAACCGGTGCACGGTAACGGATTGGCCTCAGCCGCAGGCGGAGCCGCTGACCTGGCTTGCGCCAAACCAGACAAATGGAGGCCGGTTCCGTCCAGGACGGAATCAACCTCCATATTCTCCACCTGCGGCTTCACGGGCCGCAGCAACCTCTCCTCCTCGGCCTCATCGTCTTCAGACTCCGAAGAGCCGTCACTAGACGAATAAACTGTGGAGCCGTCCTGGCGGACGGCTCCCACACCTGACGGACCGGCCACCGCTACTGGACCACCCGGAGGTGGCCGCAGAGAGACAGAACCCGTCTGGCCGAAGCCAGACGGACCCGCCAGGGGGCCGTACGAGATGGCCCCCTCGGTAACCAGTCCAGAATCCTGTCCGAAGACAGGATCTGTACCAGGCATGGGGAGAAACTGCCCCCCAACCTTTGGTAGCAGGGACGACACCAGCGTGGGCAGAACGCTATGCAGAAAACCCTGCATAGCCGGACCAAACCACGCCGGCGGTGCCATCTCCGCCACCTCCAGCTGGGGACGTGGAGCACCCCCACCGGCCGAACCGGGCGCTCCACGATTTCCTCTCGGACCGCCTGACCCCGCGTCAGACCCAGCCAAGTCCTTCTGGGCAAGGAACTTAACCATCGTTTCGACGGACCACACTGCACAAACATTACACCTATGATCTATATTACACAGGGCACACCTAAAACAGACATGGTCCTTGAACATTACACGGACAAACTTATGGCAGTCGTCACATGATGGCGGGGCTGGCTTGGCCTATAAAATAAGCACAAACCTACAATAAACAAGCGGAACGAGACACGGATGGAAGGCAGACAATTAATTTTCAAATATTTTGACTCATAAATTAACCGTAACCTCCCGCACCCCACCCCGCCACGTTACAACAACGATCGCATTGACTATGACGACAAGAACGCGGCGGGCACAACACACCCATAATAGATCCTACAGGATGTGTAACGGCTCCAGGAATCATATCGCATAGCATTCAGGGTATATTTACTAATCAATATAAATTATACTCCTAACGAACGCATCACGATATGTGAAGAAAACAACAAAATGTATAACAACTGCTGTCTCCCACGGTAAAACCGCAGACCACGCATCTACTCAAGAATTTTGAAACCACCGATCATTGCAAACCGATCGTGATTGCACGTAAACTTGATCATTCTAAAGTTTCCGGTACCATTTTTAGTACGCAGCACCCAGAACAAGATGCGCGAATTAATGAAAAAATTTTTCTTCACATAAACATCCGAGCCGACCGGGTGTGACATCACCCGCTCGGATTCTACGGAGAACGACGTCAGCCGATATTCGTGTTAGAAATACCGTAGCAAACACCTATTTTCATATCTGCCGATTGCCTGTTGGGGTTTAAAGAAGGCGATCGTCTGGCATATATCGTTGCTAGCACACGTCCCAGATTCTATGGGGTTAGAAATTGGAACATGCGACACAACGAAATTTAGAGACCTAAGTCTTTTAACTATGGATATAAAGAACAATACAACCTGGTTATCTTGGGCGGTATTCTCCATAGTCCTTAGTTATCCTTTCAGAACACACAAACTATCACTGATTAAAGACTTAGATTCTTTTACAAAACACTAAAATCCTTAATGCGAAAAGCATGTATTGCACTTGTTGCTATGCAAACAAGAATGAGCTCTATGGTAAACGGGTACTCGGCAGTGGGGAGCCGGGTACCCGGTTCCCAGGAGTCGGTAAAGCTTTCTAAGTCTATAATCCTAGAGCCGCTGTCAAGGCCAGCTGTATATCAGAAGTAACAGAATGGTGAGTATTGATCGAAGGAGAATTGCAGGTCTACAAGTAGCTCCTTAAATCCTGATTTTATTAGATCCATAATCATGCATACATACAAGGTATGAATCATAATGTTATATTAAAGCAAGCAAAACAATTCACAAAAAGTAGAACAAAGATGATAATTAATGAAATTTGAAATGAGGCCCAAGAGCTTTTTACAATCAGCTGCCTAATACCGAGACTGCTTGCTCTATAGGTTGCTTAAAAGAATTTCTTTCTCTTAATTTAGCAAATAATAACAAGAGACGCGATGGTTAATTTTCGGAAAATCCAAGATGGCTGCACAAAAGAATTGACCAAACAAAATTCTCATTGAAATATTCAAGATGGCCGACGAAAAAATTAACCCATCAAATGCCTGTATACAAGATCTGAAGCCTACATGCCTAGGGTTCTTCCAGTCAAATTTGGTTGAAATTGGCCAATCACTTAATTTTAAGAATTCCAAAATTTTTCTGAAAATCCAAGATGGCAACCAGAAAAATTGACCAATCAAAATTCTGTATACAAGTTCAGAAGCTTTCGGCTCTAGGGTCCTTCCAGCCAAGACTGGTTGAAATTGCCTAAGCAATTAATGAGGAGTAGTGGTTTAAACGATTTCCAGGTATTTTTTGAAAAAATAAAGATGGCCGACAAAAAATTTGCCCAATCAAAATTCTGTATACGAATTCTGAAGCATATGACTGGCTGCCGGAAAAATTGCCCAATTAAAATTCTGTAGAGGTTCTGAAAACTACCAGCCTAGTACCCTTCCTGCAGTCTGGTTGAAATTTCCCAAGCAGTTAATGAGTAGTGTTTTAAACGATTTCCCACGATTTTTTCGAAAAATCCAGATGGCCAACGAAAAAATTGAACAATCAAAGCTCTGTATACAGATTCTGAATCACACCAATCTAGGGTCCTTCCCGCCGAGTTTGCTTGAAATTGGTCAAGTAGTTAAAGAGTAAGGTTTTAACTGAATTTCCAGACGTTTTCGGAAAATCCAAGATGGACACTGGAAAAATTTACCAATCAAAATTCTCCTTAGAACTGTTGAAGCCTACCAGTATAGAATTAGTCCACCCAAGTTTCTTTGAAATCGAGCCATTTATATGGGAGTAGTGTTTTAAATGATTTCTGGAAAAATTTCAGAAAATCCAAGAGGCACAAGTAAAACTGACCAATCAAATTTCAGAATAGAAGTTCTGGATCCTCCCAGCCAAATTTGGTTGAAATCGGTGCAAGCATAAAGGAGAAGCTATGATTTGACGGATGGACAGCCGATGGAAGGCTGCCATGGCATAAGCTTACTAGCTAAAAACTACAACTAACCAGAAATACCATAGAATTACTATACGATTCAATACTTAACCAGAAATGTGGTTGCAATGCAACCATGATTGCAACCATGAATCTCGACTTTACAACTTGGCAATGAACTATGAAGCTGGACTTCAAAACATAAAATAAATAATGAAGACCTATCAATTATTAATGACCTTTTTTTTCTCTAATTAGCAAGTGTCTTAGTTTGAGTGCACTATGATTAACGCTGTGAAATATGAACTGCTAAGATCAGGTACAAGCAAAACGTTATTGATGAGAAAACCCTTGAGTTTCGTCATTATCACAATGGCCTTGACCTTTTGATGTCAAGGTGATTGTGTCATGCCATGTCATTATAAGGAATGATGTGTCTGAATGAGGGACATGTATGCATAACCAAGTTTACATGAGATATAAACTGTGAAGTTGAGCTAAAGACAAAAATGTTAGTTTTGATACAAACTACGTTTTAACAAGGAACCAGTGACCTTGACCTTTGACATTTTGACTCCAAGATGTCATGTGTCATTCCCACCCATGATAAAGAAGCATGCGTCCAACTTTGGCTCCAGTATGATTAAGCAAACACAAGATATACACAGTTTAGCTAAACACAAAACATTACTGTTGAAAGTTTTTCATATAACACCAATGACCTTTGACCTTTTGCCCCAGATGTGTTTAAGTTTGGGTCTAGTATGATTAACCAAGCACGAGATATTAACCACTAAGTTGAACTACATGAAAAATGTTAATGCTGAAAAAACCCAGTCCGTTACCAATATCACAATAATATTCACCTTTGACCTTTTACCCAAAGGTCACTGTGTCATGCACTCTCCCTATAAGGAAGTATGTGTCCAAATTTGTGTTCAGGAAGATTAAGCAAACACGAGATATGAGCTACTAAGTTGAGCCAAAACAAATGTTAATATTGAAAGAAACCAGTTTTTACCAATTTCACAATAACCGTGACCGTTGCCCTTTTGACACCAACATTATTGTGTGATGCCCTCCAATTACAAGGAAATATGTGTCCATGGTTGGCTTTAGTATATTTAACAACAGAAATGCTAAGTTGGGCTAATTGCAAAATGTTAATACTGAAAGGTTTTTACCAATGTCCGAGTGCCCTTGACCGTGGAACTTTTTTTATGTGACACCCTCACCCCCCCCCCAACCCCATTATAATGTGCAGTTTCCTACTACCATAACCAACCTTCCCATGAAGTTTCGTCACAATATGCAGGGAATATTTTGTTAAATTGCGTAGCAGTCACTGCTAAACAAATCGAATAATGTATAGCAGTTCATAGCACTTGCATAGCAAACAAACTGTGTTGAAACGGGTTGGTGTTCCAACGGGAAACCTTTCAAAACATGTTTGTATGATCAAAAACAACTTTTTTCGTCTACACACACTATGAGCAAGTGAATCCGAAAACAACCGAAAAGCATAATTTTCCGATTTCGCAAGACGTTTTCCCTATGGAATGCATAACATATCAGATTCAGAATATGCATGTACTGGCTCTGGCCAAGGTCAGGGAGCATAGGAAACCTAAAATAATACGTATTGGCAGATTTGTCAATTACATTGATTGGAAGCTGTTGCTGCTTAAGGCAGTAACACATCCCAGTCAAATTATTTTCAAAAAAATCATTAATGTACCTCCCATGAATACTGTGCTTTCATTGACTAGGGCTAACATATATTTTGTAACTTACCAACCTACATCAAATATCCCTTTGAACTGGTAGGCTAAACAAAGTACACATCATTCAATACAATGGAAGAAGGCTGAATAGTGTTAGTGCTTAACTGGAAGCTGTTGCAGGCTATGGCAGCTGTGAGCAACAGGGCCACCCCCCACCTCTTAAAAACTTGCAACATATTCAACAGCTTATTAAGATGAAATTGAGTTTTTGCGATACTATGACTTCGGTTGAAGGAGGTAACAATTTTTATTTAAAAATTACTAATGGTTGTTTTCTCTGGCTTAAATAGTGAATGATAAAAAGTTTTACTGTGATCAGCATGTATCAATCGGCCCACGTGTTACTAGTTTCACTACGAATACTATGAATGATATAACTCAGTTTCTGAGACAAACACCGTCTAAATAGACCAGAATCAGCCTAGATAAACCTGTATTTTTAAAGTTTATCATAATGCTAACTAATGACGAGGCAATGATCAATAGCCATACGCCCCTATAGGAGAATTTAGATTTAGAAGAGTTTGTTACGAGCAATATGTCGACGACCGTGAATACCCCGTGATAAATATTGCGAGTTTCCGACTGGTGTCCAAACTCAAAACTGAAGTCTGTAACAGTTTATTATTATACCAGAAGAAGGAAGCCGCTAACGTATGCACGCATCGATAGCTTTTAGAATTTTGATCTATAGAGCACTTAATGAAATCGCGTCTCCGGCGGTCATTTGTCCCATATTGAAGGAAGGTATGAAGGTATGCGCTCTATAGCTGTATATGTCTATGGGCTATATCGGAAATCAGTCTCCAACGCATGCGCATCTCACTTCCTTACTAAATTTGACAAGTGTTTCGCAACTTTTAGCAACTTTTTTCAAAAATATTTCAAAATTAAGTGAATTGACTGAATTTTACATCAAAATTATGTATCGCAGCAAATAGCTAAGCGAAGTTGTGAATGTGTAGCAACAGGTACTCAATTGCATCGCATTTTGCGATGCGATACCGCTCAAAATATTCCCTGATATGCCAAGAAATAGTAGTTGTTGAATGAAAACCCAAAATTTGCATGGACGACAAACACAAACTCAGAAAGATGGATGGACAGATGGACTGACTGATTCACAAAATACGGTGCCGTTCCCTACTACCATAGCCAACCTTCCCATGAAGGTTCATCACGATACTCCAACCAAAAGTAAGGTTATTAAACGAAAACCCAAAATTTACAGAGACAGACACAAACTCGGAAAGACAGATGGATGAATGGACTGACTGACCCACAAAATACTGTGCAGTTCTTTACTACCATAGTCAACCGTCACATTAAGTTTCTTCAAGATATTCCCACAAAATAACGTGCAGTTCCCTACTACTATAGTTAACCTTCCCATTAAGTTTCTTCAAGATATTTCAAGAAATAGTAGTTATCGAACGAAAACCCAAAATTTGCACGGATGGATGGATACAAACTCACAAAGACAAATGGATGGACCGACTGACCTACAAAATACTGTGTAGTTCCCTACTACCAATACATAGCCAACCCTCCCATGAAGTCTCGTTGCAATACTCCAAGCAAAAGTAAATTTTAACGAAAACCTGTATCTGATGGACGGCAGTGAAAACATAATCCCGCTTTTGTAAATGCAGGGCATAACAATATTTTATATTTGATTTTATATAATAATAATAATAATATAATAATAGTTTATATTTGATTTTATATTTGATTAACTACATTTGAGAACCATTAACGTACCTTTTTGTAAATTGAGCTGCTTGAGACGAGCACAAAGTTCATCCACCAAACTCACAATTCCAGAATCCTGCAACCAAAAACAAGCGATTAAGGAGATGCATTTTGACAATTTCTGCTAAATTTAATAAAATCCAAGATTTTGACCGAAAAATTGACCAATCAAGCTTCTGAATATAAGTTCTGGAGCCTACCACCATATGGTGCTTCTAGCCAAATTTGGTTGAAATCAATCAAGCAGCTAAAGAGATGTGGTTTGACAATGGCTTTCATACAAAATCGACAAATCGTAATTTTGAAAAGACGTTTGAGAGCCTATCTCCACAGGACTCTTCCAGACAAATTTGATTAACCCTTTAATGGTAAAGCCGGCCAAAACCAGACTCTGCTATGGTCCTGTAGAATTTCCATTTACACGCCAAGAGAAAACAATTTTTGGAAATTTACCACAAATGATTCCAGTGATAAATTCTCAAAAATTGCATTCTCTTAGCCTGTAAATAGACATTCAATAAGAAAATATTAAAATTTTCTTGACCAAATTTGACAATTAAATGGTTCAAATTCATCAAGTGGTTAAGGAGGAGATAGATGCGTTTGGATAAATTTTTCAGTAAATTTTGCATAAAATCTATTTTCTCCCCAAAAAATGACCAATCAAAATTCTGAACAGAAGTTCTAGAGTCTACCACCATAGGATCCTGCCAAATTGGGTCATATCGGTCAAACTGTAAAGGATGAGATGCTATTTGACGGACAGACGGCCTCCATAGTATAAGCTCACTTGGCCGGTAGCTAAACACAAACGTACATGTATAAACAGAAACGTCAATTAATAACAGTGAAATGAGGATGACTGAATGAGAAACATGAATTAATCTGTGATCGATTAACCATACACGTATTTGTTAACATCCAGCAATGAACCTTTCCAGTTTGCTATGCACCGTCCATCTCTAACTAAGCTCCAACCACACCTTGTTCATGCTGGGATCAATCAATTCCTGAATTCCCCGACTATCAATTCCCAGAAAACTATAGAGGTAAGCTGTTGAATATTTTAAAACTAATTTGACTGGGTGCTGTTGCTGCCTATGGCCCAGTCAAATTAGTTTCAAAATATTCAACAGAATGTTTATTAAATAGTAGACATACAATTTGTACAACGTGTCAGCCTACTAACCGTTTAAGACAGACTAAATCGAGTCATTCATTGATTATGACATCATCCTACACGTCACGTAGTAGACTATGACATCATGATGGATGGATAAATTGGAAAGGTCCTTTAATTAACACTAACTCTGACAGACTAGAAATGTTAAATTAGACTTTATGATAACCAGAATATGTTGACTTGTAAAAATATGATGCCAAAATAGTACCTCGCAATACAAATGCACAAACTTAGTGAGACAAAAATGTGTACATACCAGTATGCACTAAGTGACCCCGTGACCTCGATATTTGATCGCTTGACGCCAAATTAAAATTTGTTCTAGCCACTCACAACATGAATTTTACAGAATTCCTTGAAGTCCATTTGTTAAACTTAACTGTCCTTATGCATACTAAATGCAGAACATAGATCAAGGGGACAGACAATGTCGCGATAGGGTCATTAAGCCAACAGTCAAGGGTCCAGGTCGACTCGCTAACTATAGTCAGTTTGCTGGTTTACTGATCATGCGCAGTTGCTATGCCCAGTCGAACTTGATTTTAGTCGACTATAGTTCGCTGATACCCGGTTCCCTATTGAATAACTATTGCAGAAAATTTGGAGCCGGGGTACCAAGTCTCCATTAACCCTTTCTGTTGGCTGTTTTGATGACTTACGAAAATGGGTTATTTTTGTCCGCTAAGACGTCAAAAAGCGTCCATATGGCATAAAGTGGGAAGGAATATGGGCTTGGGAACATTGACATACAATGGGAAAGCATAATTTCATCAAACCTAAGGTATTTAGTGAAATATTTACACTTTTATATGCATTTATTCGTCGCAAGCGATCGGTGTCTGCCATTTTGAAATTTATGCAAATATCGCACTAACCATCTGAACCGAGGTCGGGTGCTCGGTTGACTATAGTTGACTAGCTAGTTAACTATTTGAAGTTTGACTGGTATTCTAGTTAGCCATAGCTAACTATGGTCAGGAGTCGAATTTGACCAAGGTGGTCCAATAGGAACCAATATTGACGGAGCGTATATATGCTTTATACTATATCAATCCATACCAATGACACCATTTGAGGTGACACAAAATCCTGTTACATAGTAATGGTTCTTAAATCTTAATGTAGTTATTGGTTTTATAAGTGTGCTTGTTCAGGTGTGTCGGAAAACCATGGGGTATTCCAGTTTCTCAGTCAATCATATGACATCATAATCAACTATGTGACATGTAGGATGATGTCATAATCAAGTATGTTATGAATGACATAGCTAAGTTCATTGCGAACGCTTAATTGATGACGGACTAAACGTTGTTGTACGACTTGTATGTTTTTAAGTTATTTAATAAACATGCTGTTGAATATTTTGAAACTAATTTAACTGGACGCTGTTGCTGCCATAGGTAGCAACAGCACCCAGTCAAATTAGTCTCAAAATATTCAACAGCTTACCTGTTTCTTTGTCGTGAAGCTAAGATATGGGGAATTTATCGATGAAAGGGCTAACAGAGGCTCCAGTGGTAAATTGTCTAAAATCATCTCCTCTCTGCAAATGGTGCCTTCAATTATCTTGAACTAAAGGGTTAAAATGAGAATACAAACCTCATCAGAAACTGCCTGCAAACAACGTACTGCCGCAGATTTCTTCTGCTCTTCCTCATTCAAGACAGAATATTTCTTTCGGTCACTTTTCTTCCCTCGTATTTTTCGTGATCCATCCAGCCCGTGACTAGCAGAATAACTGAAGAATTTGTCGTCGTCTATATCATTAAACACGTCAAAATCAAGATCGGCCAGGTCCTGTTGGAGAAGACTGATGATATAACGTGTGTAGATGACAGCGTCAATTCCTCGTAGTTCCAGCTCATGCCGAAGCCAACTCTGAAGAGAGGAGGACAATGGCATGGAAGCCTCAAGCGACATCAGAATCTCAGGATGACGCATTACCAAGGCACTGGCTCACTGAAAATACACAGCATGGACATGATGGAACATTTAAAGAGACACCTCATAATGCTAAAGATGGTCAAACCAAACAAATAAAGACTTAAGTTTATGGCTTTTTAGAATATCTCTTCAACAAAACCTTCTGATTGCAATATCAGTGACTTTGCCTGACAAAACTTTACTGTAGTGTTACTAGTGTAATTGGGATAAAAAAACATGCACACACACCCACATACATACACACACACACATATATATATATATATATATATATATATATATATATATATATATATATATATATATATATATACATATACATACATATATATATATATATATATATATATATATATATATATATATATATATATATATATATATATATATATATAACAAGCATTCTGTAAGTATTGCTTTGCAATACATGTGCCCTACCTGGTGATATAAATCTTTATGGATTAACAGTCAAAACCTTCATTAAAAATTGACAGAAGCAGCTGAAACTCGAACTTGATCTATAACTTCTCACAACAAAGCAATATACCAAGTTTCAGTTATATAGAGTGAAGGAGAACGAGTCTTGAAAGCTGATATGTTTGTAATAAGTCGAAAGTGGACATAACTTCATAAAAAATTAACACAAATTCCTGAAACTCCAACTTGCTCTGTAATTTGTCATAACAAAGCAATGTACAAATTCTCAGTTGAATATCTTGAAAGATAGTATGAAAAGAATTGCGGAAAACTAATATTTTTTTGTATTTCATAAGTCAAAAGGGGGCATAACTCCATGGAAAACTGATGAGTATGTCTGAAACTCAAACATGCTCTATAACGCCTTATAATAAAGCACCCTACCAATTCTCATTTCAATCCCTTGAAGGAATGCAAAAATAAAGTGCGGAAAACACATATTTCTCCTATTTCATAAGTTGAAAGAGGACGTAAGTCCATCAAAATGGGCACAAACTCCTGAAACTCTAACTTGATCTGTAACCTCTCATAACAAAGCAATGTAGAAATTCTCAGTAGAATATCTTGAGACTGCGAAAAAAAATGCGGAAAGCTGATACTTTTCGTATTTTGCAAGTCAAAATTCACTAAAAAAAATTGACGCATACTGAACTTGGTCTGTAACTTCTCATACCAAAGCAATGTACCAATTCTTAGTTGAATACCTTGAAGGACTGCGAAAAAGTGTGGAAATCCAACTGCGACAGAAACCAGAGTGCAAACCTATAGTCCCCCTGATTTTACCGGTAGGAGCTAATAATTGCAGTCCTGCGAAACAAGTATTCAGTACTGCTCCAAAATAAAAACAGAATTTGCCATTTTAAGAACTTATTCACAGACATGGAGCCAATTATATATTTTTTGAAAGTATTTAAATCCAAATAAGTCATATTTGGAATTTAAAATATAATTGAAATGTAAAATCTTCAATTTATGCAAATACCTATACATGTACCGGTATTTGAAACTTAAAATCTTCAAATGCAAGATGTATTTATAGACATCTAAACGCAAATGCATTTGGCAGTTGTCCAAAGAGGGTTCGACTTTGTTGTATGTATGTATATGTATATATATATATATATATATATATATATATATATATATATATATATATATATATATATATATATATATATATATATATATATATATATATATATATATATATAATGTATATGGTTCCAAGAGTTCAATTATCCCGCTGCAATGACTGAATCTCTTATAAAGCAAGCCATTCATGGCTCAATTTTCAAAAACATTCTTTGAATGACCTCGCAATAGACATGCAGCAGTACTCTTGAGGATCTCCATTGAAGGCCAGCTGAACAAGAAATGTGGCTGCAAGGCAACAATGCAGCTCACCTGTTTTATATCTTTGTACATAAGAAGATTGTCGACAGAAAGCTAACTAAAGTGTATTACCTTACTGACAGAAATATATAGTAGTAACAAAGGTTTATATGAAGTCTTGTTACCATAAGCTTGATAGATTAGATGTAGCAGAGCTAAACAAAGGTTTTACTGTATGGACTACTCCGACTAAGTCAAACCAGCACAAAACTTAACCAGAAATAACAAAGTCCCTGAGCTGGAAATATATGGAGGAATGGGATAAATGTGTTGTACTATTGATATAAATGCAATAAAAAACTATAAATGAAGATTGGTTACTATAAAACAAAACACAAAACATAACCAGAAACCAGAATGTGAATGACTGCTATATCTCGCCCCCTATGGAGGGCTCTTAATACAATGTATCATACAGTGTTCTAATCTAGTGGTGGTATTTTGTGCAATTAGCTTTTGGACCCCCAAGCCACTTTGACACCGTTTGGACCACAAAATTCTTATTAATTTTTCAATGACCATCTCTTTAACGCAGAAGAAATTCGCTTATTTTGGCACAGATTCATAACATGTTTATATATGTATAACAAGAGCTCCGCAAACAGTTCATAATACCCCGCCGTGATGACATATCAATGACTGGGAGCTATCAGTAATGAAGTTTCAACGCGATCCACTAAACGGTCATGGAATTATTGTCCAGAAAGCAATTGTCAAGATGGCCATCGGTGGCTGATATTAGATTTCAGATCATCTACAAATTCAATATATTTCTTCATCATGTCCAGGAACCCTGAAGTTTCAAAGCGATCCACTAAACAAGATTGGAGTTATCGTTCGGAAACAGATTTTCAAGATGGCCGTCAGTGGCTGGAGGCCATCTTGGACTTAGGATCATCGTCAATTTCGATAGGTTTCTTCTCCAGGCCTAGTCCAACCACACTATAGTTTCAAAGTAATCCGATAAATGGTAACGGAGTTATTATACGGAAAGCAATTTTCAAGATGGCCGCTAGTGGTTGGTGGCCATCTTGGATTTGGGATCATTATCGATTTTGATAGGTTTCTTTCTCAGACCTAGTCCAATGACCCTATGAAGTTTCAAAGTGATCCATCCGATAAACGATATCGGAGTTATTGTGCGGAAACCAATTTTCAAGATGGACATTGGCCACCTTCGATTTCGGATCATCATCGATTTCGATAGGTTTCTTCCTCAGACCTAGTCCAATCATACTATGAAGTTTCAAAGTGATCCGCTAAACGATAGCGGAGTTATCGTGTGGAAACCAATTTTCAAGATGGCCGCCAGTGCCTGGTGACCATCTTTGATTTCGGATCATCGTCGATTTCGATAGGCTTCTTCCTCAGACCTAGTCCAATCATCCTATGAAGTTTCAAAGCCATCCGATAAGCAGTAACAGAGTTATCATGCGGAAACCACCCTGCCACCCGCCCATAAATGCCATCACACAATACCTCCATCAATTTTTTTGGAGGGTATATATTGGATCTTATGCAAAGGTTCATTTAAATTTGAAGAGCCTTTGGTGAATAATAATGCACTAAAACTTTAATCCAAAAAGGGGAAAATAAGTCAAAGTGCAAAACTTAAACATCGACCCGACACCCCTTTATTAATATCATATACCTACCTCCACAGATTACTATATAGCTCTTTCCTTCTCAGAGGGGAAGATATGCAGGAAGAATTTTTACACTCACTCTGCTGGGTATTGTGACAACTGAGTATCTGAAGGCTTCTTCAGGTATCTCTACTCTCTCTATATGTTGAGAATCATAGCAATTCACTGGAATATTAGAGCTCAATAGATTGGCATTCAAAAGGTTAATAAACAATACCCATAGCCTGCGCTAGAGGGCGCTTCAGCTAAGAAGGCAGCTGATTGGCCAACAGCAATAACATGTCCATTGTTGCTAGTAACGATGACGTCATTTTATTCTCCTACTCGAAAGCGAAGACTAAGAATTTGAAAATCTCACAAAATCTGTCGCATATATTTATTTCTTGCATGTTTTGGGTAAATTCATAATGTCTGACAATAATTGAACAATGGAATAATTGTGCAAGCCTACATTGTCCCGACCTCCAGTGACATGAGGTCAGTAAAATGCAACTGTGCATGTTCGGACAGGCTAATGCAGATGATCAGCAGCATATATAGCCTCCACAAGTGAGTAAATTCATTTTGGGATCGGAAGAGAAATTGAACAGACCCAAATGTATACAATGTTATCATAAATAAACTTGCATTGCCTATGTTAATCTGACATTATTCGACTACGTAAAAGAATTAATAACAAAAACATATTAGTTTGGAGACTATTATAAAATGCTGAACTGAAATTACGCATTTGAGAGGGTCATAGGCATTCTACACGTATTAGATTTCTATGCACATCGATGATTTAAAAAAAATCTTCCCCAGAACAAATCCAATCAACCAATGAAGTTTCAAAACAATCTGATAAATTGTAGTGAAGTTATGATTCAGAAACCAGTTATCAAGATGGCCACCACATCTGTCATGTTGGATTACGGATCATCAATTACGATAGGACTCATCGCCAGATCTAGTTCAATAAACCTACGAAGGTTCAGTGATCTGATAAATGGTTATCATTGAGAAACCAATATTCAAGATTGTCACCAGTGGCTGGTGGCCATCATGGATTTGGGATAATCATAAATTTTGATTAGTTTCTTCTCCAGACCTAGTCCAATCAACTTATTAAGTTTCAAAATGATCCGATAAACGGTATTGAAAATCTGGAAACCACCCTGTAGCCTGCCCGTGCACCCAGCATCATTCACATACATGACATAATAACACACCAATCTTTTGGCAGGGTATAAATTAATATAGCACAAATTTCAAGATGACAGGCAAAAAAGCGAACAGATCAGCGGCTTGAATAAACTTGGTCTCAATGATCCAAGAGGCTTACTTGAAATCGGTTCCGTTCACTTGTGCAGTGGTGCTTGCTGAGCTGTTTTGAAAAGAAAAGGTCTATGGCCAAAGATATTTGCAAGCTCCTTCAGACTAGGTGAGCCAATAAACGGTTGAAGAATAGCCAAACAGTTAACCTTTAACACTCAAGTCGGCCAAAACCAGATTCTGTAGCTGTCTTGAGAAATGTTAACTTGCAGACAGAAGACCATTTCTGGAAATTTAACACTGGAATGAATGGCTCGATAACCGAGCCAGTCATTCCGGTGTTAAATTTTCAAAAATAATCTCTTGGTTTTCAAGTGGACAATTTCTATGAAAGTTTTGAGATTTTTAAACAAATCTGAGGGTTAAAGAGTTAATACGAGCACTTACACTTAGTGTTTGTTTACACTTTATTGAGCATCCATAATGACAGTGACTTGGCAATATACATCCTCCCGACAGATCTGATGCAATGATTTGACGACAATCTTCTGAAGCATCGGGAACTTATCCATATTATGGTCTGTGCTAACAATTAGGTAGAACATGGTGTTTGTTTCCTGTTCCCACAGGTAATTAGTTGTATAGTTGTTTAGGCCAGTCCATAGTATCTGAAAAAGTGAATATTAGAATTATTGTAAGAAGCTACATATCATAATATTACAGTGCATGATGATGATACCAAAATATTATCAATTAGAGTTTTAATGAGGCAGTGCATCAGAAAGGATACCCGCCATCTGCTGAAAGACCCCTTTAGTCGAATGTATGCAATTAATCTTGAAGTTGAGTTAACCATGAAGCGATACTAGTTACAAGTAAACCAAGATTTGGTAATGTATACAAGCAAGTCCAGAGAAGAACTGTCCATCATGCTCAGTAAACCATGAAAGGTAGGTCAAGTGGACCAACTTTTGATATGCGACACAACAATAACCTACAACGCATCCATACAACAAGTTTGGTTACTGTATAAAACAAGAGGCCCAAGGGCCTTAACACTCACCTGGACCATTAGCATTTGAACACACATTTAGTTTAAATTCAGCAGTAACAAGACATAAAATACATAATTGGAATTCAATACAAACAACATTTAGCGGGAAACTAGAGGCTACTACTATAGAATCCTTCCAGTCAAATTTGGTTGAAATTGCCAAAGGTTAATGAGGCGTACGTAGCGTTTTAAACGAATTCAAATTTTTTTTGGAAAATTCAAAATGGCCACCCTAAAGAAATCAAGATCGGGAATTTTGGACTTTCCAAATTTCAATTTCGGGAATTTTCAGAAGGCTGGAAGTTTGGGAATATTTTTTAAATGCATGCTTATTCATGTGTAATTCATATATTAACATTTTATTCAAATCACAATGTGAAATAAGTATTTTGATTTGCTGACAATCATCTGTCTTGTTTGAATATGAAGGCTGCCAGGGAACATGTTTACAGAATAGCCGCACATACAATGTAAGCCCTGCGCAAGCAGCATATTGGTTCAACCTTCTGCTTTCACATTATCATGGGATTGAATACTAAGGACATCCTCCACAGGCAGGCAATGGTTGACAAGTAAAACCAATTAAGCCTAATTGGGAGTAGTTGAAACAAGAGGCCCAAGGGGCCTGTGTCGCTTACCTGGACTCCTGGAGCACTCTAATTTTTTGCCAAAATTGTTGGTGGGTTGTTTAGTAGTCTTTTAAATGAGTTTGTGGACATTTTTGCAAGTCCAATATGGCCACCAAATACGCTACATTTTGATTGGTCCACTGTGGCCATGTTTTTGACATAGCTCCTTCCCGTGAACAAACTTTAATGACAATCAGAGCCTAATAATATCTCCCAGATTTTGGCTCAATCCATTCAGTGGTTCTGGAGTTATGTTGGCAAAAAATAGATTATCCAAGATGGCCGCCAAACCATTTGGCCAATCAAGTTCCCTTGAACAAACTTGGTGCAACTCTTGCGCTAGATATTTCATGCATTTTGAATTGATCCCCCAAGCGGTTTCGGAGATTTTTAAAGACATTTCTAAAAATCGGCCAAAAATCCGAGATCACCACCAGCCAAATTGGCCGATCGGCTTTGTTTGAACAAACATGGACGGACCTCTATGCCCTCAGAATGCTTCCTGCCAAATATACTTGAAATCGGTCCAGTGATTCTCGAAAAGGCATTTGAAATTTATCATTGCTTTAGTATGGGAGTTTTTGGCAGGAAAAAGATCAAAGATGGCCACCAAACCGTTTATCCAACAGTTTTAAAATGGCAAATATGAAATCAGAATACCCACAAACATATATAAAACCAATTTCGGCCTCAAAATACATCAATTGAAGGAAATTTCAATTTCCCTTTCTCTGTGACCTAACAATACTTACCATTACATTACTCAGTGATAATATAGCTATCCCGATAGCTGGCTGTAGGAATCTAGATTTAGTAAGCTTTACCGGCTCCTGGAACCGGGTACCCGGCTCCCAACAAATGGGTACCCGCCTGCCAGAGACACTCATATTGTTTGCATAGCTACCAAATGAGGAGAATACACATGGCGTGCCTCCGTGGGGCTGGGAGGCAGGATCCGTAATGTAATGGTAAGTATTTTTAGATCTTGGAGAAAGGGAAATTGGAATTTTCTTCATTCTCTTTCGATCAATACTCACCATTACATTATTCATTGATAACACCAGCTTTAGTCAGCAACCTGGTTGGAAGGGGCAAGCGATACACTCTTTTGCCCCTGGAAAAAGAACTTAGACCTAAACTTGACATATGGAGACCTAAAAGGACCGACAAGTTCTGGGGCCAAATCACATTCGCATCACCGCACCCCCATCCTCCTAAAAAAGGGAGAGAACTCACGAACATGCATCTCGCCTGAAACACAAATGTGCGAAGAGGGTTAACAGCTCTTTACACAAATAAACCTGGGCATTAGCATGAATATATAAGATGAATGATCATGATATATAAACATAATACAAACAAGAGCTCCGCAAACGGCGCATAATACCCCGCCATGATGACAAATTAATAAATGACAGCTATCAGAAAATATTTATTCATTCCTCAGACCCATCAGACCAGTAATCCTTATTAAGTGTCAAAGCGATCCGCTAAACGGTCAAGGAGGTATCGTCTGGAAACCAATTTTGAAGATGGCTGCCACTGACTGGCGGCCATATTGGATTTCGGATTATCATCAATTTCGATAGGTTTCTTCACCAGACATATTTCAATGACCCTAGGAAGTGATCCGATAAATGGTAACGGAGATATCATCCAGAAACCAACTTTCAAGATGGCAGCCCGTGGCTGGCGGCCATCTTGGATTTTGATCAGTGTCGATTTCGATAAGTTTCTTCCCCAGACCTAGTCTACCCACTCTACGAAGTTTCAAAGCGATCAGATAAACGATAACAGAGTTATCATCTGCAAACCAATTTTCAAGATGGCCACCGGTGGCTGGCGGCCATCTTGGATTTTGTATCATTGTCAATTTTGATAGGTTTCTTCCCCAGACCTAGTCTAACCACTCCATGAAGTTTCAAAGCGATCCGATAAACAGTAACGGCATTATCATTCGGAAGCCAATTTTCAAGATGGACGCCAGTGGCTGGCGGCCATCTTGGATTTCGGAACATCGTGGATTTAGATAGGTTTCTTCCCCAAACCTAGTCCAGCCACCCTATGAAGTTTCAATGCGATCTGACAAACGGTAACTGAGTTATCATCCGGAAACCAATCTGCCGCCCGCCCACCCGGATGGCCGGCGGCATTACATAATACCCCCTCAAAATATAAAACCTGTCAAACTTGAATCACCTCATGAATTATGGATTCCAGATGTGGAGCCATCAACCAACACACTTTCGACCAGACGTGTCCCATACGGCTGAATTCCTCTCACTTGCCCATTCTTACTACTTTTGCTTTTCAAAGTTATCAAAAGGGAGATGAACAGCGTGGCCACTAGACTATCGTTTCAAAACAGCTAAAGCGAGTGGATTGGCGGAGTCTGACATATAGTAATCCATGAAAGAGGGCTTACAGTGCCATTGTGCAACGGTCATGATGTCCTCTAACGGGACATAGGGCGGTCGAGGAGGCTATTCCTCTAACATCGTGAGCCATAGCACATTGCACCTGGTGCCCAATCGCAATCTCGTGGGTAGTCTGAATGCATTCGACCACCCAACGAGATAGTATCCATGGATGCGGCGCCATATGGCTTCTTATGGCAGATTTTTGTGGCGGGAAATACCACCACTCTGGCATCTATCCCTGGGATATCCATCCCAGGAACAGACTGTCTGACATCACAACTCGCCAAGCCTCGATGAAGGCATGAGCCTTCCATCCTCTATAGACTTATTGATGCCTAATGCGGGTGTCTGGCTCGCAGTCTGCTCCCCCCACTCCACCCCCTCTTTAACGAGACAAACATTTTGTCTTGGCTTGAGTGATCTAACTGGCACTGCTGTTCCTGTCGAAGGGAGCTACCATACCCTCAGGTACGATCAGCTCCCTTCTGTCCACCCTTGGAGGACTTACCCTTGCCCTTCCCGCCTCTCGGGCGATCAGGACCACTGGGCTGGGCAGGAGTCTCCACAACCTTCCTCGCCTTCTTAGCCGCAGATGGCTGAGAAGGCCCATCAAGAGCAGAAGTAGCTGGCTTGGCTTTCTCCTTGCTCTTACGCTTCTGCATCTTGGAGGCAGGTTGACCAGTTAGCGGTTTTGCCACAGCCCGTAGTGCATGTGCCCGATGCACTAGCTCCAGCTGAAGGTTAACCGCTAACGACTATGCGCAATGTTAGCCGTGTCCTCAAGGATGGCCCGCACTTGGCCACCGAAGATGCTAGGGCCGTTCCAAGCAAACGCTGCCTGACAGCCGTAGACGGATGCATATGGTCACGGACCATCTGCCTCCTGGACTTCGTAACATGCGCCCGCACCCTGCCCAACGCATCCATCAAAGCACAAGGCCGTCGTTAACGCAAGAAAGCGCAACAGGTGGCACAGGGTGGCTTGCCCCAGCTTCAACACACACCGACTGAAGCAAGCGATAGGAGTGATTGACATCATTCATTGCTACCCTCACTCCCCCATCGCAAAGGGACAGGACTTCCTCATTGTGTGCTTGGGATTTGTCCACAAGCATCTGAGCAGGACCACACACTCCAGCACTCTTGACTCCAAGAACCCAACGGTCATCCTCAGTGACCATCGGGACCACACCATACCGCTTGTACTCACCTCTGGGGATACAGCACCTTGCCCGCACATCCCTAGAGGCCGCAGGGAGCTGGCTCTTGGTCAAGAGTTGCTACCTATAAATAGCCTCGAGCAATTCCTTGAACCGTGGATCCAGTCCAATGGACTGATTCCGAGCTGCGGGCAAGATCCCCGTCCGAATCGACGCAACCGATGGATGGGGCATGTCTTCCTCGGTCGTGGCCGAAACCACGGACGGGTCCACCCTGGCTAGCCAAGCCAGAGCATCGGACCAGTCCGTCTCCGAAGACACCCCCGTGAACACATCACCCATTGACGTGTTCATGGGTCTACCAGCAGCGGCCTTCCTGCAAGGAGCCACTGCTGTAAAGCCAGCAACATCAGTACCGCATTGTCCCGCCGCCACCCCATGAAACAAGTTCAATGGAGTAGGCCTGCATGGAAAACCGTGCGGACCCGTAGTGGCTATGGAACCGTGGCCATACACTGGCGCCAACGGCACCCGTGTGGCCGCTGGACCAGGCGGGATAGTTGAGTACCAAGCCTGGCCAGCAACACCAGTCACTGTGTTGGTTGGTGGCAAACCAACCAGCACTGGACTGGTGCAGCCTCAACCACGGGCGGAGCGGCTGCCATTGCTTGCGCCAAGCCAGACAGATGGAGGGCGGTTCCATCCAGGACGGAATCGACCTCCGCAACATATCTCAAGCTGCAACAACCTCTGCTCTTCAGCCTCCTCATCCTCAGACCCCGAAGTCATCACCGGATGAAGAAGCACTGGAGCCGTCCTGGCGAACGCCTCCCATGCCTAACGGATCACTACCGCTACTGGACCACCCGGAGGTGGCCGCAGAGAAGCAGTGCCCGCCAGGCCGGAGCCCGACGGGACCGCCAGGGAGCCAAACGAGATGCCCCCCCCCCCCCCTTGGTAACCAGTCCAGAATCCTGTACAAGGACAGGGTCCGTACCGGACACGGAGAGATTGCCCTACAGTCTTCGGTATCAGAGACGACACCAGCGTGGGCAGGACGCTATGCAAGAAGCCTTGCATAGCCCAAACCACGCCGGGGTGCCATCTCCGAACCCTCCAACTGCAGATGAGGAGCGACCCCAGGGGCTGAAACGGACGCTCCTCGATTTCTTATCGAACCACCTGACCGCACGTCAGACCCAGCCAAGTCCTTCTGGGCAAGAAACTCGACAACAAAAACACCCATACAACACCCTTTTGGGTTGGTCTGTTGTTTTATTAACCACTATAAAAACATACTTACCGTTCAATCACTACTTGCTAAATCAATTATCTGCATTTAGCTATCAGAATAAGATTTTTATGCCTGTGTAGCGAGGCTAATTACCACCTATCTTAAAGCACCGAGGGAGATTAGCTGGGTGGCAATGGCTCTGCTACACTTCAGAAATTGCCAGGATGAGGTGGCAGGCAAAAATGGGTGAAGACACTTCAATAGTATTCAACAAGACGGTTCTTCAAATAATAAATGACTTCAACTTTTAATAATTTTAAATTGACTCTATACACAAACTGATGTTGATACAAAATTTCTATACAAACTACAAACGCTATTCTGGCTTAAATCTCTGTATACTATCTATCTATCTCTAGCTCTGACTCTCACAGTTTCTCTAACTCACTCTATCCATCTCGTATACAAATTCATTCACATTTTATAGCTAGTAGTCGTTAGTCTACAAACAGGTAGTCAAGAGACATGTTCAAAATAAAGTCAAAACATGTCTAAAATTAGTTTTTACTAATAGTATTTGTGAATACAGGATTTATGCAATTCTATGAAATAAATATAATTAACCACTTTCATTCTGTATATGCGTTGACAGTATTTTACTCTGACAAAATCAGAAAATCCTGATGACTATTTTGAAAATAATCAAATTGGAAGTTGTCTCAGCTTGAGGGAGCAACAACTTTCAGTCAAATCATTTCCGAAATAATATGCAGGTTTCTTAATATGCCAATGTCTTGAAATCATGTTTGTGGGGATTCAGAATGAAAATGGTTATTGGATTATAAACATGTATTTTCTTAAGTATGTTATTATATATAACGGTTCAGCATATACATGTCTTGGAATAGTGTGGTTTATTATGTCCACACTGCAGGCTGGGTGACTTTAATTGTCCTGGCTATTAATTGGGCTATTGTCCTCTATACTCCTAGAATTGTCACTCTTCATTTCATATGATTCAGCTGGCCATGATTAGGAACATTCTAATTTATGCTGGATAAAATCAATAATATATAATTTCACACAGAATTTCCTATACCTGGCCTAATAGCACCATGACACCTGCATACACACCTCCCCATGCCTATTCCCATTAATATGGACCCTCAACCAGGCTACTAGTTAAGTCAATCTCCAGCATACTGACAGCTATAGACTGGCACCAATCTATACTCACCCCATAGTGACGCTTGTCACTAAGCGCGCTTGCGCATGCGCACTGGAGCCCAAATAGGAAACAGATTCACTTTTCTGAATTTAAGTGCTAAATATTAAAGGCCAATTCTCAAATCTTACCACGCGGGGTGGCTAAGGCGGGGTCGTAGTGATTGAATGGTAAGTATGTTTTTATAGTGGTTAATAAAACAACAGACCAACCCACAAGGGGGGTTGTTATTACACCACAAAAACATCCATTACCGTTCAATCACTACTTGCTAAACCCGTAGATTTGGTCAGTGCCCCATTCAAACATTAGGTGGGAGGAGATTTGAGAATCAACAAACAAGGATAAAAATCGAACCAATCTTATCCAAATGTTAATAACATAACATAATAGTGCATTTAACTCAATTACACCGTGATTAACAATTAAGGAAAACTTGAACTAAAGAAATAAATAAAAACCAAAAGAAGACTCACCATTTCTCACAGACGCACACTCCTAACGAAAATAGTGGAAAATGCTTGGTAAATGGTCTTCGGCTTTTTTAGTTAAAATAGTAATGTTACGAAAGAAGGAGGCTGCTGCACTCTGGTCTTTGAGATAAAAGGATGTGAAAGTGGATTCAGATTTCCATCCTGCCACCTGCATGACCTCATCTAAAGACGAACCGTCAAGAGCGAAAGAAGTAGCCATACCTCTAACGCATGGGCTTTAATCTGGGAGAGATTAATTTGATCCGGTGAGGCTATCTCATAACAAAGCTTAATTGTCTCACAATTCCATCTGACGATCGTAGATTTTGAGACCGGCTTAGATAACTCTTCCGCGTAGGAAACGCATAAATGGGATGGATCGACTCTTTTAAAATCGGTTCGCTGTTTGTAGATTCTTAATGCCCTAACAGGAAACCAAAATTTATCGGATAGCGAAAAAGACGATAAAGATTTTAAAATGATCGGACTAGCAGGAAAGCGGTTAGACAGAGTTTAGATAAAAAGTCCCTTATGGGATATAAAACCAAACCGTCTCCTGAAACTATAAATCTATCCTTTTCAGCAGAAAGAGCATGAATCTCTGAACGCCTTCTAGCAGAGGCAGCAGCAACAAGAAAAAACAGTTTTGAGAGTTAAAAGCTTAATACTGATAGAAGAAATAGGTTCAAAATGGCGACCTGCCAAAACTTGAAGAACCAAAGCCAAATTCCAGGAAGGTAAAGGCGTAGCAATCGGAGGACGAATATTACCTAGGCCTCTAATAAAACTATTAAGTCTTAGTATCCTTGACATCAGCATTCAGAAGACAAGGAAGGGAAGACGCCAGAGAAAATCTATATCCCCTGACCGTATTAGCTGACAAATGTAAAGAATCAAACAGATAGGATAAAAAATCTAATACTTGTGGTATAGAAACAGAATTGGGCACGAAACCTTGGTCTGAAAACCACTCATCAAAAAATTTTCAGTTGACCCTTGTAAACTCGACAGGTCGATTCCCTTCTGGCAGAGTCAATAATTTCTTGAGATCTTCAAGAAGCCTTATTCTCGAGGACCTCAGACTCGAGATTCTCCAAACGCACAGATTGAAAATTTCTGGATTTGGATGCACACAAAGACCTCTTACTTGAGATAGAAGATCCTGGGATACTGGAAAAAGACGAGGGAAGTCTACCAGAAGATCTAGAAAGTCTATAAACCAAATCCTCTTGAGCCAAAAGGGAGCTATCAGAAGAACCTCGCAATCTTGGTCCTTGACCTTCTTCAAGACTAACGGAATCAAATTGTTGGAGGGAAGGCATAGGCGAACCTCCAGGGCTTGACTGTCCGGAAAAGGAGACATGTAAGGGGAGATCTGGGCATTCAGAAAGGTCGTGAACAGATCTACTAGAGGATGATCCATAAGACTGAAAAACGCTCTGACAACCAACTTCTTTAACTGCCACTCTGTGTGGGCAAACTTGCTGGGACGTGACAGTTGGTCCGCCAGAAAATTCAGACTGCCTGGGACATGGGAGTGCACTAGAAAAATCTGCCTCTTGCGGCACCACAAGAGACGATTCCACACTTCTAGACAAAGGAGAGACGACCTTGTACCTCCCTGCCTGTTGATATAAGACACCACTGTCGAATTGTGCGACCGAATCGAGACTTTGAGACCTATCACAAGATCTGACCATGAAAGGAGAGCCATCTTGACAGCCCACAACTCCAGAATGTTGATATGGGCTATCGACTCCTCCAGGGACCAAAGGCCAGAAACTGACAGGGAGTCCCAGACTGCTCCCCAACCCTCCTGGGAAGCGTCTGTGAAGATAATCGCCTGAGGGAGGACTTAACCAGTGGAACACCCATCAGAAGCAGAGAACGATCCCTCCAAAAATCTAGATGAGGGGCTCAAATGTTCTCTGACGGGAATCTGATGTTAAATAGAGTGGACTGACTGCTTCCAAAGGGACATTAAATACATTTGGAAGGGGCTTCTCATCAGCGCCACCCAAGGAATTACTTTTTCTACACTGACCATCAGTCCTATCACTCTTAAAAAGAATCTTGCTCTTACCATGGGAGAAGACAGGATTTCCATTCCCACTGATAAAGCCTCTATCCTTGGATCTGAGAAGACTAGACCCCGGGCCAGGTCGAAAGAAACGCCTAGATGTGTAAGGATATTAGATGGAACTAGGCTTGATTTCTTTAGATTTAAAATCCACCCTAGGATGCATGCCAGACTGCAAACCTCTGCAAGAATTCATGAGAGAATTGAAGAAGACTTACTTTACTAACCAATCGTCTATATAAACGTGTAGATGGATAGAACGACGGTGAAAATTTCTGCCCCGGCTGAGACTATGCGAGAAAAAGAAAAGGAGCCATGGTCAGGCCAAAAGACATGTGAAACTGCCAAACTCGATCTTAGTAAGTAAAATTCAGGAATTTACTGAAGGAAGGGTAAATGAAAACATGAAAGAAGGCGTCATTTTGGTCCATGGAAACGACCACATACCCTGATCTAGACTGGAAAAGATCTGGGAGGCTCCATCTTGACTTGGGAGTAAGAATCATGAGATTTAATCATGACATACCCCCTTGTTAAATTAAAATTAATGCAGATATGAATATTTCAGAGTGAATAGAGATCATTTTACTAAGATTTAATGACAGGGTAGGAAAACCTACCCTAGACTGAACGCTCTCATGTATGTATAAATTCCTTAGAATTAACATAATTCACAAAGAAAACTAACATGATAATGACCAAATTGTCAATTAAAAAGACCAGAGGAGACAAGAAAAAAGGAATTAAAAGAGGAAAGAGCCGACACAAAAGAAGGAAGGTCTATAGAAAACTTGTCTTCAAAAAGAAAAGAGAGTCTAAGCAATCCACCAGAGAGACAGGGACCAGACATCCGAAGAGACCCTGACTGGACAAAATCTCCTCAGCCCTGACCGACTAGGGAATAGAAGAAAAAGAAGGATTAGGAGATGAAGAAGAAGAGATGAGAAGAGTCACCAGAGGCCATAGAATCAACAGTTCAAATGGAAAGAGGAGAGCAAGGCCTCTTGGAATCTATAAGGTTAGAAAAACGTAAAGAATCAGAAAAGGAAAAGATTGATCAGAAGGAATGTGAACAGATACAACATCCTGACCAGAGGACATGGAAAGAATGGAGAAAAAAGCTGACATGAAAGAACGAACAAGGGACGAATACCTAAAAACAGAAAACAATGAAAAAACCAGACCTTAAACAAAAATTAGAAACTCAAGTTCAAAAGAGAGAACGACAGAAACAATCAGATCAAGATGATCAAAAGAGGAAGGAGGAAGAGAGGAATAAAGAAGAATGGAAGATGAAGCGGAAAGAATAGGACCAGAAGATCCCTGGATAGGATAGATAGATGATGAAATACGGGAAAAACCCCAGAGGAGGGGAAAAAGAAAGACAGAAAGAGAGAGAGGAAAAAGAACATGACTAGTAGAAAACTTTAGCAGGAGATGGAGCAGAGGATGAAGGAAGAGACCTATACTTATCTTATTCATTATTATTAAAGACTTAGAACCAATATTATCATCATGTAAAGACGGATGTCATTGAGATTGAAATGCTAATAAAAGGAATGATTGATAGAATGAGAATGAATCCCGGGAACATTTGGATGTTAAATACACAAAACACTAATACTTGATTATGATTAAACACTACGGGATGAAAACACAAAACAAAACGCTGAAAAACAGAGGCAATATAAAATCTAAGCAAAAAGACTCAAATAAACCATGACTGTAACAACGCAGAAGAAAAAACTCGGCTTTTATTCCTTCTTCCTTCACCCTTATCTTATTCCTCTATTCTCAGCGTTTTCTAGCTCTTGTAATCATTAATCTTAGAGCCATTCTCTTCCCTATAAATCCACTACTGAAACTATTCCTTTCAGCGCCTGTCAGAATTAGACTAAGAATTACGCTAGAAACGGAGATTTTCTTCAAGAAAATAGCTCCCTTTGGATAAAATAAATATGTCAACCTGCCGACATAAGAGGAAAAAAGAGTGCGAAAAAAAGGCTGAACGGCCCGAAGACAACTGGCCATCTAAAGTTGGATGAAATTAAAAACTAATTTTAATTGCGACATCTAAGACATGCGTAGAATACAGACTGACTTATCAACTGCACCAAAAAACCCATCCGGCAACCAGTCGGAAGAGTCTTTAATTACGTTGAAATGTTTCACTGATAAAAGAATAAACGCTGAATATCTACAATTTCAAGAGAGACTTCAAGACTGGCAATGTCTCGGAATTAATATTTCAGCAATTAAACATTCCGATTTTTAAAGGCACTTACTGAAATAAAATTAACCTGGAATCTCAGTAAGAGCTATCACCGGAAATCCAAAAAAGGAAAACAGAACCGGAAGTTAATCATAGAACACCATGAAACCGGTAATGACCCTATCGCCGGATGTACGAATCCGGAAGTGAAAAAATAGGAAACGTAAATGCGCAAACCGGAATCTGAACCCAGATGTACAGTAAAAAAACAATAAACAAAGGAACCAGAAATACGCAAAACCGGAAGTCAGACCGGATACGGAAAAAACGGAGGTAGATCCAGAAAACGGAAGTAACCCCTGTCCAGAGGACGGAAGTCTATCCGAGTCTGAACGACCCGGAAGTACACCTCTAGAAACAGAAGCGGAAGTGTACAGACAGGAATCCAAACCGGAAGCGCTTCTACCGGAAGACGAAAAGTAATAGGAGTCCACAGACCCCGGATATCAACCATCACCGGAAGCGCTGCTAAAACCGGAACCGGATCTTGAAGACCCGGATGTCCTACAAAAACGGAAGACATACCGGAAACGGATGGAACGGAAGCAATAACCGGATCTTGATGACCTGGATTTCCTGCCAAACCGGAAGTCCTACCGGAAACGGACGCCAGAGAAGAAAGAACCGGATCCTGAAGACCTGGATGTCTTGCTAAAACGGAAAAAGGAAGTAAACCCGAGTCCAGAGGACCAGAGTCCACCACAACGGAACTGGAAGAACTAGCAAGACTAGAAATCAAATTCTTGGCAATGGGCGATCTAGAAAAAACCGTGACGACCGGTACAATCGAAAAATTGGCATTTGCATAAGGTCCAGCCTTATGGACGTCAGCCCCAGCCTCCGCCACCACTGCTTGTGGGTTATGCCCGTCACCCTCAGGTCTTAGGTGGGTTTGACCCGGTGCACTACACGAGCCCACCTTCGAGAGCTTAGTCGCTCTAGACTTCTGCTTAGATTTCTTTTTCTTATCGAAAAATTGGCATTAGCATAAGAACCAGCCTTATGGACATCAGCCTCAGCCACCACAGCTTGTGGGTTATGCCTGTCACCCTCAAGTCTTATGTGGGTTTGACCCGGTGCACTACACGAGCCCACCTTTGAGAGCTTAGTCTCTCTAGACTTCTGCTTAGATTTCTTAACCTGCATGGAGGTTAGGGGGCTCGGTTTCCCCCATTTGCGGGAACGCCCGCTAGCCTTCGGGCTATCGTCAGAACTTGAAGAAACATCCTGTTTCTTAGCTTCCTTAATAGCAGAAAATATCCTTAGCGGACTCCTAAAAACGAAAAAAGCATAAAAATGAAGCATACCGCTTAGAAAATCGTAAATGAAGACTAGAAACATAAAACGCACTTCTAAAAAGACGGGAAAGTTCAAATTAGAAATCAAAATCCCTACCAACAAGAAAACAAACTTGCATAGGGATAAATGATAATCCTTATAATGCACTAGAGGTAAATTGATAAGGGCTCTTGGTTAAATGCTAGAGAATTAATATGATGATGATGATATAGGCATAGTAATTAAGTTACCACGAAACGAGAAATCACTATTTTTTCTTTTAACTGAAAGTGATTAAGGGTTCACTGGAGTAATAGAGTGTTTTATATGATGATGACTTAGGCATGTTAAAGTTGTTACCACGAAAACGAAACCCACGAAAACCGGTAACATCTATATACATAGTTATAAAGTTCAATATAACCACGAAATAGTTCCAAAAACATAATTTTGGGAGGATAGACTTCATAATAGGCATATCTTAGCGTGAGGAAGTCCTTCAAGTGTAAGCTGACACAGCGCAAAGCACAAAAAACTTAGACGAATATTTTAAGCAGTTGTTCTGCAAGCAGAATAATTGAAAAGTGAATCCGTTTCCTATTTGGGCTCCAGTGCGCATGCGCAAGCGCGCTTAGTGACAAGCATCACTATGGGGCGAGTTGTCAGTATGCTGGAGATGGACTTAACCAGTAGCCTGGTTGAGGGTCCATATTAATAGGAATAGGCATGGGGAGGTGTGTATGCAGGCATAAAAATCTTATTCTGATAGCTAAATGCAGATAACTGATTTAGCAAGTAGTGATTGAACGGTAATGGATGTTTTTGTGGTGTAATAACAACTTGATGGTCACACTGAACAGACATTACACCTATTATCAACATTACATGACGACCATCGAAAACAGACATGGTCCTTAACCATGACCTTGACGAATTTGTGACACTCTGGGCAAGATGGCGGGGTAGGCTTGGCCTGAAAAGAAGCACAAACCTAAAATAAGGAAGCAGAATGAAACATGAATGGACGGCAGACAAATAATTTTCAAATATTTTGACAATAAATTAAAAGATGACCCTCCGGCACCCCACACCCGCAACGTTACAACCAAGATCGCGTAAGCTGGTGACTTGAATGATAGCGGGCCAATAATACACCCATAAATTGATCCTAAAGGATGTATAAACACGGAACCAGGAACCATATCGAATGCATTCGCGGTATATTTAAGAATAAATTTCAAAATTATACTACTCAAACGAAGGCCAAAACAATACGTGAAGGAACAACAAAATGAATTATTATACTGCCGTAGAACACGGTAAAATCGCAGAACACACATCTTAATCAAGAATTTTGAAATCATCGATCAATGTTAACAGATCATGATTACACGCAAAACGTGACATAATTCTAAAGTTTCTGGCACAAAACGCACGCAGCACCCAGAATAAGATACGCGAATAAATGAAACATTTCCTTCAACAAAACAATCCGAGAAATAAAACGGTGTGGTGTCACCCACTCGGACCATACGGTTGAACGACATAAGACGATTTTTAGTGTTAAAAAAATGTAAATCAAAGCCTAGTTTCATATTACTGCCCGATCGCCATTGGGATTTAAAGGAGGCGATCTTATCTGGCATATTTCGTTGTAACCACACATTCCAGTTCCGGGGTCAGAAAATGGAACATGCAACACAGACGAAATTTCAGAGACATAAGTCTCCATATAGCTAGATAAACAACAAGAAAGACTATGACCTGAGAATCAAAGGCTCCTTCCATAGTTAAATCCAGTAATTCCAATAAATGAAACAGAAAAAAGGCACACAGAAAAACAAAGAAAACTGAGATATCTCCACATAAAAAAAGCAATGTATCTCTTGTTGCTATGCAAACAAGAATGAGTGTCTCTGGCAGGCAGGTACCCATTTGTTGGGAGCCGGTAAAGCTTACTAAATCTAGATTCCTAGAGCCAGCTATCAGGATAGCTGTATTATCAATGAGTAATGTAATGATAAGTATTGATCGAAGGAGAAGGATGGACATACAAGTATACAGATAACACATGCACATCTTCATGTCGTAATGATAACACTTATCAAGTTTCAAAAGAATCACAGCTAAACTGTAGGAGTTGCGCTAACAAGAAATGATTGGCAATGCAGTTTATGTATCAGCTTTAAGATATTTAAAGGGTAATAACTCTGTAATGAATAATTAAAGCGCATGCACATGATACTGATAATGTGGACGAAATTTTAAGTTAATCCATTGAGACTTCTAGGAGTTGCGTTGACAAGACAGGGACAGGTGGACAAACGGAAACATACTGATCGCTATAGTCCCCTGTCTGAGACATTTTCACAAAACAAAATGAGACCAACTCAATAATGAAAATTAAACATGTCACATTTTTATCCACTCACTCCGGACCTTACGCACTATGGTAACCATTTTGTGACCAATTTGGGTTACAACATCTCGTTGGATTAGCATACTGATCATTCAGGTTTTCCTGCGAAGCCTTCTATTGTGGTACGTGTATATCAATAATTCAGGATTCCAGCCATAATATTTTCAAAATAATCAAGAATGTTTTAATTTGTAAAGAATTCCACCTGTATCAAAGAACTACCATCTTAATGGCCGCTATACAAAGGTTTGACTGTATTGAATAGCGTGCAAACGCCATGGTGTAGGGGTTTTCCCAGTAATGAGGCAGTCAGCCTTTCACTTTTCAGTTCTGCTAGGGGATTTCCCTTAAGTCAGCAGAAATTTCCAGGAGATAGGAGAGCTATATTTATACAAGAGCCGCTATATGGCGAGAATATCACACATCAAAGGATCGCTGTTAAATATTTTGGAAACTATTTAACATAAAGATGTTGCTGCCTTAGGCTGCAACAAACTTCTGTTAGATAGTTTTAAAAATATGCAATGCTGATAGAGTAAGATGGTGCAAGAAAAGGGTGAATAGTAAATAAATTGTGCAAATCAAAACATTAGACCTTTTATGATGCAGGCGACCAAAGCGGCCTATGCAGTGGTCTTATGGAATGTCAATTTGCAGGCCGGTAGAAGACGATTTTGGAAAGATTTACCACTGGAATTACTGGCTCAGTAAAAGAGCCAGGTATTCCAATGGTAAATTATCAAAAGTAGTCTTCTCTTTACCTGCAAATGAACATTCAATAAGCAAATGTTTTTATTTTCTTGACCAAATTCAGCAATTAAAGGGTTAATAAAATCATATTCTTATTCGCTGCCAAACACTTAATAGCATCATAAAACTTTAGACTTGTTTGTAGTGATTGTTATGCTGAAAATCTGATAAAAATGTGGAATAATATTAAATAGATTAAGCAATTAATAGTCACTACAACAATATTTATAATATCTGGGACATTCTTGTAAAAACTCTGTAAAGAAATTTGTGCGTACGATACAAGCTCAGAGGTGCCCCAATCCCCACTGCCATTGGTCACATACTCTAGTAATGCTTAAACGTAGCATATAGGGCCTACCAGAAAGAACGTTGTTATAAAAAGGCTCGCATCTATATTAAACTTTCAGTCAGATTATAAGCATTGTTATTTATAACGACTTCTGTAATCACAAAAGCGTGATTATGATAATCACAAAGGATTTCAACAAGCCCACTCAGCCACATCTTTCAGTCGAATCCTTGGGTCGATGCAATACAGGTACATATAAGCCTATAATAAAATTAAGAACATGTTAGAACAGCTTTGGAATAGCATTTAGTTTTTACTGTGTCTTATAAATGCATTTTATCTGCATGAATTTTTACAGGTGTCGCTAGAAGCACGGCTAAAAGGTGCATATTCACACCAAAATGTTTGAAAATAAGTGTTAAAATTGCGTACTTTTAGAGGATTAAATTGTGTGCCTATATTTTTCGACCAAAAATAAATCTTAACAAAATTTATTTGTTTCATTACATTGATGTACACAAATTTAACCTCTAAAAGTATACAATTTTAGTATGCACCTTGGATGAGATCATGGAGTGTTTTGTTTTGTTTGTTCGTGGGGGTTCAGATGTGCGCCAATTTTATGATCAAAAGCTAAAACGCAACAGCTGTCAGCAACATTGTTTCCAAAGTAGACACTTTACAACTCATGGCATCCGGATGCACGTATTGGACAAATTTGTCCGCTCAGAGGCCATCTCCTGCATTTCTGTACTTAATTCACATAAACATAGACCTTCAGTTGGGCGTTAGTTGGAAGTGAATTTTTTATTTTGTTCAATTTCGCAGTCCCACACACACACACATTCCTTACTGTCTTTGTACCATCCACCCATATATTTCTTAGTCCCTAGCCAGTGCCAAGTATGGCTAATAGATAATCCGGCCCTGCAGGATAATACAACTCATTCAATCTGTTTCAATCTGCTTAGTGGAGAAAAGGTTTTGTAGCCTGATGTTACAAATGAAAAACAATTAGTCTCCATTGTTCATATTTGTCAAATCTACCGGATGGAGAGACTAGTTGACTTTTTTGGTGCTGGCTAAGGTAGCCTTTTAACACAGGTGTAACACTATATATGTATTTTATATACCATATTAATTATTACCCTGGTAATGCAGCTTACTGGCCCAATACCATTATACTGAAAGTAGCAACATGGTATCGGCCCAGTAATGCTGCATTATCTGTGTGATATCTCTATATTGCTATTTTTGATCTAAATATATTCCGTCTTTATTGGCTTGAGCTTGTAGACTCCGAACGGCAGATTAAATAAAATGTCGGATACAGTTTATAGTTTTAGTAAATGAGTTGTAATTCTTAATGTTTTCGTAAATTTTATAATAGCCTATAGCGAGAATTTATAATTCAAAATGTCCATTTTACAGAACAGCTTGACAAGAGAAAACTAGTTCGACTATTTATCACTGGAATCAATGGCTCTGTCATTGAGCCAGTCATTAAAGTAGAAAAATTCCAAAATAGTCTTCCCTTGCTCTGCAAATGGAGATTGCTCAAGCTCAGTGCAAAAGCCATTTTATACCATCTTGCGTGGTAAAGGGTTACAAAAATATTGTATCGCACTTATATTCTGCTAAATAATTTACCGAGTGATTAAATACAAGATGATCTGGCATAGTGTGCATAACAAACATAATAGATCTGACTGTCCAACCACTGCGAAGCAATCAAGGGACAATTCAGATGAACAACCATCTTGGAAAACCTAACATTAAATCTGAGTCAAAATCACAGCACAGGTATCAGACCCATAGTTTCTGACAAACTGTTAAAGGACGCACGCACATACTATGTAATTTTCTCAAGACTTGTTAATGATGCACAAACATGCGCACAATCACAAATACAGACTTGTTATTATAATATTTGGGCAACTCGTACCAAATTTTAAGTCAACTCATACCAGATTTTAAGACAACTCGTATTGGATACTAAGTCAACTCATACCAAATCGATGGCCAACTCGTACCAAAATCGACGGACTACTCATACCATGTTCTGAAATAACTCATACCAGAGAAGGGTCAACTTATAATGGAAGCAATGGTGGTATGAGTTGACCATGGTTCGGTACAAGTTGTTTTAAAATCTAGTACGAGTTGTACAAAAACAGGTACGAGTTGACCATCCATTTGGTGCGAGTTGACTTGGTAAGAGACTAGAGTTGGCGATGGTATGAGATGTCATACACCCATGGATACAAGGAAACAAAAGAGAGATAGTCATCTCTAGTCAAAGATGTACATTATTTCATGGAAGTGCTGGTCGAGTTGCAGTTTGAAAATCTCCAGTGTGGTTGCATTACAGTACTTTCTGGCAGGGGGTTCCAGGGTGTGACTGACGATCCTGTTAGAGAAAAAGTTTGCATGTATGTCTTTGTTAGCCTGATATGTATGTAGTTTCTCAAGTTATGACCACGTGTGGACTCCATATGAGATTTCTGTAACAGCTTTCCAGCATCAATATTGTAATAGCCATGCATGATTTTATATGTTTCTATGAAGTCTCCTCTGAACCGTCTGTATTTGAGAGACATGTATCAATCAGGTTTAGAGCTTTTAGTCAATCTCCGTAGCGGAGTCCTTTTAACTGCGGGACAGGTTTGGTTGCTTCGCGTTGGAGTCACACGTTCTATTTTTCTTGACTGACGTAGCAGGTAAGGTGACCGACCATACAGCATTACAGTGTTCTAGTATTTTGGGTTTTAAATAAAGTAGTTAGAATAGTTCAATCTCTATACACGAATGACCGTTTAATTACCGCTAGTATTCTGTTAGCTTTGTTAACCGCTGTGTTGATATGCGCATCGAAATTTAGGTTGGTGTCAATAAGTATCCTTCAGGTCTTCTTCATTGTAAGTCGCTGAGATTTGAGGCTGGCTCTCATCGTCAGCCATAAAGTACTGCGTCTTAGGGTTAATACATGGATTTCTGTGGGATTGAACCTTAGTTTCCAGGCTAGTGACAATTTACAAGATTTGTTTACATTGTTTTGCAGGTTAGCACTAGCTGGAGTTTCAATAAGTTTGGTATCATCGGCAAGGATCTTGCAGCAACACTCTGTTGAGTCTGGCAGGTTATTGATAAATATCAGAAACAAGACTGGGACGAGTACACTCCCTTGGGGTACCCAACTTATTAAATAGACTACATTCTATCCATGTAATTCATGAATAGGGAGAGAAAGAGGAGACCTCCACGCAATCTCCTCCGTAAGTTCCAAATTTGTTGGGAAACTAAGTCATCAAGGATTGCGGGCTGACATTCGCATACAGAGGCAACTCTGATTGTCTAACCTTCTTCAAACAAGAAACTGTGCTCAGCATTCTCGGAAGACGCAATCTTCCCAGGAGCTTACCATAGCTACGTGGAATGTACGTGGTCTGATTGCAGCAACAAAAGAGACAAACCTTAGGTGCAGACTGTGAACACTACAACATCGATATTACATGCATTCAAGACTAAAGTAGCTAAACACTCAGAGCAGCAACTACACACAGGCCATAAGCTAGTGCTCATGGAGCAAAAACAGGCCACATACCGGGGTTTAGGCCTTGTAATCGGACAAAGGTTCTTGGAACATGTCATTAGTTTTGAATGCGTCAGTGATTGTGTTGCATTCATCGACCTGGCTATACCTATGCGAAAACATACCACTGTGGCGGCGAACCATGGAGGAAAAGTACAATTCTGGGCTCACTGCTCTGCAGTACTGCTGCATGCTGTCATGGGGAACATAGCTTTCCAGGCCTTCTGGAGGCTATGGATTTGTAGATCAAAGATGCCCTTGATAAAAAGGCTACATTTATTCAATGCAACCTGTGTATCCTTGATGCTATATAACTGTAACAGCTGGGCAGCTCCAGACAAACTTGATGCCTGCCACCACAAACACCTACGCAACATCACTGGATGCCGATGGCCAGACAGCATAATTTCCAACGATGCACTATATTACAAGATGTGTAATACATCGCCGCTGTCTGTAAGATGCCCAGCAAAGATGGTCCATGTTCAGCCATGTGCTAAGGATGCCAGTAAAGACCGAGCACAGACAGCCTTAGAAGTCACTCTACTCGGAGCCAGCAAATACAAAGCCAGGAGAGGACATCATTGCATAAATCCGCTAAGCGTGCTACGAAGTGACCTCAAGAAAGCAGGACTCTGTACACGCACATTAAGAATGGACCTAAGGAAGCTAAGGATTTAGGCTGCAGCAGAATATACAATTTATGATGACGCCTCACACGAGACTCCAGTACTTTGCAGAGAATGCATGTGAGACTAACCGCACGAGAATCCCGTGGATCATGCCTAGGACCAGGGAATTACATGTCTGTAAATTTGGGCCCCCGCGTCACACGAGACTCCAGTACTTTGCAGAGAATGCATGTGAGACTAACCGCACAAGAATCCCGTGGATCATGCCCAGGACCAGGGAATTACCTGTCTGTAAATTTGGGAGTTCATAGGACTCAACACACCTTATCTTGAGGGTCCCAAGATAAAAAATGGCAGTCCTAGTGTGCCAGAAAGGCTGCAATAACCTATTTTAGGGATATTGGCACCGAGATAAAAGCAGATTTTTCTTCACATCAAACAGTAACAAGACGACTTGTCACACTACAGAAAATGTTTGCAAATTATTGCGAATTTTGTTTGACTATTTAGCGACTTAGATATTTGTTATGGCTAGGTTTGTTGTAATAAATTTATTGGGTTTGGTGTCTTTGCATCCCTAGGGATGTCCTCTCTATTTTTTGTGGGTCCCATGTGTATTTTTAAGGGTATATGATGATGCAGGATTTTGAGTCCGGTAAATCCAAATTAGGACCCTCTTTGACATGAGACATTTACTGTCTTCCATATATCAGGGATTTCTCCTTCTTCCAGAGACTTGACGAGAATGCTAAGTGGGTGTACTGATTTCATCTGCTATTTCTAAAAGTATTCTGGATGGCATAACATCAGGACCACAGCTTTTACTGGGATTTAGACACTTTAGTCTTTTAGTTACGCATGTTTTCATAGTTTCCCTTATTTACTAGTAGTTTGGTTCTTGCTGTATTTGATGAGTTAGTAAACAGATCTGGATGTAGTGAAATTTTCAGTACGTCATGATTGCTTTTTCCTAATGGCGATGACTAAATCCAATACAACACAGTTAAGATCTGTCGTCAGCTTTAAGCACTCACTCCACTTATGTCATCAGTTTATGTGCACTCAAGAAGTCGTGCAAGAAGCTTGAAGATGGAATCAGTCGATTAGGTCAGGAAGTGGAGCTTTTCTGGTAGAGTTTGGCGAGTTATATTTGGTGAGTTACACCAATATGTTGGCGCCCAAATACATACCTTTGGAGCATAGTACTCCCAGACTTCCACTAGCCATACCGTACCGTACTCTGCAAAACATTATTTGCCGACAAAAATTAAATTATTGTACTTTAAAATTTTTAAATGCAAAAATTGTAACAATTACTGGACACGCATCTCATAAAATACACTTGTTTATTTCTTTAGAAACTAAGGTGTGTGTGATGCAATAACAACAATATAAGACTTGTCCTAGCAGCCACACTCTGTCAATGTCATGTGATGTCTGCAACAAAAAATGGAAACGGGCGGATTCTTTCTAAATTACTGGCTACAATCAATGAAAGGTGCGGAAATGCATGAAACACGCTGACATATAACAACTAATTCAATTCAATTTAGATGTTGCAAGAAATGTTAATGATCAGGAAATGTTTTATAATAGTATTTACTTACGTGTCCATGGATTTCGTCCAAATGACAGGACAAAATCGCCCGACATTGCGATCGGGTACATTTCCTGTTAAACAGCCATAGTTGTTTTGGGGGCCTTTCAGCCGATATGCAATGCAATCTACGTTGCTACGAAAGATATTTACATACTTAGCGATATAAATAATAACATGAAATTCAACAACACGATATAGAAACAACTTAATTGCAGAAAATGTTAATAAAACGGAACACACTCAACCACCTAAGTGTGTTACTTGGCCAAAATTTTGACAGCTGATGTCATCGCCGGAAATTACGCCGCGCGCAAAATAAGTCTGCAAGGTTTTCAAGATAAACTACACATATTTTAAGAGATTTGGTGCTTTTACGTAACATTCACTTGCAGATATCATCTCCTGTTTCGGGAATAGGCACAATTGTGGAAACATAAGCTCCATTTACTTGCGTATGGATTTAACATTTATTAATATGGGTAATGCGGTTACTTGACCTTTTCGCACCTGGGCAAATATGGCAACGTATGTTTGGCGGGAATACAAACCCGAAAGCAGGCCTGTTGGGAGCTTAGTAACATAGATGTTGTTGTGTTTTATTGGGGACAACTGGTCATTCATCCATAGGTTAATCCAGGTTTCATAGATTTAAATAATTTTTTTTAAAACTGAAATAATCAAAATTAATAAATATGCTGCTAGAGATGATTGCGGCGTTGCCGCTCACTAATGTACTGCTACTAGGCATGCGCGCATGTTGTGACGACGCGCGCGTGTGTGTATGCGCGCGTGCGTGTGTGCCCGGAGGGTGGGGGGGGGGGGGGGGCGGGGGGGGGGGGGGGCGGGGTTGGGGAGGTGTGGTGCGGTTTGTGTTGTTTGAGGTGGGGGTAGTGGTGGGGTGGGTGGGTGGAATGTTGAGGTGGTGGAGGGAGAAGGGATGTGAGCTTTATTGGGTGAAGACAGGCAACGGAACAGTCTCTGACTAAGAAAATGCATACAACCTATGAACTAAATATAGCAAAAGCAGCCAAATCAAAATATAGAAAAAGCTGAGGTTCCATCATGCCACTTTTCAACTGTTTTCACTGATGAACCAACAAACGCCCTGCCAATCATCCCTGTTAGACCAATTAACATCCCATTTAAAAACACGGAGGCACAATTAAGTAACTGAGGCACAAGTTTTTGCTCATCTCACCAAATTGAAAACCTCTTAAGTCCGCAGGACCTGGTGGGATGCATCCCCGAGTTCTTAAAGAACTATCCATCTCTGTAGCCAAACCTTTGTCAATCATATACTCAACTTCACTAAGGACAAAATCTGTACCACGAGACTGGAAGGAGCTAGGCCAATGTAACAGCAATTTTTTAAAAGAAAGTCAGTCCCAAACTTGCATGTAATTATAGACTCATAAGTCTCACCTGTGTTGCTTGCAAGGTTATGGAATCCATTATTAGAGATCAAATAATGAGCCATATGAAATCAAATAAACTTTTTAGTAAGAAACATATGTATTTCTTACCGGACGACCAACTATTTATGCTCCAGATAATAAATGTCTTAGATGAATGGATCAATATGCTAGAGAAGGGAGGCACTGTGGATATTATCTGTATGGATTTTGATACCGTGCCTCACATCCGTTTGATTAACAAACTAGCAAGTTATGGCATCACAGATCCAGCCCTGGGGTGGGTTACACCCTTTCTGATGGGTAGGCAGGCGTCAACGAGTACGTATAAACGACTCATACTCTCAATGGGCAGCCATGACCAGTGGCATACCGCAGGGCAGTGTGCTCGGGCCCCCTTCTGTTTGTGATCTACATATTAAATGACATGCCTGAACTAATAAAAACATCCAGTCTATATCTTTATGCAGATGACACAAAGATTTTCAAGCATATAACAAAACAATCTGATTGTGATGACCTGCAATCAGATCTAACAAGCCTGGAAATGTGGTCAAAACATGGAAGTTAAAATTCCACCCTGATACATGTAATGTATTATCCATTGATAGAGGTACAAAACAGAATTTCCAATACAAACTTGAATGTGATAATGCTAGCCATACCCTATCCCATGTGGACAACGAAAACGATCTTGGAGTCATCTTTGACTCAGCTCTCTCCTTTGATCACCACATTCAAAATAAAATTAATAAAGCTAGCAGTATCATGGGCCTCATTAGACGGACCTACAAATGTTTGGATAAAGACAACCTTTTGCTATTATATAAAGCTTTTGTGCGCCCCCACATTGAATTTGCACATGCAGTATGGCATCCACACCGTTATAAAAAAACCATACACACTGGCACATGAGACTCCGCACGTGGCGCGGTCTGCCTCTATCCATTTCGCGGAAAGTGCATAATTATGGCCTATAATGAAATTGGCATATTTACAGCCAACTACAGGAAATTCTGTTCGAAAATTACACAGATACGGGATACCGTCTGATTGCACCATACCGTAATAAAGAGAAAAGCTGACTGTTAGTGTTATCACAGGCCTTTGAATTTCCGTCCATCCATATCAGTACCGCATATCCTCCTACTACATGTATATATATACCTACTATATATAAAATTCAACAACTGGAAGTCGCCATCATACTTGAACAGTTTGATGAGGGTCCATCAGCCGAAACAGTATTTTCACCAAGAGAAAAATTCAAAGTTGAAGTATTTCTGGTCATCATTGACAAACTATCTTCATCTCTCCAACATCGTTTAGATGCGTACATGGACATCCAGGATAAATTTGGTTTTCTTTCCACACTAACTGAGCTCAGCAATGGTGGCATCCGAAGGGCAACAAATAAATTAATGGAAGCATATTCAAATGATTTTGAAGACGGCTTTCCTTCTGAATTAGTCCAATTCTCAGAGCTGTTCAAGACTGTCAGTGGACATGAGCATAAAGAAGCACACCGCGCAGCACAAGACACAAGCACAGAGCTGAAAATGCTGTTACTGTTGAATGAGTTCATGTGCACACAGAGCTTTCCAAATGTCCGCATCGCACTACGCATCTATCTCTCCATGCTGACATCGAACTGCAGTGAAGAACGATCATTTTCAAAGTTGAAAAGAATAAAAAATGAAGTTAGAAGCTGCATGGGACAACAGAGACTCAGTATGCTCTCTCTTATGAGTATTGAAAGTGAAATTGTAAACTCACTGAAGTTCACTGATATTATTGATGACTTCGCCATGAGAAAAGTTCGCAAACGACCAATGTAATAATAAGGTATGTGGATGAAATTCAATATATTTACAAAATTTCAATTCAATAGAATTTCTTGTTTACTTACACTAGTATTTATCTTGACGAAAGGGCCCCTGTTTGAGCTACAGTCAGGGGCCCCATGTAACCTTAATCCGCCCCTGCATAGGTTACGTTCTCTAAACCTCCCCATACTCACACACAGACGTCTGAGAGGGGACATGGTTGAAACATATAACGGTTTGACTACATATGATCCAGACACTGTACCAATATTAAAATTTGCTTCAAGAAATTGTAACAGGGGTCATAGTAAAAAAAAAAATTTCCAGCGAGCTAAATACAAAGTTTTCATTTTATTACAGAATAGCAAAAGTATGTAATAGCCTAACTGACCATATCGTTAATGCCCCAACCATTCGAAGCTTTGGCAACCGACTGGATAAACTGGGACAATGCACAAATTACATTTAATTTTGAGACACCTTCACCATGAAGTAACCATTTCAAAATCTAGCGTCACTCATGCACCTGAACATAGAGGCCTGTACGGTCAGTGCTCAGTATTATCAATAATAATAATAATAATAATAATAATAATAATAATAATAATAATAATAATAATAATAATAATAATTTAAAAAAAGACATAACTGGGTTTTTGTGTTGGTGGGGGAGGGTGAAGTCAGTGAGACTAAAGGAAAATTAGATGAAATTGAAACAAATATATGAATATGAGATGAAAATCATAAGAAAGCTACCAAATGAAGAGGAAATAAATAAATTCAATGCCATGTGAATAAAAGATCAAGAAACGGGAAAAATTGAACTGAAGTCCTATAGTACGTGTATCTGTGTATGCAAACGAAATATCCTGAGATTAGAACTTAGAAAAGTAGAGACAATGAAAGATAAGAGGGATACCAATTGTAAATATGTATGTACAGGAGAGAAGGATGTGCTGAAATGTGTGTACACTAATGCAGACAGTCTCCCAAACAAATTTGATAGTTCGTGGCGAGACTAAGTGGTATGGAAAACATGCTGTTTAATATTTTGAAACTAATTTGACTGGGCGGTGTTGCTGCTGTAAGCAGCAACAGCACCCAGTCAATTTAGTTTCAAAATATTTAATAGCTTACCTGTATAGTTTTCTGGAAATTGATAGTCAGGTATTTCAGGGATCGATCGATCCCACCTCGAGTGAGGTGTGGGTGTAGTTTAGCTAGAGGTGGGCGGGGCCTAGCTGAAACTGGAAAGGTCCATTATGCGTTCGTGACGTACTTGTCTAAGTCAGTCATGACGTCATAATGACGTCATTGATTATGATGTCATTCTACACGATACGTAGTTGATTACGACGTCATGGATGGATAATGTGGAAAGGTCCATTCTAGACACAACTAATAGTCTACAGGTAGAAGTTGCAACCTACGGAAAAAATTCCCATAGAATTTTATTTTTGTTTTTCTGAAAGGGGCATGTCTGTAGTATTCCAGAAAAAAAGTCCTAAAAAATTGGCCTTGAGGAAAAAATGTTACAAATTTTCTTTTAGTTTCGGTATCCAATCGGCATGATAAAAATTACATCTAAATGTAGGAAACTTAATAAATTGACCTTTAACGTTGAATTAAGACAATTAAATTTGGCTTGGAACATATACTGGACACGAATCAGATATCCCATATCTCATTGGGTAGGTGTGATGACGTAATAATCACTAAATCCAAGATGGCGGACAAAATGGCGGGAAAAATCAAAAAATTTGTTATTTGAAATCAGAATTGCGATAAATTGTGGCAAAAAACCGGATATAACCTTGTGCAATGATGCAACCAATTATCATATAACGTATACAGTAAAATCACTCTATAACGACCACCATTACATTAGGGATAAGATACGTGGTCCATTAAGTTTGGTGGTTCTATGGCCACCGGATTTAAGGAACCACTATCCTTTACCTTGAAAAACTATTTGCAATAAAACACTAAAGTGACCATATGTCTTCTGTGATGGTTTTAAAGTGGTCGATATAGGCAGGTTTGACTGTATATAAATATAGCATACTAGGCCTACTTTCATTAGATACACAACTAAGTGTCCATTACATCTGTGTTATCGTCCTCCTCTGGCAGCATTGGTCGAAGTTCCTGATTGTTGCCAGATTGTCCCTGACATCCTGCACACACTTCTACACATTTCATAGTTTCCCCACACGAACACTGATTGGTACCACACCTATTTACTACTCTTAGCTTTGCAATTACATCTGATGAATTTTAAAATGTTCTCTAGTGCTGGTGGACTAAGTACTGCACGTTCCATTTTCCAACCCCAATCGCATGCGTTCTCTAAGGAATTGTCCATATTTTTCCACCTGATAATTTGCAGGTGCACACGTAAGCTGTGGAGGTGTGCTGCCACTCTTTCCGTAGGTGGCAGCCTCTCTGGTTCGATTTTCTTATTGCTCGTTATGATTGTCTGATACTTTTTATGTCGCAATTTCATGAGCGTTTCTTCTGCTTTTGCACCGTGCAATGTACAGCAGACTTTTATTCCCGCAGTTCAGACGTTTTCATTTGATGAGTCACTTGCCTCAATGATATCAGCATATGTCTGAATTTGTTTGGACTTTATGATTGCTTTAAGGAGGAATGTTTTTCCCTGTCCATACGAAGCGGAGGTGGTGTCACATCCACTCCAGGCATGGATGAATAGGATGTATTTCTTTACTATTGGGTCAATTGTTCCATTCACATCTGACATCTTACACACTTTTCCTTTCTTCCTTGATGCACGATTTTCTTTTTGAAAGAAAATTTCAGCCATCTCTGTATTCCAGTGATGAATGAGGAGCACTAAAATATCTGTATCTTCTGCTACGACACTCACAGGTTGTTGGTCGCTGGCATATTTTAATGCTGTGGCCACAATCAAGACATCAGCATCACCATCACTCTCGATAACATTGTGACTACAAGATCTGAGGTGTTCAGCGAGAAATGTTATGAAATTAGCCTGATTTTTGTTATTAGCCAAAAACGCACTACAGTCAGGATGAACAGTCTCGGTCTCGTTGATTTTCACACCTGCAGATTTTTTGGTACATCTTCGTAAATGTTCATGTTCTTTCGTTGAATGGTCATCATAGCCATTGAAAACGACACAAGCTACTTTATACTTCTCCTTTATGAAGGTATTGTAGTCCTCTGCTATCAGCTTGTACGTTATACCTTTTCTCCACTTAACCTGATATAAAAGCCACCCACCATCAATGACTTGCACACGGTTCTCTGTACAGTTTTGAATGTCATGATAGTGATTGGGAATGTCCTTTAGTAGGGCATGTGCCAGGTCAGATTTTCTGGTTTCCTCATGAAGTAGTCTCTGAAAAGTGATGTCGGTACATGAGTGAACTCATAAGCGAAGTATGGAACAATGTCTGTGCCTAAGCATTCAGCGAGCGTGGTACAACGTAGAAATAAAACTACAGGGTCAATATGAACCATTTGCTTTTCCAGTTTCACCCCTGGTTGCAGTTCTTGGAGTGTACGAATCACATCACACTTTTTTATTTTTGCGCTTGTTATGGTTAAGCCATCTAGAGTATTCTGTATTTCAGAGCCAACGCGTTCAGCTTCATCACAATTAATCTTATCATTATCTGTCGCGCTAAGTCCAGTTGATACAGAGTGAAGCACTCACGATTCGATACAGAATGGATCATGAATGTCAAACCATTGTAGAATCTCACCATAGTGCTGGTTATCATGCTTACATCGAGCAGTTTAAAGCTTCTCCGTACGGCATGAAGACCATAGACGACAAATTTTTCATATAACCATGGATGGGTGTCAGGTAACTTTCTCATCTTTTGTAGATATAGTCGGGCACTTTTAGCATAATGGATATGATGCGTCGCTGCAAAAACATTGAGTAATTTACTGACTGCATTCAAATGTCCTTCCCAGTCACATAATCTTTCGGCACGAATAAAGTCTTTAATACAGTCTATATGATATAAATACTGAATCCAAAGTTTCGCGGTTCGTGAGTCATTAGCCAGAGTTGTTTTAAGACCTGCAAACAAGAGTCTAGTTTTGCCAATGCCTCAGAATCTGCTACTGCGTTTAATCTGTCTGGAAATGAGTCATCACTAATTTTATCAAGGAGTGATTTAAGTTCTGCTATGTCGCTACTGTTCAGTCTAAACTGTCCTAGCTCATTTTCACTAAGTTCAACAGGACTATTTTGTTCACTAATTTCATCTTTATTTTCATCATCATTTCCATATAATTCAGAGTAATTTTCTGGTAAAACCTTTGACACTAGTTTCATCATTAGTGTAGATTCTATGAGAATATTAGCCCTAATTGCATGCGAATATGCTTTACCACTCACAATATGTTTCACAACATTTTCACCGTAAACTTATTCTAGAGCATTCTCGATTCCAGATCCTTTCATGACATGTTGCACACTGCCTAGCACACTCATCAGAAGGTGAAACCCACCAAGTCGTATTACAAACTTTGTCATATGTTTGGCTTCGACTATTTCCGTAGCTTTAAGCCAAAGAGGCTGGTCAAAAGTGAGCGCATAGCATGGAACATTGAGTTTCTCTCCCTGATCCTGAATATATAAAAGAGATGAAAATATCCCAGTCTCAGGTCTAGAAGAGCTAGAATGGTAACCTGCCACTTTTCTGCATCTTTGTCTCTGAACATAAATTCCATATATCCGCTCCAATTGGGTAATGGATTTACACTCAACAATCGCGCTGATTACCATAAGAGATTTCCATAGTATGTAACAGCTGGTATGAGATGTGGACGCATAGTGTGTATTAAAGTTTCAAACTTAATTTTAGATAGGGCAGACGATGCAGGTCCAATGTACTGTACTGTTGGTATGCCTTTATTTTCAAGAAGTTCTGAAAGCTGAATTCGCGCTTTATGCCTGATCTTATGATCATCTGTATGTAACTTAGCGACGGCTGACATAACACACATACCTATCGCATGAAATTGTCCATCACCTGTTAATGTACAGATTCTGGCGTCAGCATTGTCTTCTGCCCATTGACTGAAAATTGGACTTGATGGCGGTAGCACAGAGCTTAACTTTTCATCATGCAATATAGATTGTTTATAACATTTGATTTCATCGAAGGAGACTGACATGCCTAGTGAAAAGAGTTCGTCTATCAGCCATTGTGATCCAAAAAAGAAATCCATTTCTACACCTAAGCCAAACATAAGTGGTGCTATAACAGATCTTGGGCATACAGCCTGAGTAATTATTTGCCCTATAGAGTTTCGTTTTAAATCATTTGTAAGAAGATTCTGAATAAGGACTTTCAAACACGGGGTGAGAACTTCTCTGCCAGGTTGTATGTCCTTGATCTCCTCTGTACTAGGGTAATAATCACGATTGTATTGCTGCTCGCGAATTTCTTCTTTGATAAGATGGGCACACGTTACCATTATTCATTCTAATTCACTATGCAAATCTTCATGGCGATCTGCATACCATTGTTTATGCACAATGAAACTGGCCATGTCCCTAAAACACAGAACATCTTTTTCTCCACCTTTGACTTTCGCAAAAAAGACGTGTTCACCATAATGAAGTTTTAGTTTTTCTCGCAATGTTCGTTTACAATAAACATCCTCCCCACCTGCAAGACTGACCATTGTCTCCATCAAATCATCCATAGTGTATAATTCGGCGGCGCTATCATTCTCCAACCAATTGCATAATGCTAGAAACCAGTCATGCATTTGTTCATCTACAGGACGGCCAGCCAGGAGGGTGTTGGATTCTGTGTAATTTAAAAAAATATATAAATAACATTTGTGATAATAACGTGCCTCTGCAGCGACCAGACAGATGCATGAACACGAGTGCTCACTTATCGCGCCCATGTGTCCCTTCGTTCTCCACAATGATTTTCTCTTGTTTCTCTAAATGTCAATGTCCGGACATGAAAAACTGGGTTTCTTTGGGAATTTTTCAAATCAACTGACGCCACATCACCACAAATGAAACAGTCCACTGTCCAGCTAAAGGGCGAAACGCTGGATCGTAGTTTCTTTGGGCTGGGCTCTAAGTCTTCCTCATGTCTTTTCTAAAGTGCGGTCTTCACACTTTTCGGGTGAGTATACTCTTTCCGACACGAAGCATGTATCCAAACTTTGATAGCCATTTCAACCAGTTCTCGAGAGTGGAAGTATGACAGCAAATCTAAATCACCACGAATTTCACTCGTTTTTATCAAGGTTTTGAGACCCTTTTCATAAACATTAGACGCATCTGCCACAAGTAGTTCTTTACAAATAGGGCAATTTGCTTCGGAACTATGTCCAAGATCTTCCTCATCACAATTCGACGCCATATTCACATCACACTTGCTATTTTCTCCGTGGTCCGCTCTAGTCCTCTTTAACATTCACTTTCATTATGACCAAAAATCTGTAATAAAAAAAATAATAATAATTCACATAAATAACGTAAAGCTTTCTCCATATAGAACATTAATTGTCTGGCTGCTCAAGTATTGCAAAAAAGATTTTTTTTATACTTTTAAATTTGTTGAAAACTTTGAAAACAATTTGACTGGAATGTGTTGGTGGTTAAGACACAAACAACTTTCAGTCAAATTCTTTTCAAAATAATCAAAGGTTCTATAATTATTGCTACTTGAAATTACTGTATAATGGCTTGCAGCAGCGAGACAGTTAACACACATATGCTAAGTCCCTCATCAATATAATCATGAGGGATGCATCATGTTTCTATCTCCTCCCATATACTTACTAGATCTGCAAATATAATGTGTTCGTGGTCTGCACACTGGAATATGTAATATGTTTCCCAGGAAAGTGGGGGGAAATGTGGATAGAAACATGATACATCCCAATTGGTTAAATACTAATGAAAGAATGTTAATTTATTAAATGTCTCTCAGTTCTGGTTAATAGGCGTTGGTAAACATATATGCAACACAACGAAACGTAAATATTTAGGAAGTTTGACATCTCGGACTGAGACATTTCAAGGGTCGCAAAGTAGATCTGACCGTTGACTGATTTTGTGCTATTTTTAATTTGGAAATCGACATATCCTGAGTAGCACGAGAAATCTTGTAATGCAATAAAATAAGGAAGGTGTACTGAAAACGTGGCATATCTAGGTTATAAAGAAATCAAGATATTCAATTTAATAGTAGTACATTACAACGCAACATCAAAATCATGCATGGTGTTTTAGTGAATGACTTATGGCAGGGACTGTACCTCCAATAAATGAGCACTGGGTTGGAATATTTCAGGATAACCTAACCTGAGGTGTGGATTGATATCTGCTGAATGAGAGAAACGCTGCCAGCAATGTATTTACATGTTTTATCACAGTCCTAGATGATTGTAGGTGATATATTTTGTCATTTCCTAGTTTTATGGCTTATTTCTCCATACATATTGGGTATCAAAAGCAAAACCGCTGGCAAATTTTTTCCCCATGACATATTTTTAGGACTTTTTTCTGGGGTACTACTAATATGTCTCTTTCAGAAAAAACATGGAAAATTTCTATGGGAATTTTTTCCACAGCTCCTGAAAATTTTGGGTTAACCCTGCAGACTATAAGTGAATGCGTAGCGCTGAGCGGCAGCGGAGAGATGATAAGCCTACGCGCACATCCGTCGCAGTCCTCATGATTTATACACATACTTTAAACCATGACTTCCCAGAATCCCGCTATTACGGTAACTAGGTGAGCTGTTGAATATTTTGGAACTAATTTGACTGGGTGCTGCGGCTGGGTGCTGTCTAATAGGGCAGCGATGTCTATCGGTCCAAATAATTTTATAGTACTTGACAGAACATTTTTTCTATCTATATAACATGCTTCATTTCTTGTTTTGAAAAAAACTATTGACCTGCTACTAATACTGATGCTACTTCTGCTGCTACCACTGCTACTAGCACTACTACTACTACTACTACTACTACTACTACTACTACTACTACTACTACTACTACTACTACTACTACTACTACTACTACTACTACTACTACTACTACTACTATTGCTATTGCTATTGCTATTGCTACTACTGCTCCTACTACTACTACTACTACTACTACTACTACTACTACTACTACTACTACTACTACTACTACTACTACTACTACTACTACTGCTACTACTACTACTACTACTACTACTACTACTACTACTACTACTACTACTACTACTAGAATTATGACTAGATGATTCCACTTGCTATTATATCCAATAATAATTTCAATTACCATAGTAACAAACTACAGGACGGGTGGGGTGGGTGTGGGTGTGGGTGCGTGTGTGGGTGGGTGGGTGGGTGGGTGGGTGGGGTGTGGGACGGTGTGTGGGGAGGCGTGGTCTCCTCTTGACCCGCGAATTGACATATTTCCTCTTTGAAATTTAAACTGTTTATGTGGATCAAGGGTCAAAGGGTTAAAAAGGAAGTAGTAAATGTAATGTCTGAATTTATAATTGTTTGTGTAAGTACTGTCTTGCCTAATTTATATATACCTGTACATATGTGTGTAAGGTGTCCGCCATAACAATAGGCACTGCCTTGGGCGGACAACCTGGTATGATTTGTGAATTCGTTTATCTTGGAATTATTGAGTAAATAATCTTGAATCTTGAATCGTGGTCATTAAATAGTAAAGCTCTTCAATTCATACAGCTGACGGACGTTTCAATGTTCCTGTTGGACATAGCTATGCCAGTCATTACGTATTTTGACTGTGACGTCACTCCTACCAGGAAGGGGGGGGGGGGGGGGGGGAGACTAATTGATTATAACGGGCTAACGGCAAGGCTCTACAATATCTGACCGCTCTTGCTAAAATATGTGCTCACTTATTACAAGTGATTCGACTGCTTAGGATACGTTATAAGCTCATAAATAAGTTAATATACTTACAAAACATAAACAGAAATTCTGTCTTGTTTTGCAAACATGTTAATTTATTCTTTAGATTTTCTATACCATCGAGTCGGCGGTTTTTACAGTACAGGTCATACATGTAAATAAGTCACCATATTTGCACAAAAAAACCCCCAGAAATCCTACTTTGTTTTGAAAATGCGTTAATTTATTTTAGAGGTTTTCTGTACCAAACGGTGTCAGGTTTCGCGGAAACTGGGAGATAAAAAAAAAAAAAAAAGCCCACGAACTCGCTTTAACCATTATCTTGCTGGTTTCAAAGGCTAGGCCTAGTTGTTTCACGTTCAGTACAAGAAAGATTTGTGTAGATTATGGAAACAATAATGCTGAAATTTGTCTACATATGTGCGGCAACGGCTTACGGCATCAGTTTCCAAAATGAATAGAAGTTATCATATAGTTATCATATATGCATACATGTTTGAAATTTCAGCGATGTATGCGTTAGGTTTTAACGAATTTCTGTAATTCTAACCGCCTCTCCGTATTACCGTATTTCCCCTATTTATTTTTACCGTAGCTTTGTAGTTCCGTATTTTGCATGCTATTTAAGCAGAATTTCTATTCCAAATTAGCAAAAAAAGAATTTACTGACATTTGGAGACTATATACATAGCTGATCGTCTGCGCCAGATGTCAGTCAGTCAGTCAGTGAAGATCCAGCGGTCGAGACATCTATTTCCCCCCCCCCCCCCACCACCCACTCCCACCCCCCGTAGTGAGCGTATGCGTCTGAGAGATCTAGCCAATAAAAAAGAATGTAAGCGTAGAAGTGAGCGGCCACGCAAAAATACATCACAATTCATCACGTTTGTAATGTATGGTGTAGCGTGGACCGACCAGACGGGTACTGACCGTCCCAAAGCTGGGTACGGAATGACCACTCCGGATTCTCTCCAAGCACGCACCCCCCCCCCCCCCCCCTGGGGGTAGGATGGTGCATACATAAGCCCTACGAGAGAGGTTTCTCATTAAAAAAAACCCGGTTAAGTTCGATAAAACGCATGGTGTGTATGCACGCGCGCCAGAGCTTCCCTGACAACACGTCTCGAAATTGGAAGCTAGTGCATGCCTATAGTGTACCGAGTATGTACTCGTAAATGTTTATAATTCATCCGTTCTCGTTGTTCTTGGTACCGAACAGGACCAGAATAAAACGAGCTTTTCTAGAACTGTAATCCATTTTAAAATCAGCCTAGAAATGGCTGAGTTATCGTCGAGGCTACCCATTAAATTATACTTAGAATATTGCTATAACGTCGTAATCGTGTGTATATATTAAACTAAATACTGAGTGATTTGTACACGTGGTCGATGCGTCACTAGTATACCAGCACGCTGATTGGCTGGTGCTCCGCCGATGATTGGTTGAGGCACCCAGTTCTGACGTCATAGCAAGTATAAAAGGGGTGAAAAATCGAGAATCAGGAGCATCGCCGGTGTAGAAGCCGGACCCGCGCAGGACGACTGGACCACCAGGATGACGGATGTAACTGTTGACCTACAGTGATCTTCACTTCAACTGGTGTCTTACGGATCCCAGCACATCCGCAGTGGTAGGACGTCCTCGGCTTCCACAGAAATTTGGATACTCGCAGACGGCCATGGGGGCGGTGGGGGTGGGGGGTGGTACTAAACTAAATTTAAAGTTAGGCCTTCCGCACCCGGACTTTTCTTAGGGAGCCTTCCCGAGAGCTGGCTACGGTGATTCTTGGAGGATGACTCGCCGGATCTGCCAACCACACTGAAAAGTGGACACTAAATTCTGCACTGCATGTCGTGTGTGTTTTAATTAACTTTTTGACCACAGTCTGGTGGACTTTGCTAGGTGCGCCACCGTGTGCCAAGTTTTGTAGCTACTTAACATTGTATACCGCCCTCTCTGTTAATGGGCAAGGTAAGACGTTGGATGTGACCTACCATAACCGTGCTTCGGATGGCCTGACCTCAGTCATCCACTTCGATTGACTTAAACCTTGTGTCAGTGATGACCCCGTACCAGAGCTCGGACGGGGCATTCTACGTGACACTGGTACCCAGACAGATGTCTCTGCGGAGACAAGTATTCCTGACGTTAGTCCAGAGCACAGCGGTGACAGTTTGACCATTCTTCTACCAAGCCAGAAGTCCAGTCTGCGCCCCCCCCCCCACCCGACCCCGGAAAACACAGTCCAGCTTGGCGGAATTAGTATACTTAGTTTCTGCAAGACATGTGACTGTTTAAACCAGACAATAATTATAGGCAGCTATATTGTCCTAATTTTGATTAAGAACACCATCGTTCTACCATGTATACAGATCATTAACCCACAGGGCGATGAAGTGTCATCAAAACTTCGACAGTAGCATATCAAGGAGAATTTCAAATATTCTCTTACCTACATATTCCCGCACAAGATCAACACCGGCTATAATACACTTATTACAGACAAACCAAAGACGTATGCATAAGATCACGCGCATACAGGAATGCTGTTTCAAGGAACAGATTTTAAAGCATATATTTCAGTCTTCCACATCAGCAACAAATGATCGGCAGTAAAAATACCAGGCCATTACGTAAATATTGCCTAAATTTCCGATCAACCACATGCTTTCAGAACAAGAGACCACGTGACTTTTACTCTATTTCCAGTAAATTAGATCAAAGGCTTTTAACACAAGAGCCTCCCAAGATGTGCATCTCCCACCACGTGATGGAAGAGGCGAGAGGGTTGGGTCAGGGCAATTGCCGCCGACGTCATCGCACTCGCCCACACCCCATTGGGCACTCCAGCCTGAAATTAAAACAGGCAAGTTTATAAGCATCCAATCTGAAAAACTGTTTCACACTAATTAAAAGGTGAGCTTCCATGGGAATAAGTATTTCCGAGTTTTTACGTTGATCGGAGACTTGTGTTTCCTTTGAGTAGAGACGAAAGTGATACATCATCCTTCTTATATTTATAATTACTCCCTTTACACGGGAGGAAAATTTTGTCTGACTCAAGGTTTTAATAAATCAAAACTTTACCTATGGGGCATGGCCGAATCACCCTAGAATTTTCGGGTGTGGTCATCCGCCCTCCTGTGACGTCATCAAAAATTATAAAAGGAGGAGAGCGCGCACTGAAACTTCGTCTTCCCGTCAATCTCGACACAAGAGAAGAACAAGTATTAGGCTACTTTCGTGTCACAAACCAAATTCTGCTGTTTTCTTATTATTTATTTATTACTACTATATATCTTTTGGCCAGGAAAAGTATGAAGAGTTAGGAAAAATAGATTAGGTTAGGTGGTCCGCACCATTAACAATATGCAGAAATAAGGTGTCACTTGCCGAGGACCTTGCCTTGTCCGACAGCTCAGAGGAGTCGGCGCCAGCTATTCCGGAAAGAAGTATCCATGTACAACAGTACACTTCAATGGACAGTCACATAAGTGCACTTTTTCCCGCAATTCGGACTTGATGCTACATGTTAACCGTGATCATCTTTTTCAACGCGCATTCTGTACAGACTGCAAATACCTTTATACAGCAACACATTATGGTGTGACACATGCGTTAACAGATAAACATTGTGTGCTAGTAGTAACATTACAGCCTGGTGAACAAAGTGAGAATGTCGAAGTGCTAGCCGCTCATTTTGAAGCTAGATTTCCGCTTAATGTGCTTCCTATGGGAAGGATGGCAAAGACCAAGCGTACGAAACGGCGACAACCAGACTTTCCGCGTTACAGACCAGCAACAGCAACTACCGCATCCACCTCACAACATGCATTAAGTCACTATATCATGCTAGCCAGAGACATGATGGAGTGACCAGCACGGCCAGCACCGCCAGCACCTGCAGAAACGGTACCAGCATCACCTGCAGTTTCCACTCAGGCAGCACCCGCAGCAACTCCACCATCCGTATCACATATGACATCAGCATCCGCATCCGCATCCATAGTCGGCCAACCAATTTCTGTGGTTATTTCAACACCAGTGACCGTATCCGAACAGGGGTACAGGACGTTTCAGACAGATCTACATCTTGTAGTCTTATTATCGACGAGGAGATCCGCCTTACAGAAGCAGCACTGACCACCACCGCATAACGAATCAGCATCACATCACTACCAAGCAGCAGCACTCCTACGGATCCAGGAGTTCGGAAAGTAACTATACCAGATCGTCCCTACGCTGGAAAGAAACGCATCGCTCATTCATTGGAAATATGTGCAGTACCGAGGACAACTGCTAGTAAACTTCTGAAGTCCACCAAAATCCGAAAATTATCTGCCAGCACCGCATCAGCAATCGCATCAGCAACCGCATCAGCATCCGCGAAAGCATCATCATTTCAGCGACCACTCATTCAATTTACAGCACTCAGTCCACCCGCAACACGGACCATCACTGCGACTTCAACAACAACAGTGATGTCAGCAGTCTCTACACCACCACCAGTTCGCACATCACCAGTCATCATTTCCGCCACCAGTGCTTTGATGGATACATCCGCACCATCGTCCAGCTATAGCATTACCGACCTGGGCCTACTTAGTAGTGATATATCGGCAGCAGAGGATCATCCACCTCATCCATCATGTACGAGTCGGGGTACCCAGACACGCTGGGGAAACTTCACAGCGGATGTTCGTGGACACTACTGCCGAGGTTGCAACAGGATTTATCAGTAGTTGTGCGGAACACAGAACTTTTATTATTATGTTTCTTTTTGAAATCTTTTTCTTATTATTATATATGTTTTAACAATCGAAACCCAGTCCCTAGGCTGACTATGGTCATCCTACACAGCTGCGCAATATTATTGCGTAGCTGTGTCTCACAATAAAATAATCGCTGCAGATTCCTGTGTTGTAAGCACAGCGTGCGCGACGTAGGTACACAACACACCATAGCAAATATGTCATAATCCCGTCATGCAGTCTCAGCTATGCTGGGGCTGCCTGATGAACTAGTCTTTTTACTTTATTATTATTTGATATTTTTCTTATTATTTTTAAACCCTGCGTCAGTACGACGGGGTGAATTTGGGGCAGCGAGAGCTGCTTGTGCTGAATCTGCACTGTATGCATCCCTTAATATAAATAGGATGCATACCACTAATATATATATATATATATATATATATATATATATATATATATATATATATATATATATATATATATATATATATATATATATATATATATATATATATATATATATATATATATATATATATATATATATATATATATATATATATATATATATATATATACACCTGTGCAAAAGTTAAGCACCAGCAAAAACAATAGAACGTAGAAACATGATGGTACAACTAGGCTGCCATACTTTTTGTCCCCGCGTTAGCTGACATAATTCCAAGTACGAAATGCACATGCATGCATGACTTCACGCCGCTTGATGTCCGTGCATGGCGGGAAACAGCACACGTGTTCAGTTATGTAAAAGTCCAGTTTGAGGTGTAGAACATTACATACAGATTTAGGCGACAAGATTAGGAATTTTGTGTTCATGACCGTGGTTTATTTGTACAGAGAGAATTAGCTCTTGATTGTGAACCGCTATGGCAAGACGAAGGTTAAGTGATCGTGTGAAATGGCAAATCATAGGCATGCATACCACTGGTATGTCATGCAGAGAGATTGGCAGACAGCTGAACATTAACCATACTGTAATCAGTCGTTTGATTGCAAAACATGGGCAAACTAACGAGGTGAAGGACAGGCCTAGATCTGGAAGACCGAAGAAGACTACTGCCCGTGATGATCGGGCCCTAGTACGCCTTGTTAGGAGATCTCCATTCACCAACAGCAGAGTGCTCAGCCAGCAATGGGAAACGCGCAATAGAGTGTCAATGTCTACCGTCAAAAGGAGACTGTATGCTGCTGGCATGAAAGCTAGGAGACCTGTCAGACGTCCTCTCCTCACTGCACACCACAAAGAGGAGCGTCTGAGGTGGTGCAACGAAAGAAGACACTGGAACATGAGATCCTGGAGATGGGTGCATTGGTCCGATGAAAGTCGGTTCCTGCTTCATGCCACAGATGGTCGAACTCGTGTATGGAGGTCCAGACCCACGGCGTACGACCAACGTAACATCATGGAAGAAGTTCCATTTGGTGGAGGTTCCGTTATGATATGGGGGTGCATCTCATTTGATTGTAAGCTGGATCTGTTGACTGTACCTGGAACACTAAATGGACAAAGATATCAAGATTCCATACTGGATAGAGTTGTGGTCCCTCATTTTGTAAATCATGCACCTGGAACCCACCCTATATTCATGGATGACAACGCCCGACCACATCGTGCTAGAGCTGTGCATGAATACCTCCGCCAGAATGCCATCGAAACCCTACCATGGCAAGCAAGGAGCCCTGACATGAACCCTATTGAGCATATCTGGGACATTCTGGGAAACATGGTGAGAAGGAGGGATCCTCCTGTGCAGAACCTACAGGAATTAACAGACACACTCCATCTTGAATGGCAACGAATACCACAATGGCGTATCAGTCGGTTGGTGACCAGCATGAGACGTCGTGTCCAGGCCGTCATCCAGGCACAAGGTGGATATACCCGGTATTAATAATGACAGTCTCAAACTCGTGCACAGATGTTAAACTTCGTTTTCAGACACCATTAATGACAATCTAGCCACGTGTATCAACTGTAGGGCAATAGTTGTCAGTTGTGTCAACGTAACCATATTCAGGCCTCATTTTCAAGTTCAAACAAAAACATACAGTGTTTCCCCACCATCATAATCAGCATTCCTCTAGTTGCATTATTACCTCTTGCACTAAGATGGATGGGTACATAAATGTTTATGCTATTGCTTTCTTCATAGCACATGAATATACCCTCGCATGTGCGTAAAAATAGGGTGGTGCTTAACTTTTGCACAGGTGTATATATATATATATATATATATATATATATATATATATATATATATATATATATATATATATATATATATATATATATATATATATATATATATATATATATATATATATATATATATATACATATATATATATATATATATATATATATATATATATATATATATATATATATATATATATATATATATATATATATATATCTGTGTGCATCCATTTATTTACCCGGGATGCACAATGTAATTAAACCAATCTGTGATACTCTTGTCGGGTATAGTTACATGATTATATAACCTATATACATTCTACTGTATCGTAATTATGGTACGTTGGAGATTATCCGCACTGACTAGAACAGCCATGTGAGCTATTGCTTAAGAAATCACTGTTCTAAATAATACAATATTCACGCACCAAGAAATAAACACAAAACAAAAAAAGAAAAGACCTGGAAAAATAATTCCAGGTCCAAAATTAAAATCAATGGTATCCCTCCCTCCCAAACTCTTTCGCACCCTATGTGCTCTTTCCTATGAACACGTGTCTTTTGCATCACTCTCCTCTCGGCTGCGCGCCTACTCGCCATTCATGATCGTTTGCCCTGGGTGTCAAACTAGGAGAGGGGGGGGGGGGGGGGGCGCTGGTGTAGCGCAGACAGACCGGACGGGTAGTGACCGTCCCAGCAAAGCTGGGTATGGAACAGCCACTCCGGATTCACTCCAAGCATCCCCCCCCCCCACACACGGGTAGGATAGTGCACGTACATAAGCCCTATGAGAGGGGTTTCTTGTCAAAAATCGGCTAAGTCCGATAAAATGTGTGGTGCGCATGCACGTGTGTCAGAGCTTCCCTGACAACACGTCTCGGATTTGTAAGCAAGTGCATTCCTATAGTGTACCGAGTAGGTACTCGTTATTGTTTATAATTCATCTATTCTTGTGGTTCTTGGTACTGAACAGGAGCAGAATAAAACGAGCTTTTTGGAACTGTAAACCATTTAAAATCGGCCTAGAAATGGCTGAGTTATCGTCGAAGCTCCCCGTTAAATTATACTTAGAATATTGCTATAACGTCGTAATCACGTGCATATATTAAACAAAATATTGAGTGATTTGTACACATGATCGATACGTCACTAGTATACCAGCACGCTGATTGGCTGGCGCTCAGCCGATGATTGGTTGAGGCACCCAACTCTGACGTCACAGCAACTATAAAAGGGGTGAAATATCGAGAATCAGGAGCATTGCCGGTGTAGAAGCCGGACCCGCGCAGGATGACTGGCCCACCAGGATGACGGATGTAACTGCTGACCTACAGTGAGCTTCACTTCAACTGGTGTCTTACGGATCCCAATACATCTGCGGTGGTAGGACGTTCTCGGCTTCCACAGAATTTTGGATACTCCTGGACAGCCATCCGGGGGTAGTAAACTAAATTTAAAGTTAGGCCTTCCGCATCCAGACTTTCTTATGGAGCCTTCCCGAGAGTGGGATGTGTGGGTCTGGGATGTGATCCTACATGATGTAGAGCTACGGTGATTCTTGGTGGATGACTCGCCGGATCTGCCAACCACGCTGAAAAGTGGACACTAAATTTTGCACTGCATGTCGTGTGTGTTTTAATTAACTTTTTTATCACAGTCTGGTGGACTTTGCTAGGTGCACCGCAAGAGCTATGCGATGCATCCCACACCGTGTGCCAAGTTATGTAACTGCTTAACATTGTATACCACTCTCTCTGTTAATGGGCAACCTTCAACTTTATTATTTCCGTCGCCGGACGGATAACTTTCTCACTACTGTATAAATTATATATTAGTTGGTGGGACTATTTAAACGACATCTTTTCACTGCTCTGTTTCACTGTCCTGAGTGTGTACCATATCTATCCTGCCTGGAGGAGTCAGCTTGCAGAGCCAACCTGTGGAAACCAGCTGCGGGAATCGCCTGCGGAAATCTCTCCAGCTCCAGAGAAAGTGTCAACTCATGCTATGAATATGTTAATGCTTCAATTTCAGTAACATAGTTGTCTGTTCTGTACCGATGACTATCAGGTACTCAAGTAACTATACTATTGTACATCTAATTATTATTTCCATATTTGGTACTGATGACTAATAGGTGCCTTCCTGGTCTTAAGACCACAATTTATAATTTCTTTATTACTGTGAATATTATTCTTGTTTACTGTGGTGCAACTAGCCGCACCATCTAAGTTTATCAGTCTATGATACTTAGTTACTTAATTTAATTACAATCTACTTATTGCATTGGTTAGTTGTATATGGCAGATAGCCATCCAGTTAATATGTTTTGTTTAATTGTAGAAAACTTTGGACCACAGTACGATAGGAGATACTATACAGCAACATGTATATCCGTATCACTTGTTCCCGCCATCATCAATTTTACACTGAGGTCACTGACTGTGCTCTAATTGTTTGAGCCTGGCATGTTACCGACTAAGCCTTACTATTCAGCTCGATAGGATAGGTTAAAGTGGTTAGGGAAAATTTCTTCGTTTATAGACATGTAGTGTACGCCTCTTTTCCAGCTGTTGCGGTAATGTAGCCCCGCACTCCAGCAAGGTTGTGTCAAATTGGCCAATTACCTATAAGGCCTCACATATATTAAGTTATTGTCTCTTTCCACGATCCACCAGCCGTATGCCTATACTTGATTGGATTCCCTATCAGTACGTTGATCTGATCCGATTCTGGGAAACTATCAGAGGTTTCCAAACGGTGATGGGTAAAGTGCTGATTTACATACATCTCCCCCCCCCCCATATCTTTAGATACTTGGTAGCTAGATGACCCTGCCAATGAAGGAAGCACTGCGAAAACATATAGTTATGATTATGAGACAGTTAGTTTACTTACCGGCCCGCAGTGCATATTTGGGCATATTAGAATTTAACCCTAATGACAGGTCAACTGTTAGACCTGTACCACGCAGTGATGGACGAGATGTGGATCTCGATCCAATTCATTGGAATGTCTGGATGAAGCATTGGAGCTCATCATGCCTTCACGGGAAGGATGCTCATGATGGATATCTGTCTTTCTACCCCCACCATAAAGACATGTTAAGTGATCAAACTTGCTTGTGTGAAATGTAGCCATTGTCTAGGTGATGTTTTATCTGATTGTGGAGCAAGGTAGCTGGATTTTCATCGAATTCGGATGCCTTGTGTCGTAACATGTACGCATGCTGTCCTTGGAGGTAGAGGCTATTCCAAAGCATCCTACAGGAAGCTGAGTGTCTGTGCCTATTGGACGTCTGTATCTAAAGATAGGTAGGAATCCCTGCCACTTGAGGCCAAAGCTAGTTTCCATTTCTAACAACGAAAGTGTAGGTTAGACTGTAGCAGAAGGCCCGCATAAATAAAGTGGCATCTACCAATACAGTATCTTTGGAAACTACATAAGACGGTGACCTGGGAATTCCTCTGAAATCATTCGTCCCGTCTTCATGTAAACCAGTGTGCAACACCTTAATTGTAGCTTCACTACGATTTTCAGCACTTAGCATTTTCTGTTGAACAAAAAGAGTGGCCCTTTTTGCCAACTCTTTTCCTCCGCTTCGGCGTCGAAGGCATTTTCCTGTGGCGGAGGCCCGCGCGAGACACTTGCCGCTCGCAGCGGTGAGAATTCCTGTGAAGGAGGCCCATGTGAGACACCTTCCTCTCGCACCATAATGAAACATTCGGTGACGGAGGCCCATGCGAGGCACTTTCCTCTCGCAGCAACATTGTTCTCTCTGTGTGTGTTAGAGTATATTAACTTATATTAAGTTACTCAGTAATCTCGTTGCGGATGCTTCTCTTGCAAGGATACCTCTGCGGATTCAAGGATCTGTGTGGTACCTCCAGCAATACCACGTAGCTAGCCCTATATTGTGTATTATTGTGCTTATTCTACTGTCAAATGATTCACCTAGTTTGTATAGTATTTATTAACATTTCTACTGTTTAATTATAAATTGTTCCATAACTCTAAATTAGTATGGATAGGCATACTCGTGATACTAATAGTTGGGATGAGACCGTGTGGTTCAATCTTGGCGGCAATGGTCGCACGGCCCCACTGGAACATCATTGCTCCACCGGCTCTAGAAGTCGGTCTTTGTACACCGTGGAGAGACATCATCCCCGAGATCTGCAGCTAACCAGTCATCCCTGTCATGGTGCACTTGTGGTGCGATAGGCAGATCTCTATCGGCGGACCAGCATGTACCCCCCTGCGAGCTACAATAGACACCAGCTCCCCATTAAATACAGAGACGGGTCTGTATCCCAATCTGCTCATCATTCATATTGCAGAATAGTTATTTCTGTGGTCGTACTTCATGTCCTGATCCTTCCAGAACCTATCCAATCTACTCTCAAAGCAATGGAGATTGGGTGCTTTGACGACCTCGTGTGGAAGTCCATTCCATATGTCTGTCACTCGATTAACAAAGGACTGTTTCCTGATATCCAATCTTGAGTAGGTCTTGTAGATTTTATAGTTATGTCCCCTGGTATCAGCCATGTTGAACATGACAATTTGACTTGTTTATCATAAATGTCTTGAATGATTTTGTATGTCTCTATAATATCCCCTCTCATCCCCCTGTATTTTAATGTTGGTAGCTGCAGTTTCTTTAGCCTCTGTATCTCTATCTGTACGAATACTAGGCAAAATCATAATGGACATCATGCCTAGGTGTAGTCTAGTTCCTTTAATGAAGGCACACACCTCGTTATTAATGTAAGGATGATTATTTTGCTATGGCATGTATACTGATCTACGTAGCTCAAAATCTATTAAATCGAATATATATTAGGATTCAATTCCAGAAGGACGTTCGTCATTCATATCTCGCGGGATCTCCTTCGATACAAGATCGAGAAAAGTATCTTGTATGTATTGAGTAGCCATTGCATCTCAATATTAGAATTTTATATTGCTCTTGTTCAACCACGCTACCTAGTTTGGTTTGTTGTTTTATTCTGTACTCCTCTTGTCCAACTACTCTACCTAGTTTTAGGGTGTTGTTTTATTCTGTACTTGTCTATTTAATTTTCCCTTGTTTATTACTTGCTTTTATTCTATTTTCATTTGGTTATTATCCGATTTTAACTATTACCACTATGGTGGGTCCTCCTATCAAGAGGAGGATTATACGAACATAACATAACATTGGCGTAGTGATTTCCACCAGGATATGGTGGTGGAGATAATTGAAACTTAACAGGACATGAGCGCTGCTTTCTTCATACTAGCCAATATAAATTCACGTAAAACGAGATGATATAAAGCCTATGGTAGTATGTATGATACGCTGTTAACAGAAAAATAGTCCCTCTGAATTTGATGTAAAATTCCAATCTGTCGCACATCTGTCATACACAAAATGAATCAAGAATTTGCTGACATTGCATGGATGTTGATATCACACAAACCACAGGGTGGATCGAGTCGATTTTATTGTCTGTATCAAGCTAGTGATACAGCGGTGGTAGTGATACAGAGGTAAAGATTGTACCAAAATCAACACGATCCACATTGTTGCTTTTACTGTCCGCTACAGAGATAGAATGGGTCCCGGTCTGTCTGGTCTCCGAAGTTGAGTCTGTGTAACAGTCTAGTCGTTGTGATGACGTAATAAGATGGCCGGTCAATACATTAGAGGTGTATTCTCGAAGAAGCCACCCCTCTACCTTTAGATTGGGACGTTCGTTTGAAAGGCCAGCGGTCGGATAGACGGGATTTACTCAACGCAACAACAAAATCTATTCCACGTGAGTATTTTAACAACGATCGCAACGCACAAGTAGTTAATTTCAATTATTTATAGGTATCTATTATCTAACCATATTTTGTCTAAGCTAACCCAGTAGCACGGAAAAGGATATGAAGTGAAATAAAGCAGAATACCCATAGTCACCAGTTTTCGTATGAATAGAACCGATACTATAGTGCTCTTTAACCACGATAAATTGTTACTTGTTGCCGAATCCGCTGTTTGTAGGCGATTCCTATGCTATCTACAGGGTGCGTACGCCGGTATGGAAGTCTGGAAAAAGTATGGAAAATTAAGAAAACCTTTTCCAGGGTTTGAAAAAGTATGGAAGATCAATACTTTACGTTTCCGCTATGGAAAAGGTATGGAAAATTAAAATATCGGCAATTGCAATTCTCCCAGTAGACATTTTCTCATAAATCGTCATCAAATATGAATTCCTGCAAAATCTCGCCGTTTAGTTTCCGGTGTAAGCTAAACTGCACGTTTAACCGTACCGGGAACACGCTTCGGCTTGTGTAAAACGTCATCAAACACAAATTCTTGCCAGTCTCGCAAAATCTCGCCGTCATTGCGCGAGAGTTTAGGGTCGGCAACATCAGGTTGGTTCGTAACCGTACCGGGAACACACTTCGGCTTGAGTAATATGTGTCTGAACTTGTCAATTGTAAGAAGCCATTGTTTTTATGAATTTGTAAACATTGAATCAGTTGTGTTTCGGCTATCCATAAGAAAAATCTTTCCTGCAAACCGGGTGGGAGGAATAAATGTCAGTAGGGAGGGAGGAAAATTTTTTTCCTTTTCAGAAAACTTGTTGCTGCAGGATATTTAGTTATTCTTTTATTTAATATAGTGTTAACCGCCGACGATTGTGGTTTTTGCACAGTTATTGTAACGCAAACTGTAGTTGGAGAAATATCTTTCGTTTCCATCGTCATTGACTTTGCAGATTACAATCCATATCTCTCGCTGTATCCGCCGTGAAGAACTAATGTAAACAGGGTGTTGCACATTAAGCAGAGTATATATTGTTCTTCGCTCGTGATTGGATATTTTTCATGCGCATTACCGTAGTGGCCAATAGAAACGCAGTAGCGGTATGTATAGAGGAAGTGTTCCAAACGCAATAACATTTGTAATGACGTATTTCCATGACGTAGTGTCACAAATAATCTGATTGGTTCTGATCGGAAATGCCCATCAGGGAATCAAAATTTATAAATGAAATATTACTACCAGTAGTAGAATCATAGGCTGTTACCGATTGGGAATTATATACGCCGTTTAAAACACAAAAACGGGTCGGATCACGTAATACTGTATTTCGCTTAATAATAACCTAGGCTTCTATTAGGACAAGAGGTGTTCAATTTGCAACCAAACATCTCTGAGAAAGGGGGTGGACTTATATTACAGAGTTTTCCCAAAAAAGTTCTAAAATTGATAGCACAGAAATTCAATGTATTTTCTCCCGTAGAAATTCCCACCGCCTACGTTTAATGTAGACCTCAAAACATCACCGGGGAAGTTAAATTATTTGATTTGAGCGCCTAAATATTGCGTATCCTTTAATAAAGCTCGTTTATTACATCAAAATTAATCCACAATTTGATATAAAATGGCGTCGCGAAAAAATACAAATCACGTGATTCGCCTCCAATTGAAGAGTTTATTTTAGAGCGAGCACTCGGATATAAATATTCTGGAATTGATGACTCGGAACTCGGGAATAGCTATATATTATCATTGCATGATAGGAACTGAGTATTATCCTGATCTTAAAAAATGGGTACCCGTTTGATAAACTCCCATTAGCGTATAATATCTCTCGAGAACATGGTGCCTCCCATCTCAAGAACCGCTGGCTCGCCAACTTAAGAAGCCGGCTATATTGTTGTTCGTAATAATTCAATTTGGATCATTTAATGTTGATTTTACAAAATTGATGCACATTTTCTCTCGTGCTTGTTGTTTGGTACATAAATTTGGTCTTAAAATATATTTATAAGGAACGTATTTAATCACGCCAAGACTGTTTTACGCACATTTTGACAACAAAAGTGTGGAATAAACTTTATTATATCTTGAACATACATGGCCTACTACTAGTATTAATCTAATAGACGGTCAAGATTTACAAATCCGAGGCCTGTATTGACTTCTAGAGGGGCCGGGAATGTATCAGGGCAGAGATCAGTCTGAAGTAGACACACCTAATTTTCCTATACAGTTTATAAGTATATAAAGTTTCTAAGTTTATAAATAGAATTTATCTGCCCTATAAACAAACCGAAACTTTACTGTCAATTCCGATCACGAGTAATAGGTGCCAGGTTGAGTAAGTTTAGATCGTCTCTCTCGTGCTGGAGTAGTGCCAAAATATCAATGGTTTTACTCGGGTAGGTACTTTCGCCAATAGGAGGACAGTCTCAAGTACCTTGACTGAGTAGCTATCAACGTGATGGCCTAAATTCGCCCTTAAGGAAATGCGCATTATGATCACGTGAGCTAGACAGTCATTTATTTACGACGCAAATTGGAGATTTTATTTAAATTTTATGCAAACAGGAAATGGTTTAGCGATATATAGCATCTATGTTAGCGATTTTGAGGCAAAAATATATTGGAAGGTAGGTCTCTTTTCGTACAATCTAACAGTGTCATGGAAATATCACACATTGGGTGAAAAAAATAATTATTTTGTTGCCGGCCAGGTCATACAGGCCAAAAAGTTCACCCGGACGGTTTACCGGAAACAAAAACTATTTTTATTTTGGCCTTAGATAGCCATCAAGAAAGTAATGTCCGCGCAATTATAATTATGTAATGTTTGTATGGCAGATTGAGTTAAACAAACGTCGCGATCATGGGAAAGTGCAAATATTCTTCTATATGGCAATATAATGATAAGCATAAAGAGCGGATAGCACCACATTTTGTAGGCTATTTGATGGGTGACGGGTGTGGGTGAAAATCAAAATAATTATTGAACAATTAATAAATTTATTTTAAATGTCCAAAAAACTAACTATTTTGTATAATCTTAAAGAATAATATTTAATTAAAAAAAAATTTTAGGTGGAGATATAAAACTGAGGCAGCAACTGCTTCCAGGCAAATTAATTTCAAAGTATTTATGTTTTGTACAGTTGCCTTAAAATGTGTGAATTAATGACTGAAAGGGTTAATTAAAATTTTCTTAAAGTTTGACACAATATAAAACTTATTCTATTGAATATTTTGAAATGAATTGGACTGGAAGTCGTCGCCGTCTTGGGCAGCAACTGCTTCCAGTCAAATTAATTTCAAAATATTTAAGTTTTGTAGGGTTGCCGTGAAAATTTTTCTATTTTCCATTTAGTATTAACTATTCGTATGACCGGGCAATGTTACACAATGGGTATGGAAATTATAAAATTTGGTATGGAAAAAGTATGGAAATTTATTCTGCTCAAGGTGTATGAACCCTGTATCTAGTTTTCGTAAGTTTATTTCGCTGCTGGATTTTATTTTCCGTCAAGTCGTGCGCATTCTCCTTACTTATCTCGTTAAGAATTAACAGCTGCAGCGTGTATAGTGAATAGATCATGATTCGGTCCCCGAAACCAAAATCCAAAGACTCGAAGAAGAAGCCCTAAAGGTGAACTCATCTTGAGGAGAGGCATTATCCTGAAGTAGTGGTGTCGGCGACGGAAGTCCCCGATTCAAACGCCTAGACCAATGTCACGTTTTTTGTAATTCCGATAGTCAGGAATGTTAAAAGATCTCCTGTTTCTTTCTTGTTGCAGTCATGAAGTTCGGTAACTTCCCGTTTGTCAAGCACTTCCGGTTTGGGTCTCGGAGACCCGGGGCTACAGGTTTCCGTTTCTGGTCCTTCCTCTTCTGCTTCCGGTTTTTCTTCTTCCTGTTTGTGTATTTCCGGTTCCTATACTACTTGTGGTTTTTTACTGTACATCCAGGTCTGTAGGATCCTGTTCAGTTTCTGTTTGTCTACTGACGGTTTGCGCATTTCCATTTCCTATTTTTCCACTTCCAGATTTCATACATCCAGGGATACGGTCATTTCCAGTTTTCGTGGATCTTTCTGGTGTTTATGGATTAACTTCCGGTCCGGTCTTCCTGTTTTGGATTTCCGCTAATAGCGAACTTCCTGGGGTTCCAGGTTTGTTCTTCAGGTCTGGTTTACATGTTCACTTTTCTAGGATCTAGTCATCATCTTGCCTAAGAGTTAGTCTTATTAGTCCGGGAGCCAATTTTCAAAAGGGGTCGAGAAGAATGGTTTCGTAGCACACCCAGTATTCAGAAGGTTTGTCTCTATATTATGCTAGACTGATGTCTTGGGTATATTCTGAGCCGTGTTGTACAAGAAAATTGTGGTATCACTAACCCGTGAGAAGCCCATTTACAATAGGTGTTGAATGTAGCTCTCAAACAATTTTCACAATGGTAAATTTTTCACAAACTTAAGCGCATGTTATATCAATACAATCTTAACCAAAATGGAAAGGAGTGATCGTATATCGCAGATTTATACATAATCAACCTCGTTTAAGACACCCGTATGTTGCTTTGTACATATTGGGGCACTTAGGTCTTCTTGTGACTAGCAATACCTTAGCTACAACAATGCCCATGTTTTCTACATTTTTCATAATTAAACTTTTAACTGACATGCAGTGCATGTCTACACAAGCTGGCAGGACATATTTATCACGTGAGCAAATGAGAGAATGTTACTCATCCGTGTCAGAGTCATCTTCGACAATTGTATGCTGAACATTGTCACACATTTCACCTCCCATACAAAGGCATGCTTCAGTGCAGAGTAGATTGTTAGCCTTGCATTGACAGAGATCTGTTCTTTTGCAGGCAGACTTTTGACATCTACATGATGTGAGTTCAATTAATCCAAATGGAGCAGGATCCTTTGACATTAGAACAGGCTTGAGTAGACCATCCACTATACTCCAGGCATGTCCATTTGGAGATGGAAGATTCTGAACCGCTTGCAATGAACGTCTCCAAACAAGAGCTTGAAAATTGGCCCTTTCGGTGTGATGCTTTAGACTATTCGATGTAGGTGGAAGATTTTCATTTCTTTGTGTCTTTTGACAAAGGAGCCAATAACGGGTTTCATCAGCTGTCTTTCCCACATCCCTGGTGGTATACAACTCACAGACAAATTTCTCACATAGAATTGCAGTATTCGGTGATAAGTCAACATGTTCGCCGAGTTGGGCTAAGCTAAGCTGATGACATTCAGATGACTTTAAGAGATTGAATGCTTTTCTCTTCGCGACTCCAAATAATGCACTAGTACTATCACAACCTGTAAGAGAATGAAACCCAGGCAAAGACAGACAGATAGCTGGGCCCAGTACTTGAGCAACTGTATGTATTGGTATGTATCGCAATTTGTCCTTTGTGCCTGTACGGAACCATAGTTCAGAACAGTGAAGCGAACGATACGTATATATACTAAGTACTGCCACGTCTGTATCAGGAGACTGTATAACAACACGCATGTGGTCTTTTGAAGCGTGTAGCGTGTGCAACATCATACGCGTATCTGCTTCCTCGTGATCTGATCGAAGTTCTTCCAAATACGACGAATTGTTCGCTGAAATGACAACAACATCCATTTCATCGTTAAAGCCACCAGCAAGAATGACGCAATTGTCGGCAGATAGCATATTTGGACCAGTATCACGCCACCGCTTGCTGAGAAATGCAACCAGGTTACTTTTGTTGCTTGGATTGCTGATGTACTTGGCCCATTGCTTTGGAACGGGAGTATTTTCTCCAGCAATCTTTACTTCCAATGATGTTGATGACCCACGTTTTAGCCGCTCTTCCCCCTTTAGAGATTCCACTCTGTCTACTCTGTTGCAGTCTTCTTGATTCAGTGGAACTGTAAAGATGTGCCAGTATTTATCAGCCAATTCTCCAAATGTAGATGTACCTCCAGTTTTAACCATTTGCACAATTGCCATGCCATCTACTACATAAGCTGTTGCACCTGTCTTGTCAACAGGTGGAAGCCGTCCATCAACATTTACTTCCTTTTCTAGTTCACTTAACAAAACACTTTTCACATTCTTTCTTAGAGTCCCATCCGTATGTGACAATGATAGTGGAACAGCAGACAGTTCATACGTCATCACTAGTTTTAAATCAACATCCCTGGACCTTGCGGCAATAATTAATCGACCAAATAGTTCGCGGTCAGATCTCACATTGTGAATTTTTTCATCATTTGTTTTGAGTTTTTTCTTCTGTGCTAGGCTGGCAAATGTTTTAAGTTTTAAGTGTGGCAACGTGTCCCAAAAGCTTCTCGTGTTAGTGTCCAGCCGCTCCTGAACAAAATTTTCCATAATCTCCTTACCAATGTCACAGGCGGAAACAAGTCTCTTGGCGATTTCACTAGGCAATACGACGCCAGTTGCAATGTTTACAAGCGGAAGACACTCGCTGTCGTCGTTTTCCGCAATATTAAAGGGATTGGTCATTATATCTGATGAGAACATCGAAAGTATCTTCTGCACATCGGTTTCATCCCTGTTCATTCGATTAGTCCCAATTTCCATATGTACTCCAAACATGTGACTATCTTGTAACCCACACATTTGCTTTGTGACCGTTGTTATGGCTGCCCTCTCGTGACTAGTTAAAAACCACCTCTCCAGAGCTCCTGGCTTTTGTGTTATTCCAATAATACCACCTGGCTTTTTGGAATCCAAATTAATCGATTGCTCTAAGGCCATATCTGTCCACACTTGATTGAATGGATGGTCTGAGCGACTTACAGAATGATTTCCATTCAAGAATTGTTCATGTACATGGGGATGTGTACTTGGAAGCATCTTCATGTCCGCAAGATATATTGGCAGCCATCTTGCATAATTGGTTCTGTCCATGCTGTAGAAATATGGCGCCATAGCAGCAGTAGCAGATAGGTGTGCCTGCCAATCTCCAGTTCTCTCAGCTCTTATGAATCCAAGCAGCAGCTCTACCATATGAATATATGAGTTCCAAAATGCGAACAGGTGTGATTTCGAGCTTGACTCAACTTTAAAGGATTTGAACAGCTGTTGCAATTTATTCACATACATACACACCTCTTTGAAATTTTCTTGCAGTACGTCTAAGTCGTCAATGCTGCTTCGGCACATCTTAATTTTCTCATCCAGACTCTCCAATTCTGTTGGAGTAATGTGGTCTTCATGTTGTCCATTTTGTTGAACCCATTTGGAAAAAGACTGCCATTGTAATCGCAGCAGCGCTTCCATAACCAATTTGTGAGCCCTCACTCCTCGATTATATGACTTCCCTTTAAGTAGAGCAGCAGCCGTGCTGCTACCATATGTGTTGGCCTCTATGAGGAGATCTTCTAAGCCAGAGTCATCAAACATCTTTCCAATAACAGCTAAGTAGTTTAGCGCAATGTGGAATCCCCCCAGTCTGATCACAGTGTCACTAAACTCTTCTTTATATCGCCACTGTATCTCCTTTGCCTTGACATATATGGCCAAGTCGAATGTAATGACCGAGTCATTCTGTCCTAGTGTTGTCATCATTCTTTGAACTTGTTTCATGACCGTATACACCGTATTGAATTCAGTTGGTGATCCGGAAATCATTGGACAGTAACCGATTTGTGTAAAAGGTGCGTTAGCACATGATACAAGTGCATTAAATCCACTCCAACTAGGGACTGTTTGTGTTTCTGTGGTCATCATGGATACAAGATCATGCAAAATGTATGTTGGATATATGTTAGGTCGATATCCGTCTAAATATCATATATGGTGAATCTAATACGATATTACTTTGAGTTATGACACGATCATGCTTATATCGTTGTGCACTGTGGATACAGCCAACGCCTAGACCCCCTATGCAAAGAAATCAGGATAACTAATTAGTGCTACCACAATTTGTTTGTACAACAGGGCTTAAAATGTGTGGGACATGTCCCCCAAGCCACAGCAAGTGTCAGACCTTCCGAATACTGGGTGTGCTACGTCACGATTCTGACCTAGCTTTAGCTCCTGGACTATATTTCCGTAATTGTTTTTAAAAAGCGGACTGTTTAATGGGAAAATATTCATACCGAGACATTGCCAGTCTTGAAAACTCGCTTGAAATTATATAGATATTCAGCATTTATTTATTTTTTATCAGTGGCACTATTTCAACGTAATTAAAGACTCTTCCGACTGGTTGCCGTGGGTTTTTTGTTGCAGCTTATTTCATATGCGAATATCATCGCTTAATTTCGAATGGTCTCACTCAGCCGATGATTCGGTCTATTCTACGTATTATCTCTAGATACGTAATTTGTCCTTTCATCCAACTTTAGATGGCCAGTTGTCTTCGGGGCGTTCAGCCTTTTTTGCGTCCTTTTTTCCTCTTATGTCGGCAGGTTGACATATTTATTTTAACCAACGGGAGTTAATTTGTTGCCCGGATTCTAGCGTAATTCTTATTCTAAATCTAAGTCCCTGAAAGAAAATAGAATCAGAAGAGGTTACATAGGGAAGAGAATGGCATCAAGAATAATGTCCACTAGAATAAAATGACACTAAGAAAGGAGATATAACCCAAAAAAAGGAAATGGAAGAAGGAATATAAGCCAAGTTTTCTTCTCTGTCATCATGGTTTAGGCGAGTCATTTCGCCTTGGTTTCATATCACCTCTTTTCAGTGTTTTTCTTACTTTTTCTGTATTATTTTTCATCTTTTTGGCTCGCTTCTAATTTTATCCTTTTACTTCAAAGCTTGTTCTTTTCTTACATCTCGGCGTCAGTCTCTTGGCTAGTAAAATGAAATTTTTTTGTTGTTTCCTACTTCTGGTATCTGTCGATCGTCGTCTTTGCGCGTGATTCAACCCAGACGTGTGTATTCTCCTTCAATCAATACTCACCATTCTATTACTTCGGATATATTCAGCTGGCCCTGACAGCTGGCTCTAGGACTATAGACTTAGAAAGCTTTACCGACTCTTTGGAACCTGGTACTCGGCTCCCAACTGCGGAGCACCCGTCTACCATGAAGCTCATTCTTGTTTGCATAGCGACAAGAGAATACATGCTTTTTGCAGTTGGAAGGTCTTAAGCTTGTTTAAGCCTAAGGCTTTTTACTGTGATTAATTCTGATAGCTTGTGCGTTCTCAAAAGGATATTTTGGATTAATATGGATGCTTCCGATGATAACCAGGTCATGTATTTCCATGTTATTCCATAGTTAAAAGACTTAGGTCTCTAAAATTTCGTCTGTGTCGCTTGTTCCAATTTCTAACCCCAAAGAATCTGGGACGTGTGTTAACAACAAAATATGCCAGATGATCGCCTTCCTTTAAATCCCCAACAGGCGATCGGCAGATATGAAATTAGGTGTTGGCATATCAGTGTTTTAACACGATTATCGGCTGACGTCGTTCTCCGTAAGATCCGAGCGGGTGACGTCACACCCGTGTTTCTCGGATGTTTATGTGAAGAAAATGTTTCATTAATTCGCGCATCTGATTCTGGGTGCTGCGTACTTTAATTGGTACCAGAAAAACTTTGGAATTTTCAAGTTTTGCGTGTTATCACGATCTGTTTGCAATGATCAGTGGTTTCAAAATTCTTGATTTAGATGTGTGGTCTGCGGTTTTACCGTGTGCTACAGCAGTTTGTTTACATTTTGTTGTTTCTTCACATATCGTTTTGGCCTTCGTTATTAGTAAATATACCCCGAATGCTATGCGATATGATTCCTGGTTCCGTTATACATCCTTGAGGATCAATCAGTGTATGGGTGTATTATTGCCCGCTTCGTTCTTGTCGTCATAATCAATGCGATCTTTGCTGTAACGTTGCGGGGTGGGGTGCGGGAGGGTGACAGTTAATTTATGGTCAAAATATTTGAAAATTAATTGTCTGCCTTCCATTTTTGTTTCGTTCCGCTGGCTAATTGTAGGTTTGGCTTTTTATAGGCCAAGCCAGCCCCGCCATCATGTGTCGAGTGCCACATATCGTACGGGTTCTATGCAAGGACCATGTCTGTTTCCACTGTACTAAGTGTAGTCTTGACAGTAGGTGTAACGTTTGTGCTGTGTGGTCGGTCGATATGATGCTTAAGTTCCTTGCCAGAAAGACTTGGCAGGGTCTGACGCGGGGTCAGGCGGTCCGAAAGTAAATCGTGGAGCGTCTTGCATAGTGTTCTGTCCACTGCTGCCAAAAGTTGTAGGGCAGTCTCTCCCCATGTTTGATTCGGACCCTGTCCTTGGACAGGGTTCTGGACTGGCCACCAAGGGAGCTGTCTCATACGGCCCCCTGGCAGTCCCGTCGGGCTCCGGCCTGATGGGTTCTGTCTCTCTGTGGCCACCTCCGGGTGGTCCAGTAGCGGTGGCCGGTCCATCAGGCAAGGGAGCCGTCCGCTAGGACGGCTCCACGGTTTCTTCGTCTAGTGACGACTCTTCGGGGGGCTGAAGACGAGGAGGAGAGGTAGCTGCGGCCTGTGATGCCATGGGTGGAGAGCATGGAGGTCGATTCCGTCCGGACGGAACCGTCCTCCATCTGTCTGGCCTGGCACAAGCCAGGGCAGCGGCTCCGCCCGTGGTTGAGGCCACTCTGGTACCGGGCACCGGTCCCGTGATGGCTGGTTTGCCGCCAACCAACACGGTGACAGGTGTGGCCGGTCAGGTATGGTACTCGCCTGGTCCGGCGGTCAGACATGGGGTGCCGTTGGCACCCGTGTTTGGCCACAGTTCCTCAACCGCTACGGGTCCGTACGGTTTTCCGTGCAGGCCTATTCCATGGACTGGTGTGTGGCGAGGGGTCGTCTCCCACGGGGGCAAGACGACAGGTATGGTGTTGTCCCGTCGGTCACCGAGGATGACCGCTGGGTACTGGGTGTCCAGAGTGCTGGAGCGGGTGGCCCCGCCCCGGCACTGGTGGACAAAGCTCAAGTACACCATAATGAAGTCCTGTCCCTGTGTGATGGGGGTGTGAGGACAACACTGAGTGCTGTCAACCACTATTATCGTCTTCTTCAGTCGGTGTGGGCTGAAGTGGGGGCAGGCCACGCTGTGGCGCTTTCGTGCGTTAATGACGGCCTGGTGCTGTCTATGGACGCATTGGCAAGGGTGCAGGCGTGTGTGACTATGTCCAGGAGGCAGATGGTCCTTGACCATATGCGTCCAGTTACTGCCGTCAGGGAGCTTCTTACAGGCCTTAGCATCTTTGGTGGCCAGGCGCTGGCCATCTTGGAGCACACGGCCAGCATTGTGCAGAATCGGTTGGCGGGTTATCTGACTGTAGTCAGGCCGCTGACCGGGCAACCTTCAAGAAACAGAGAAAAAGCAAGGTGAAAGCCTAAAGCATAGTGCTGATGCTGTTTTCTGCTGGGTTTTCTCAGCCGCGGCGAAGAAAGCCAAGAAGCTTGTGGGGGCCTCTACCCTCCCCAATGTTGCTCCTGATCACCCGAGAGGCGGGAATGGGGGGGGCAGAGGGGTAAGTCCTCATAGGGCGGACAGAAGGGAGCGGATCGTACCCACGAGGGCTCCCTTCGCATCTACCTGGACCGCACCTGTGCGACAGGAACAGCTGTGCCAGTTAGACCGGCCAAGCCAAGACCAATATGGTTTTCTCTCTCGTCAAGAGAGGGGGGGGGGGGGGGGAGCGGATACGCGAGCCAGACACCCCCATTAGGTGTTGAGGCGTCTATAGTGGGTGGAAGGCTCATGCGTTTTCGTCGAGGTTTGGAGAGGTGTGACGTCAGACAGTCTGGTCCTGGGATGGTTATCCCAGGGGTACATACCAGAGTGGTGGGACTTTCCACCACAGAATCTGTCTTTGGCACCTGTCTGGACACCCGTTCAACGGGACCAGACAAGTTAGACGCTATTAAAAACGAAGTGTCAAGTTTGCTTCTGAAGGGAGCAATAAACCAGCAAACCGGAACACTCCAGGCTTCTATTCAAACATGTTCCTTGTCCCCAAGAGCACAGGGGGATGGAGACCCGTACTCAGTCTCAGGCCATTGAATTGGTTTATCCATACTTCGAGGTCGGTAATGGCAGGATTGAGGAAGGGGGTGTGGTGTGTATCGATCGATCTGAGAGATGCATGTTCCGACATTCCTATGAACGGGAGTTGTCACAGGTTTCTGAGAGGTGCGTTTCAGATTCTAGTATGGGAGTTTAAATCCTCCCATTCAGCCTGTCGACAGCTCCAAGGGGTTTTGACCAGAGTGGTCCTTGTGGTGACAGCGTTTCTCAGAAAAGAGAACGTGGCGCTTCACACCTACATAGACGATTGGCTGATCATCAGCCAGGTTAGAGGTGGATACTGCTCTGACTCTGAAGTTGCTTTCAGATCTAGGCTGGATAGTCAACAAGGAGAAATCTGAGTTGACACACCACTCAACATTTCGTTTATTTAAGGATGCGATTCGATCTCGAGGAGGGCAGGGTTTTTTACCCGTCAGAGCCCAGAGTGGTGTCTCTGTTAGCCATCCTCAAGAGTTTCGATTGGGAAACCACATTCAGGCGAGGCGGTTTCTTCAGATGCTGGGCATGATGGTCTCCATGTAGCAGGTATACCCGTACTCTGCTCTAATGCGAAGACCTATCTAGTTGTATCTGATGTCTGTGGAAACAGAGAATAGAACCCCTGTCAAAACTGGTGCCAGTTTTGGAGCCAATAATGTCGCATCTTGTATGGTGGAAGGAGCGTCAGAATCTCCTAGTAGGGGTTTTGCTGCACCTACCCCACCCCCAGCTGTCCGTGTACACGGATGCATCACTGGAGGGATGGGGTGGCCTACCTGGGAGAACACCAGGTCTCGGGCACATGGACTCTCCAAGAGAGCCAACTGCATCTATCAATCTGTTGGATATGATGGCAATGGAACTGGCATTGGAAAAGGTTTCTTCCAAAAGTCAGGGGCAAGGCGATGTTGATACGGTCGGACAACTCAACAGTAGTATCATACAGAAGTCGCCAAGGCGAGACCAAGTCACCCACACTATGTATCTAAGTGTGGCACTTGATTCAATGATGCAGGAATTACTCGGTTGTTTTTAAAGCAGCTCATATTCCTGGGCGAGTGAACATTCTTGCGGATGCTTTGTCTCGCAGACAGAGAATTCTGCCAACAGAATGGTCTCTCAACCCTCCAGTTCTTCACAGGATCTTTGAGCATTGGGGCAAACCCAACGTGGACTTGTTCGCCACACGGGAAAATGCTCAAATCATGACTTATGTCTCGCCGATTACAGATCCTAATGCCGTCGATACAGACGCTCTGGCGTTAAGCTGGAGAGGGATGCACGCTTACGCGTACCCACCCACCATTCTTCTACCGAAGATATTGGTGAAGATCAGGGAGGAACCGTGCCTGGTCCTGCTATAGCGCCATTTGGCCCAGCAGGGCATGGTTCACGGATCTTCGAGGTCTGCGGGTGGAAAACCCAGTGCAGTTACTCGAGATTCCGAACATAATCTCCCAGGCCAAGGGATGCTTCCTACACGAGCGTCCAGAAATGTTATTGACTGCGTGGTTGTTGTCAAACAACGTTCCACATCGGAGGGCTTTTCTCGACATGCTGCAGATGTCATCGCAGCTGCGAGAGGGAGGTCAACCTTCAAATCATATAACAACGAGGTTAACGGATTTGCAGACTGGTGTGAGGGAAAGGGTATGGTTACCTTTCATTCCACTATTCAGCAAATAGCAAACTTTCTCTGTGAGCTGTTCTTTTCAGGACTAGCTCCTGTCACAATTGCTGGATACAAGTCAGCTTTGGAATCAGTTATCCCTTGTCTAGCCAACAGGGATAGTCCAGAGGTGGCCCAGTTGAGTGTGATGGTGAAGGGAATGAGCAATCTCCGACCGAGACAACCGGTAGTCATTCCAGCCTGGAGTCTATCTTTAGTGCTTAATGTACTGGCCAAGCACCCTTTCGAACCGTTGCATTCGTCTAGTCTAAAGCATTTGACTCTAAAGGCGGTCTTTCTATTGGCAGCTTCCTCAGCTAGAAGACGCAGTGTGATCCATGCACTTTCAGCAGAGAGGGACCGATTTATTGTCTCCAGAGAGGGTCTGCATCTACTGCCAAGAGCAGAGTTTATGTCAAAGATCCAATCTTTGAGATATCCCGGCAAACCGATCATTATACCGAAACTAAGTAGGTTTGATCGTGATGCCAGTGTCTGGTGCCCAGTCCGTGCTTTGACTAAGTACAAAACGGACAGACTCATTACGGTCGAATGATAGACATCTGTGGATCTGCCATAAGGAACCATATGGCGCCGCATCTGTGGATTCTATCTCTCGTTGGGTAGTCGAATGCATTCAGACTACCCGTGAGATTACGACTGGGTACCAAGTGCAATGCGCAAGGGCACGATGTTAGAGGAATAGCCGCCCTTTTACAATGGTGTTCCGTTTAAGGACATCATGGCTATTGCACAATGGCACTGTGAGTCCTCTTTCACAGATTACTATATGAGGGATGTGTCAGACTTCGCCAATCCATTCGCTTTAGCTGTTTTGAGACGATAGCTATATGACCACACTGCTCTTCTTCCTTTTTTGGCATTTGTAAGAAAGAATTAAGAAGCAGACATGGTCGAGCGAGAGGATATCAACCAGGTTGTGTCACTGATGGCCGGACAAGTGAATGGTTGGAGGCTCCAGGTCTGAAATCCAAATATCATGAGGTAATTCAGGATTGAGAGTGTTTTGTATTATGTCTATATATCATGATCATTCATCATATATATTCATGCTCATTCCCAGGCTAATATATGCAAAGAGCAGTTAACCCTCTTGGCATATTTGTGTTTTCAGGCGAGATGCATGTTCGTGAGTTCTCTCCTATAGTCCTAGAGTCAGCTGTCAGGGCCAGCTGTATATCAGAAGTAATAGAATGGGGAGTATTGTTAGATCTCGGAGAAAGGGAAATTGAAATTTCCTTCATTTCACTTTATTTCATCATAAATGCGTATTTATGACTTCATCATTTGTTGTTAATCAAAATCAGTGTTTTGGGTATTTAATATTCGAGCTGATCCCGGAGATTCATTATCAATCAATCAATCCTTTTATTGGCATATCACACACAATGCCATACACCATGGTACAATCATTTAACTACATTTTACACAGATGAAAATATAGGTTCTAAGACTATAAATTTATATAATAAATAAATAAATAAAAATGTACAGGTTGAATGTGTATGGCTTTGATTTAAGTTTACTGCCACGAGACATAAATATCGGATTGTTCGGGATATGTACTTAAACAATATATCAAATGCAGTGATGTATGGTGAATTTACCAGGAATCATGAAGTTGGCTAGTTTCCCAATGAAATTGATATGGATGTTGAATAAAATATTGGACACAGTTATGCAATCATTATATGAACCTGCCTCACATACAGCATGACAATCTGACGAATTGTGTCATTGCATAGGCTTTAAAGTACAAGCCCGGGCAGCTAGGCAAACGTTGATGTAATCAATAGCAATTTTTATTTGATCACTATCTCCATTATTTCTGACACAAAAAATTTAAATTGGCTACACCTATCAAGCGAGACAAAATTAGTAAACTCATTAGGTTTTTTAAAGTGGATTGTCTCTGCTGATCGTAATGTGGACATTCCATTATAAAGTGTTTTTCATCCTCGATTAGGTTCCGGTTGCAAAGCTTACAGAATTGTAGATGCACAAGTATTAGTGGTGTTTTGTACCTATCTTCCTCAGTGTGTAAGGTGTGTGCACTTATCCTGAGTTTTGTAAAGTTTCTACATTTTGTGAAATTCTGTTCAAAATGAGGATAATTTTCTATGGCAGAGCTTTGTTTATATTTTCCAAGACAGTCAAAGTATTGCCATAGGTCACTTATCAGGCCATATCATGCATTCAATTCATAGAATCGTGACGACGTCATCAAAATTGAATTTCCCTTAGTGATGGCTAAGAATAAGGAGAAAGCCCAGGATTTTATGGTTAGAGCATCATGGCATATGTAAACTATGTGTTTCTATGAGCAGTCCTCTTTAGCATATAGTAAGTTTGCCCCATCTTTAAGGGCGGCCCTTATCAGAAGGGCCAGATGTTCTTGGATCTAGGACCCGTCTCTGCATCTCTTCTCCCAAATGGTGTTCTGTTCCATCCAATCAGAAGCTATTAACATTAGAGGGGTTGTTGGTTTTCTATGATTGTCAAGGAGTCTATAGAAAAGGCTCTACCTTGGAAAGTAGATCCAGGCTTCTGTTCAACGATCTTCATTGTTTTCAATTCTTAGAAGGCTGGCATCCTTTTATCTTCCTGAAGAAGTTATAGCTTCTTTCTTTATCTCCTAAATTCAGGATGGAGTCCTCCCCTATCGCAAGTCTATTTTTCAGGCATGTGATTCTTTTCTATCGATCATTAGGATGCCTATTTGATGTGCCTTTTTTACCTTTCCTTCCGAAGTTATATGAGTTTTGCTTTCAAGGATAGGGTATGGCAGTTTGAGTCATGCCCTGCGATCTGATCTTGGTGCCTTTCTTTTCACACGTCTGGTCTCAGCTGTGGCAAGTGTCTTGCGCTGTCCTTTTATTCTTCTTCAGTCTTTATAGACGTTCGGTTAATAAAAGCTATGTCTTTCTCAATTCTTTCAATATTTATTCCAAAGGTTTGCAGTTCACCTTGCAGCCTAGGTTGAATTTTATTTTTCAATATGTCAAGCCTAGTTCCTTCTCAAGTTTCTCCCATCTAGGCATCTCCCTCGAGCTGTTTTCAGGGTCAAGTTTTTTCCTTCAGAGACAAGGGTAGAGGCAATCTTGTTGACAGTGGTCACCCTGACATCCTCTTTCTATGGCAGGGCAAGATTTTTTGTTAGATTTCTAGGCTTGATGATCAGCGTCGAGAATGTCATTCTCAGGGTGACGTTGATAAGACTATAATGTTCCTGATCATCTTCTAGTAGCAGTCCGTACATTCTAGTTCCCTCTAATGGGCGTCCCATTAGTCAAGCCCTTCCCTCAGGTGATTATTTCATGTTTTTTTCACAGGAGGGGTGGGGAGCAGTTTGGGCTCCCTGATTTTGCCAGTCTTTGGTCCCTGGAGGAGTCATTTTCTCACATCAATTTAGTGGAGTTGTGACTTTTCCTTGTTGCTGCCCCTTCAGCTAGGAAAAGATCCGAAATTCATGCTCTCCGCAGAAAAAGACAGATTTATCAATTCTGGAGACGGTCTAGTTTTATATCCCAGACGGGATTTTTTTTATCGAAGACCCAGTCTAACCGTTACTCAGCCAAACCTATTATTTTTAAATCTTTATCGTCTTTTTCGCCGTCGGACAGATTCTGGTGTCCTGTCAGGGCCTTAAAAGTTTATAAACGTTGTACCAATTTTAAAAAGATCCGTTTCTTCGCACTTATGGGTTCAGTACGTGGAGGAGGTGGCTAGACCAGTTTCTAAGGCCACAGTTGCCTGATGGATCTGTGAGACCATAAAATTATGCTATGAGATTGCCTCCCCAGGTGAGATCAATTTAGCCCATGTCAAGGCTCTCGACCTTAGTGGTATAGCTTCCTCCTTCGCTCTTTTCGCCGGCTCATCATTGGACGACGTCATGCAAGTCGCAGGTTGGAAATCTGAATTGACTTTTACCTCTTTCTATTTAAAGGATCAAAGCCCAGCAGTCTCCTTTTTTAGAAATATAACGTTTTTAACAAAACAAGACAAGGCCCATTTACCAAGCACATCTCACAGATTTCGTTAGTCTGTATGTCTGTCAGATATGGTGAGAATATTCTCACTGTGTGATTTGTTATGGATGCACTATTATGTTAATTTATTAACATTTGGATACAAGTTGTTTAATTTTTATCCTTGTTTAAAGATTCTCAAATCTCCACCCACCAAAGGTTTTTAAGTGGGGCACTGATTAAATCTACGGGTTTAGCAAGTAGTGATTGAACAGTATAGATGTTTTTGTGGTGTAATAACAACTCCCAACAGACCCTCCCCCCCCCCCCCCCCCCCTTTAGTGGGTTGGTCTGTAGTTTTATTAACCACTATAAAACATACTTACAGTTCAATCACTACGACCCGGCCTCAACCACCCTGCGTGGGAATTATTTAAGAATCTGTTTGTAATATTTGGCGCTTAAATTGAGAAAAGCGAATCTGTTTCCTATTTGGGCTCCTATGCGCATGCGCGAGCATGCTTAGTGACAGGTGTCACCAAGGAGTGAGTACAGACGGGTGCCATTCTCTATCAGGTAATATGCTAGGGGTGTACCCTACCAGTAGCCTGGTTGAGGGTATACATAGAAATGGAATAGGCATATGGGGATTTGTAAGCAAGCATAAAAATCTTATTCTGGTGGCTAAATGCAGAGTAGTTGATTTAGCAAGTAGTGGGTGAACGGTAAGTATGTTTTATAGTGGTTAATAAAACTACAGACCAACCCACTAAACATGCTGTTGAATATTTTGAAAGTAACTTGACTGGGTAGGCAGCAACAGCGCCCAGTTAAATTACTTTCAAAATATTCAACAGCATGTTTACTAAATAGCAAAGAATTACAAAGCCATACAATTCATACGTGTCGGACTATTTGAGATTTGATGATGGTCTATATGGAACCTTTTGTGATGTAATGATTGTGACGTCATCATACATGCTGTGAGCTGATTATGGCATCATATGAGGTCAGATGATGGATGGATACTCTGGAAAGGTGAATTTCAACCAGACTTGACTGGAAGTATACTAGGGTGGTAGGTTTCAGAAGATGTTTACAGAATTTTGATTTGTTAATCTTTCTGGCAGCCTTCTTGGATTTTCCAAAAAATTTTGGAAATCAATTAAAAGGCTACTCCTCATTAACTCCTCGTTCAAGTGGCCATATTGTTCTTGAAAATGACTTCTCATGAACTGCTGTTGGAACAGCCTGAAACTCATTAAGTTTCTAAATTTCATCGATGGCTATTTACAGTTGTTCAAGAGAACTTGATTCTTGATATAACATGGCTGTCATGGATGAATGCAAATTTGGTTTTGGTGGCCATATTGGATTTTTTATTGGCGGGATGGAACTTATCGTTCACTTTGATTCTGTTTTCAGCATCCATCATTAATTCCCTACTAAATATCATTCGTACTGAACTTTCAATTTTGTATTTTAAGTCGGGTTATTGCTGAATTTGAAGTATTATATCTGTTCAAATGCTAATGGTTAAAATGCTAATGGTCCAGGTGAGTGCTAAGGTCCTTGGGCCTCTGTTTTAGCACGCCCAAGGCACATTGTACTCTGTTTCTGGTTGTGGTTGGCATGCTACTCAGCTCTCCATATTGCTAGATCATCAGCATAAAGTACACATTCAATGCCTCTAGGGGTTTTATAATGGATGAGATCTGACAGCCTGAGGTTGAGGAGTGACAGGTGGATGAGACTGAGTACGGCACATGGTGAGAATCATGAAAATATGGATCTAGAGGAGACACAATTAAATGCCTCAGTCGATAGCGCTCATATTTCCCTTGTAAACTTGTAATCGACTCAATAATTTAATAAGCTTTCTATTAAATATTTCGAAACTGATTTGACTGAGAGCTGTTGCTGCCCTAGGTTTCAAAATAATCAGAAGGTTACATGTATAATTTTCTTGAAATTGGGATTCTTGTAGGCCATGCGTTATGGTTCAGCGTATATAAATCTATTCCAACCTAGTTAAAAAGTGGGCTTAGCTTTATCTGACACCATAATTAATTACATCACAATGTAGCTGACATCTTTAATCCAATAATTAATTACATCACAATGTAGCTGACATCTTTAATCCAATAATTAATTACATCACAATGTAGCTGACATCTTTAATCCAGTCACAAATTTCAGATGTAAATTTACAAAAAAAATAGTCTTCTAATATTAAGATTTCTTGAAAGGTGTTTGGTGACCATTAAAATGTTTAATTGATATAAGTAGTATTTTAGCACTTTGTGGCGCTGTTGACACAAAAAGGGTTAAAATTTTGCTAAACCACTTTGGGTATCAATTCAAAACTTATGAAATATGATCTAGGGTAAGTTTGTTCACGGGAACTCGATTGGCCAAATGGGTCAGTGGCCAACTTGGATGACCTAATTTTCGCGAAAGCGACTTCTCCAGAACTGCTAACCGGATCGGGACGAAATTTGGCAGATATGATTAGGAACTAAGGGCTATTAAAGTTTGTCCAATGAAAGTTGGTACGCCACTAAGACATGTCCGCCATGAATCAATCAAAATTTATCGTTTTTGGCAGACAAAGTTTCTGAGAAAATCCCAAAAAGAAGGCAACCACTGGTCCAGCCGTAATAAAACTTTGCTAACGCTTCTTCACAGAAATTAGATTGGTATAATTTTCCAGGTGTCATCTCGCTTTGTTCGATTGTGCCAGTGACCAATAATTCCAGGTGAGCGATACATGCGTCTTGTGCCTCTTGTTAGGATATTAGCTTTGACTAAGTTAGTAATGGGTGGGCATTTATTAGGGAATAAAATTCTGTATAATGGATAGTGGATACATGGATCCTTAGATTACTGTTTAACATCTAATTTATATAATATATTATTTACATGATGGTTGGAAGCCATGTAACTTACACAATTTCACTACACCCATTATTAATGAAGGCTCCTAGTTCCTCTGTCAATGATATGAGTGTCATGCTATCATAATCAATTACGTCATGACATAGCTAAGTTAGTCACGAATGCTTAAGTGATGACGGACTAATCGTTGTGGTACGATTTGTATGTCTTTACAATTTAATAAACATATTGTTACTATTTTGAAAGTAATTTCATTTTGACTGGTTGCTGTTGCTGCCATAGACAGCAATGTCACCCCGTCAAATTAGTTTCAAAATGTTTAACAGCTTACCTGTATAGTTTTCTGGAAATTGATAGTCGGGGAGTGTAGGGATCATGGAGCTTTGCTAGAGATGGGCTGGACACGGCTAAAACTGGATTCCTCCGTGATAGAGCCATCTATACAAGGAATGATCAGATAAACAATGTTCTCCCTGATCATGCTCTGTATGAACAAATATGGGGCTTCTTTACTACTCTTCATTCAGGACCGCCAGTCCAGGAATTTTTATCCTCAATCTCTGTTGGAACACTGAACCTGATGAAATGTTGCTTTCATTTGCAGACTGTATGATCACACTTACCAGCCATAATGGAAGACGAGTATTTTCCCCGTGGAGGGAAGAGAAAATCCAGCAACACACATTCTACTGGTGTAGCAGACAAACGTGACAAAGACACTGATCTGTTTAAGGTGATCAGTATACATATAATTATGAATGTATACATCCATGTATGTGTGCGTTAATGCATCATGTATGCATCTGTGCATGCTTCTGCTAATATTGCAAGATGATTCGTTGATTATTTTTCGCGAGCCCTATGTAAAGCAGAGATGAGTTGACATACTTATAGTGATCCGAGCGCTATGCGCCAAAATTCCAAGAACTAGAAAAATGTTAGTATTTCAAATTTTAGTGTTCATATATGCAGACTCATGTCGCTAGTTCAAATTATCTCCCTTGATCTAACTGATATTGGCAGCATGTGGCTTGTAGCGTGATAGACTTCTTATTTAACTATTGATTCAAAAGTTACGCAGACTACAAAATACAAAAAATACGGTATACTCAGTGTATGAGGCTGTTCCTCTGTCTTTGGAGAGTGAGGATAATTGGTTCTCATTGTGAGGGAGATAATAATTCTCACAACCAGGAGCCAGAGACCCTATCTGCAAAATCGGTTTGTGTCACTCACGGGGGGTAAAGTCTAAGTCTTGTCCATTGTCCTCCGTTGTCTGAAAACTTTTAAAAATAAGCAAAGTAGAAAATGAAGTGTAACTACATGTAGGATGTCCAGTCGATGGCATGGCATCACAAACACCATACTTTTGCCAACTTTTCCGTTCTCCACCCCACCCTGGGTGCAGAGCCTAACATATATATTGTAGTACAATCCCCAATCATATGAGTAACTCACATAGCAAACTTGATTGAATTCCACCAAATGGTTACGGAGGCAATATCCGGACAGAAGGATGAAGGCGATTGCAATATCCCATCCATATTTTCCAAAAGGTGTGGGGATAATTCAACACTAACTAATGCCCTGTGCACTTTGTCCTCACCACTAAATGCACAATCTTTAGCTCTGCCTTTTGGGGAATGTACTAAAGATTTGGCTTCCCCATGCCTATTAAAATGCTATCACACACAAATTTGGGTCAGCCTTCCATACCTGGGTTGGACCATTCCAGCTCGGTTGTAAATAAATCAGTGAATCATTCTCAATTATATCACTAGTCAGCATCAGCTGGAGATTTAGCATAGTATCCTGTAGATGTTGCAGGTCAGTCTCATTGCGTGTCAGGAATTTCGTAATTGAGCTCAGGCTCAAGTCATCAACGACAGTTATTTTGATTTGAATGTTCGGAGTAGTTTTCCATCTTATCTGGTCACATATAGCGGACAAAGAGATATTTTTTTCATACATTTGGTATCGTTTTCCTTAGTTTGCTACTAATTGAGGAGAGCACTTCCACATCCGGCCAGCTTACCTCCCGTTTCCACATCCGGCCAGCTTACCTCCGATTTCCACATCCGGCCAGCTTACCTCCCGTTTCCACATCCGGCCAGCTTAGCTCCCATTTCCTCAATCAAGAAACCCATCGCATTATGAATGCTAATATATAATGTTGTTTTGTAAATGCTAACGGTACTTACTGTATATTTAGAAAACAATTTGACTGAAGGTTGTTTCTACCAATGAGTCAATGGACTGATAAATATTAAGATTTGTACTTACCCTTATTCTGCAGAATGCTAAGTTTTTATTTCACCACCTTCATACTAAATTGACAACTGGTGTGCTTTACCATTTTGTGAAGCTACTGATTAACCCATTTACTGCTATATGTTCAATCACTGATTAACGCTTTAACTGCAGGTGACCGGTATAGGCCTTTGGGGCTCCTGCGTATATTATATTGACATTGACTTTTGAATATTTGCTTACATAGAGTGGTGGTGAACCAGTCACAAAGAAGACCAAGAAAGCTACAAAGAAAGGTACAAGCAACAAAAGTGCTGAGGGTTATGAAGAAGACGAAGAGAGTCAAGTCCAACAGGTTAAACCACTCAGTCTTAAGGTATGATATTCAGACTAGTAAAAATAGTATGTACAAGATATTTAAATTCTGCCTTCATGGGACATTCCCATTCTGATCAACTTCTTGGCTTCATCAATGATAGCATAATGATGCTGAACCAGGGCAATCTGTTATGGGCAAGCCATCCAAACTAATAATTACACAACCTATCAGGTGGGGACCACGAGGAGATGGGGAATATGATGCAGATGTGTTACTTAGTGTGAATTTTGACTGAATTAAATATTTTAAAATGTACGGTTTAACTTTCAACTAATGCAGTTGTACTCCAATAGCAGAAGCTTTGCAACAATAGTGGGTGTGTAAATCATGGTTTAAACTGGCTTGTAATTCCCACCGGAAACATGCACAAAGCATAAACTTTATATTATATGCCATTCTTTGCGTTTTACATAGGTAAACATTTATTATTAAAATAATGCCCACTTAGCTGATAAATCCATGAGTCTGTCGATCAAAGCTCTGGGGTGTGGTCGTTTGTCAATTCTGCCTGGTTTCGATCAAGCTATTTTAACAAGCTGTTAAGCATGTTTTATATGTAATTTTCAGTTCATGTGCAGTGGCATGCTCGTCCTGGGCATGGTTAAAGAGGTTCGTGATTATAACCTGATTATTGCACTACCTAATGGGCTGAAAGGTATGGTGCCGATTACTAACATTTCTGATGCATACACAGGACAGCTTAAGCAGTTTGCTGATAGCCAGGGACAGGACGTGGCAGACCAGGTAGTTGTTAGCATCGCATAGTATAAGGTCAAGCAATGGAAAAGATCTGCGTCTGGATCCCCAATAGTTACAATAATTCAATTGGATTCAAATTTGCCATTGTGGTTTGGTTTGGCAAGGTTTATAAAATCTTGATCCAGAGTTGATTGTTTCACCTTATTGTTATACACAGAAAATGTATTGAGAGAGATCAACATCCCCAAACCTCTATAAATGTTGCAATCAGATTGATTTCAAACTTGGAAACCATGCTCCAGTCAGTTCAAGATACATAACCATTTCACCGACAAATCCCAAATCTTTTCCGATGAATAACATATTCTGTTGAATATTTTGAAATTAATATAACATTAATTTCAAAATACTCAACAGTTTTTCAGTATTATTCTCTTGACATTGAGATGTGGGCAATCCATCAGTGAAAGGGTTAACCTTCCGCATTCCATGAGATGCAGTTACATTAATCAGAGATGACATGAAATAGTTCATGTTTTTGTATTAATTGTTTCCAAACAGCCATAGCTACATTTTTGTACACCTGCAAAGGTAATTGATTTTATAAGTACCTCTGTTAGTAATTATAAGTTACATTGCCGTATATTTTGGGTAACCATTTCTGCTATATGTCATTGTATTGGTTAGCAATATTTTACAATATACATGTATAAGTACCTAGTCTGTAATGAAATCCTGAAGGGTTGGAGAATGTTTGTATAACTTTCTTCTAGGAGTTGAGCAGCCTGCATCAGCTGTTTAAGTATGGGTCCATAGTGCGCTGTAAGGTTCTGAGCGTGGAGCGACCTAAAGATGGTATGAAGGCGATCCTTCTCACTATAAACCCAAAATCTGTCAATGAAAATGTCTCTGCATCATCACTTAAAGAAAAGATGGTGAGTTTAGTGATTATCTTAACCATTTGATGTTCAAGCCTGCCAAAGCCAAAAACCGACCTATGTTAAGATCTTGTGGAATGTCAATTTACAGGCCAAGAAAATATAATTTTTGAAAATTTACCAGGGGGATGACTAGCTCGATAACCGAGCTAGTCATTCCAGTGATAAATTTTCAAAAATTGTATTCTCTTGGCCTGTAAATGGACATTCAATAGGTAGATGTTAAAATGTTCTTGACTAAGTTTGCCCATTATAGGGATAATAACGATGTGGAGCCGGAGGCTTAGTTTTGGCAATCTCACTCCGCCTGAGTTTAGTGATTAATGTTTCAATTCACCTTTCCAGAGTATGTACCCATCATATGATGTCATAATCATCTACGCGGTGTGTAGAATGACATCATAATGGATGACGTCATGAATGATGTCGATAAGTACGTCACGAATGCATATTTGATGACGGTCTATGGGCTGTTGTACAAATTGTTTGCTTTTACTATTTAATAAATATTCTGTTGAATATTTTGAAACTAATTTGACTGGGCGCTGTTGCTGCCTATGGCAGCAACAGCGCCCAGTCTAATTAGTTACAAAATATTCAACAGCTTCCCTGTAGAGTTTTTCAGGAAATTGATAGCTAGGGCATTCAGGGATCGATCAATCCAAACACGGCGAGGTGTGGGTGGAGCTTAGCTAGTGATGGGCGGGGCATGGCTAAAAATGGAAAGGTCCATTGTAAAGCTGGCTAAATATGTTTTCTGTAGTGGTCTCAGAAATGCTCATTTGCTGGCAGGGAATTCTGAAACATTTCCTCAATACATGAATACAATATAGCAGCCTTTATGCACCAAATACTGTAGACACTAGATGCTAGGAAATGGCTGGTATCAGCAGTTAACTTGAGAATAGCTTTTCGGATGATACCGCTGCTACATTTGTTAGATTGATTTGATACTTCATTCATTCAGTCACCTAAGTCTTAGGAAGATACCTGTTAAAATCGGTGATGATCTGAAATCCAATATAGCCAACAGACATGGGGTCCATCCTGAAAGTAGTTTTCGTGATGAAAGCTGTTGCTGTTTGCAGGATCATTTGCCAACTTCATTTGTTCATTGGACTATATCTGAGGAAGTACAGTACAGCACAGAAATAATGTATTATGTTTCCAAAACATAAACAGATATGTTAGTTTGTGAAATTTTGAAAATGATGTAAGAAATGTTATGTTGAATGTTTTGAACACAATTTGATAGGAACACATTGCTTCTTGCTGCTGTACGTTTTATTTTGTTTCAGAAACATGTTATTTCTAATCTTTATTCTAACTTTTCGAAAACAATGGTGATCTAAGACCAGTATTGCTATTAGCCCAATTTTCACTTCAAGAGTATACTTACCTCCCTAATACTTTTGATATTGCTAAATATTGGCTTTCACTCAATAAACACTCAGATTAAAACAGTTAGGTGCCCCTACTGGGCAGGGAGTCAGAGCGTAGTCTGGCGGATGCCAGCCCCACCACCGCGCATGCGCAGACTAGCACTTCCTCTTTGCTAGATTATTGGCAGAGAGATCACACATGTTTTTTTGTGCAAAAGCTTTTCCTTGCTCTTAAACTGTTTTCATAACTTGGTTGTGTTATTTTGGAGTGATAGTCACTGATTTGGATGGCAGGAAGGATCACTTCGCCAAAGGGGGACCTAGGACCTTTGAATCAGGTGACTTCTAGTAAAATTAGCGAGTTTTTTTCCCGGTGTATTGTGTTTCCGGGACTCGCGTTTACCGTGATAAGCGCCTTGGTTAGTTGGTTTATGTCAACTCGGTGCTACCTAAGGCTAATTTCTTTTTCTGTTTATGTCCACAGGTCTGTATGACGCTAGGTGGTGGCATCACAGCAGCAGAGAGTTAGTTTTCTCTCCACCATGGTTCCATTTCCTACTAACACTGTTAGGTTATCTAACCAAATGATTTATGTCCAGTGAGTTGGAGGCCTAGTATAAAGGTCTTCTCGCTTTGCCCTCTTGATCCAATTCCTTCCCCATGAGGTGGAGAGAGTTAAGAGGCGTGCAGGTGGTGGAGTACTCCGGTTCGTCACGTTGGATGGTTTGTCTATACAAGGTGTCAGGTATCTAGTTATTGATAATGTGGTGATGTTAATTATAGTAAGCAAAGGGAGATAATTAACATTTTTGCCAGAAAAGAGTTATCTATGTGTATCTGATGGTTGTGTAGTCGACGTATCCATTCAGCATACAATTCGTCCTTGCACTTGGATGTTTGTTGGGATCGATTTTTTCCTGTCACGGGATTAATGACGTCATAATCAGCCTGGCTATGTATTTATCAGCAATTCAAGTTGCAATGCTGGTTTCTGATGTATATTGATCTTTATGATCGTTTTCCTTCTCTTTGAGTTGGTTTGAGTGTCTAAGCTTAACTAGTTTGCTCATACTCCTCGTCCTTTGCCCTGTTTCAGGGACCGGGTTGCGCGTCCTGTGGACGATTTCTGCATGATAAGTTCTTGCCTCATCTTTGCTATCAATGTAGCCCTTGTGGTCCCTCGGGTAATTGTGAGATATGTAAGCACTGGGGGGGCGAGTTAATGTCCGAATTCTTGTGCTTGCAGGCGACGGACAAGGTGGTAGAGGAGGAGAAGAAGAAGAAGCGGAAACGAGAGGTTGTAAGTAGGAAGGGTAAGGGGAAGGCCTCGTCCGCGGTGGATATGGAGGCCTTCCGGACCGAGATGTTGGGAGAGATGAAGAGGACAATAAAGGATTTGGTTCCAGAGTTGCTTCGTGGCATGCTTCCTGGACCAAATCCTTTACTGTCCTCATCATCGGCTTCGGAGCAGGTAATCCCCGCCTCTGGATCGGTTTTCCTTAGACCGCTTCCGTTGTTCGACGATTCAGAGGTGGCCCCATTAGAGGGGGCGTTCCACGACCCTGGCAGCAGGCTTATTGCCGCGCCGATAGGGGACCGTGGACGGCTGTCGCTGGAACCCGCGGGCTGCTTATCAGTCCAGGGGTATCCGCACGCCGCGGTGGCCAGTACCTCCTATGGCACCGTTCCTGGTCAGCCCGGGTTAGCTCTCTTTGCTGACCCGGGGTCTAATCTTTCTGACCAGGGTGATGAGGATTACCTGCTAGGGTCGCCGTCTGACGACGTGGACATGGATGAAGACGTTTGTGCACCCCTCGCGGGGAATACAGGCGGCTTCTTCCACGGTTTTACTCGCCCTGGAGTAGAGTCCGCGGCTCAGGTGGTGGCCCAGGGCGCTGCTGATGGCCAGCGGTACCGCATACCTCGGCTTGCCGAGGGTGTTGCTGGTGCTGGCCGGGCCCGTGGTGGGGCGGTATGTGCCCCGCGCTCTGCCACGGCGCCTGCTCCTGGTCAAACCAGTGATATTGTCATGCCGGTGCTGTCAGGCCCGCATGTTTTCCCTGGCTTGCCAGGTGTATCAGCGTACCCGCCGTCAAGCTCTGCTGCTTGCGCTCAGGAGGAAGACGAAGGCCCCCGTCTTGTAGAGCGCTCGCAGTTAGCCACGGAGGAGGATTGGTCTGACGCTTGCCAGTGGTTGGTGAGCGTTAGGCCTGATCTGCCCGTGGAGCAGTCGGCTAGCCAGCGTGACCACAGGCCGTGGTTAGCTGGGAAACCGACTGCTAACGCTATGCCTTCTCTGCCGCTGGCGGAGCATGTCGTTGACATGTTCGAGGCGGCGGAGTCGTCCATTAAGTCGAGTGGACGTCTCGCGAAGGCCCCTCGCGAGGTGGCCAGGCGTTGTCGCATCGTGCCCCTGGATTACCAGCGGTACGGTGTGGTACCCAAGCCCAGCGTGGATGACCGCGCGGCTTTGGGTGAGGATGCGCGGCCAGGCTCCCGTTCTGACACGGGGGTCTTGTGCTCGAACGCGTTGCGTTCGGCGAATACCGCGTTGCGTGATGCGGAGGAGAGTGGGAGGGCTTCGATTGCCGCTCTGTCCCACGTCTCCCAGCTGTTACAGGGGGTAGTAACGGCATCCGCATCGCGCCAGCCAAGTCCGGTCACGGTCCAGCGAGCCATCCAGGATGGTATTAACCTGGCGCTGGACTGTATGACTCGGGCGGTGACCAGGAGTGTCCGGGCAAGACGCACGTTTGCCCTGGACAATCTGTGCCCGTCTCAGGACCTGTACAATAGGCTACTGCGTACGCCTATGACGGGTCCTGGTCTTTTTGGAGGTGAGGGATGTCGGCACCTCCAGGAGACGGTCACCCTGGTGAATAACCAGAGGGCGCTGTGCGAGCAGTTTGAGGTGCTGCGTCGTGCTAACGTTCGCGCCGCGCCCCCTGCGTATCATCCCCTGCAGGCTCAAGGTGGTGCTGGCCAAGTCAGAGGCCAGCCACCGTCGCAGCGTCGGCCTCGGCCGCGTGCGATTCGGCCAGCAGCGAGGGGGGCGCAGGTTCCTCAGGCGCCGTCAGCCAGGCAGCCGCCCGCGCACCGAGGTGCGCGCGGGGCGGGGCGCGCGAGGATCTGGGCGTGGTTATCGGTCCTGACGGGACGGTTACCGCGGTAAGAACCACTCCGGTGTTTATGGCGACGGGGACAGTGCCGCTCTTGCATGCCTCGTGTCCACCTCTGTCCCTAGGTGGACCGGTGGGAGGCCGGCTAGCCGACCACATGCAAGAGTGGGAACGGTTAACTCAGGACCGTTTAGTCTTGCGATGGCTTTCCGTCGGGTATCATCCAGAGTGGATGACAGGCCCGCCGTCACGACTGTCTCTAGTGCCAGTCTGGACTCCCATTCCGAGAGATCCAGAGCAAAGGTTGTGTATCGAGGAGGAGATAGATTCCCTCGTACAAAAGGGAGCTATTCAGCCGGCACAAAGGTGTCCGGGCTTCTATTCAACCCTGTTCTTAGTAACAAAACGCACCGGAGGGTGGAGACCGATTCTCAACCTCAAGCCATTGAACAAGTTCATCGAGACGCCCAGTTTCAAGATGGAAACGGTGCGCTCGGTGTTGGCGGGGTTGGAGAGGGGGATGTGGACGGCGTCGATAGATTTGAAGGACGCTTATTTCCACATCCCCATCCACGGGAGTTTCTGTCGCTTCCTGAGATTTGCATTCCAGGGCAGACAGTGGGAATTCAGGGTGTTGCCCTTCGGAATTTCCACGGCTCCTCGGGTTTTCACCCGTGTGGTTCTTGCGATCACAGCATACCTCCGCAGGAGAAGCATAGCAGTCCACACGTACATAGACGACTGGCTGTTAAAGGCACACGACAAGGAAGCTTTATCGGCCAATCTGGTGATTGTTTTGAAAACTCTCTCGGATTTGGGCTGGATGATAAATTTTCCGAAATCAGAGCTGACTCCATCCCAGAGGTTTGTTTACCTGGGAATGTTCTTCGATCTGGAGACGGGATATGTTTATCCTACTCAGGAGAGAGTGCAGAAACTCATCTCGTTAATTCAGTCAGTGTGCGACAGTCGTCATGTCCTGGCACGGGTTTACTTGAGAATGCTGGGGTTGATGGTTTCTTTGGAACCAGTCATTCCTCAGGCCGCCTTACGCAGGCGGCCGATCCAGTTGTTTCTCATGACACAATGGACCCAGAGTACAGGTTCGCTGGACTCGAACGTGTCAGTGTTGGCGCCTCTGATTCACCACCTGCAATGGTGGTTGCTCACAGAGAATCTCTTGGTGGGGGTTATGCTGACCCCTCCCCACCCTCAGGTGACTGTGTATACAGATACATCGATGGAGGGCTGGGGGGCTTGCCTGGAAGAGTCCACGATATCAGGGCTTTGGAATCTGGAACAGTCAAAGGAACATATAAATCTACTGGAGCTAAGAGCAGTAGTCCTGGGCCTGGAACATTTCTTACAGAAAGTTCAGGGCAAGATTGTTCTTATTCGTTCAGACAACTCAACAGTTGTGACTTACATAAACCGCCAGGGCGGAACGAAGTCGCCCAGTCTCTGTATGATGACATGGAGACTGCTTTGTTGGTGTCTGGATCACCAGATTACCTTGAAAGCAGTTCATATTCCGGGAAGGTTAAACCTGCTAGCAGACTCATTGAGCCGAAGGATGAGTGTTTTACCCACGGAATGGCAACTAAATCAATGTGTGGCGGATCGTCTGTTCGACCATTTGGGGAAACCCAACATCGATTTGTTCGCAACGAAGAAGAATGCGAAGATGACGACGTACGTCTCTCCGATTCCGGATCCAAGCGCTTTCGCAACAGATGCGTTAGCTATCAGCTGGGGGAGAATGTATGCATACGCATTCCCTCCAGCAATCCTGATTCCAAAAATTCTTCAGAAAATCAGACAAGAGGAATGCCAAGTGCTTCTGATCGCCCCGGATTGGCCAAGCCGATCATGGTATACGGATCTGCTGGACCTTCTGGTCTGCAATCCGGTTCCTCTGCCTCTGATGGACGATATTATCTTCCAGGGCAAGGTCCTTCACAACAATCCGTCAATGTTCAGATTGACTGCGTGGATGTTGTCACGGAATCTAGAATTAAGGGAGGGCTTTTCTGAGCAAGCAGCCATGTTTATGGCCAAAGCCAGGAGGGGGTCAACCTCCAGAGCATATAATTATAAAATCAACAGATTTGCAGAATGGTGCTCAAAAAGATGTATTGATCCAATGGATTCATCTATTCAAGTAGTAGCTGATTTCCTCTGTCACCTCTATGATGCCTATAGCCTCAAGCCTAACTCTATTGCTGGTTATAAGTCAGCATTAATGTCTGTTATTCCTTGCTTGGCTAAGAGGGGAAGTGATGAAGTAAATACATTAAATGTATTAATTAAAGGCATGGGCAATCTAAGACCAAGGAATCCACCGGTGATTCCGTCTTGGAGTTTATCGCTAGTGCTTCAAGTACTAGGTGATAAGCCTTTTGAACCACTTAGTTCCATTTCTATGAAACTATTAACACTGAAGACTGTGTTTTTAATTGCTGCGGCCTCGGCTAGGCGTAGGAGTGAAATTCATGCCTTATCAGCCGAGGATGACCGTTTTGTGGTTTCAGGGGAAGGCCTTAAGCTGCAAATATCCAGGTCAACCTATTATTTTGCCTGCTTTAACTAGATATGATCCTAATTCTAAAGCATGGTGTCCTGTCCGGGCGCTTTGCCGGTACAAGCAACGTACGGCGGAGTGGCGCACCGATCAGTCAGCGTTATGGTTGTCATATATTGAACCCCATGGCAGGGCTTCTAAGGACACCATTTCCAGGTGGATTGTAGAATGCATTCAGTTTTGCCATAAATCCGCCACCGGGAAGCAGGTTGACGTGGCCAAGGCTCACAGTGTCCGCGGCGTAGTGACTTCCACTGCCCTATTTAATGGGGTCCCTGTGGATGATATTATGTCGGTGGCTCAGTGGCACTGTGAGTCAAGTTTTACAGACCATTATCTCCGTGGCACCTCTAATCCTCTCGCCTTGTCGATTTTGAAAAAATAACTTGGTTTATATTTTTTGAGGAGGTTTTTCATTGCTTATATATTTCACAATTAATTTATGGAAACACCCACTTTTTTGGGCCTGCATCAGTCTTCACCAATGGGAAGATGATGTCAGCAGCCATTTCAACAAGGTCAGTCTTGTTCATGTGTTGTCCGTTGTTGATTGTATTGTCACGTTACCCGTTATTAATATGGTGATGGTTTGTGTATTTGTGTGGTTCATTGTTGAGAGTTTACGAAAATGGAGCTTTTTCGTCTCTGTCCTGTAGTACATGGCACTTGTACGTAGAGAGCGTATAGGACATTGAGGTCAGTCGACTCTTCCTCCCAGGAAGGAGGGGGGGGGGGGAGCGCATATGACATTCGGTCATCTCTCATACATCGGTGGTGTTATCCGATGGTTAGTCAAATCCTGACTGTTTTTTCATACAGTTTCAGAAGTTTAAGTGCCTTAAACGCAGAAAAGCGTATTGGGATGAGCTGGTCTTTTGACCTCGCCTCCCTCCCGCCAGATTCACTTTCGAATTCTGGCAATATCAAAAGTATTAGGGAGGTAAGTATACTCTTGAAGTGAAATAAACGAAATCTAGGATTTCTTTTTTCACGAGAGAGTTGATACTTACCTCCCTAGATACGGACCCGGCCTCTCCACCCCACAGAGGCTCGGTCTTCAGGCTCTTAATAGTTGCATGTGTGTCAGCCAATAATCTAGTCAGAGGAAGTGCTAGTCTGCGCATGCGCGGTGGTGGGGCTGGCATCCGCCAGACTACGCTCTGACTCCCTCCCCAGTAGGGGCACCTAACTGTTTTAATCTGAGTGTTTATTGAGTGAAAGTCAATATTTAGCAATATCAAAAGTATTAGGGAGGTAAGTATCAACTCTCTCGTGAAAAAAGAAATCCTAGATTTCGTTTAGATCATCGTGAAAATTGGTTTCCAAATCATAACTCTGCTGCCATTTGTCAGCTAGATTTCAAAGTCCATTGGAGTAGTTCTGTAGAAAACCTATCAAAATCAATCCGGATCCGAAATCACAAGTAATCCTGTGCTGAGATAATGAGTCAAAAATGTTAAGCATAGAATTAGTTAGCTTTCTTAGGAACCATTATCCTTTACTCAGCACTAGGGCCCCTGTATTACGAGCCATTGGCAGGGCTTTGGTGAAAAATCTGTGTTTATTTTGATAACGTTTTAATTCCTTAAGTGAATATCATTTTAGTTTTATTTGTGTCACTGTGTTGTAGGTGCTGTGTGGATGTGTCTCCAGCCAGGAAGACCATGGTTATGTAATAGATCTGGGTGTGAGAGGGTTAAAAGCATTCCTTCCTAATGCTCTGGCTGAAAATTACATAAAGATAGCTAATAAAGGTTTGTAGATAATTTACTGACTAGTGCAAAATTATGTCAGGATTCATTTGGGGTTCATTTGCAGGTTTGAAAGGCTGGAAAATGTATGGAAACTAAAAAACCTGCAAAAACTCACGATTTTTGTCAATCTTCTTATAAACACCATATCATACAGAATCGCTTATATTAATTTAACGACACTTTGTATATGCCCCAGTTATGATACGCAGATGTGCCGTTTGATGGAGTCACCTTTGAGGGTCCTTAGATTTTGGGTTAAAATTGGCTTTTTAATGCAAAAACTTAAAAATTTTGTAAATTTCCTTGTTTGTTTGTTTTAAATTTTTATTTTTTTTATTTGTTTATTGATTATTTTTATTTTTTATTTTTGATAATATGAAGGCTTAATAAAATTGCTACCTACTAAATAGAGCAACTATTTTCGGTGATTGCAGGTTACTCTGAGTAAAACAACGTCTTCTAGTTGGACAAAATATTCAGCAGTGAGTTGTAAGTGATTTCTGAGCTGTATTGTAATAATTTAATGATATTCTATTATGACAGGCAAAGAACTGCGTGTTGGTCAGTATGTACACACATTCATTCAGGAGATCCATGACTTAGGGAACAGACGATACACAGCTAAGCTCAGCATCACCCCATCTGTGTACAAAACTGCTGCGGTAAGTATCAGTTGTAGTTATTATCCCCATGTTTGAAAAAACGTGTGCGATATAATTGCCTCTGTCTGTCTGCCCATCCATGTGTCCGTCATGCTATCTCATTCCAAACCATTGTGTGGAATTCAATCTAGTTTTATCATTGCTGTATACATTGTAGTGCTTCTCCCAAAAGTGAATATCTTGTAAACTTGTTGATAGAAGAAAGGTTATATTCTACCGAGAGCCCCTCCTCATTTACCCATGTTACTGAGGGAGCGGTCGAGGGAGGGAAGGAGGAATGACTCATCCCATTCTACTGAGTGTCCTTACTCGCCCCATTCTATTGCGTCTCCTTCCCCACTCAACCCATTCTACTGAGTCCTTCCCTACTCATCCATTTTACTGAGCCACCTTCCCCACTCAACCCATTCTACTGAGTCCTTCCCTACTCATCCATTTTACTGAGCCACCTTCCCCACTCAACCCATTCTACTGAGTCCTTCCCTACTCATCCATTTTACTGAGCCTCCTTCCCTACTCACCCCATTCTACTGAGCCTCCTTCCGTACTCGCCCCATTGTACTGAGCCTTCTTCTATACTCACCCCATTCTACTGAGCCTTCTTCTATACTCACCCCATTCTACTGAGCCTCCTTCCCTACTCACCCCATTCTACTGAGCCTCCTTCCCTACTTACCCCATTCTACTGAGCCTTCTTCCCTACTCACCCCATTCTACTGAGCCTCCTTCCCTACTCACCCCATTCTACTGAGCCTTCTATACTCACCCCATTCTACCGAGTCTTCAAACCCAGTCTACTGAGCCTCCTTCCCCAATCACCCCATTGTACTGAGTCTCCTTCCTCAGTCACCCCATTCTATTGAGCTTCATTCCTCAATCACCCCATTCTACTGAGCCTCCTTCCCCAATCACTCCATTCTACTGAGTTTCCGTCCCCACTCACCCCATTCTACTGAGCCTCCTTCTATACTTGCCCCATTCTACTGAGCCTCCTTCCCCAATCACTCCATTCTACTGAGTTTCCGTCCCCACTCACCCCATTCTACTGAGCCTCCTTCCATACTTACCCCATTCTACCGAGCCTCCAAACCCATTCAACTGAGCCTCCTTCCCCAATCTCCCCATTGGTCTGAGTCTCCTTCCTCAGTCACCCCATTCTACTGAGCCTCATTCCTCAATCACCCCATTCTACTGAGCCTCCTTCCCCAATCACTCCATTCTACTGAGTTTCCATCCCCACACACCCCATTCTACTGTCTCCTCCACTCACCCCATTCTAAGTACTGTGTCGCCTTACCAACCACCCCATTTTACTGAGACTCCTTCCCCACTCACCCCATTCTATTCAATCTATTGAGTATCCTGCCCCAATCACCCCATATTAGTGAGTCTCCTTCCCAACTCAACGGCACTCATCCCATTCTATTGAGTCTCCTTCCCCATTCAATGCCACTCATCCCATTCTACTGTGTCTCCTTCCCTACTCACCGCATTCTACTGTCTACTGAGTCTTCTCCCCCCCCCCCATTCTACTGAATCTCATTCCCCCTCTCAATGGCACTCATCCCATTCTACTGCATCTCCTTCCTCACTCACCCCATTCTATTGACTCCCTCACCGCTCACCCCAATCTACTAATTCTCCTTCCCCACTCATCACATTCTACTGATTGAATACCACATCCAATTTTCCAGAGAGAGCCCCTTCCTCACTTCTCCAAATCTCATGAGAGAGTTCTCTTCCCCAATTCACTCAATTCGAATGAGAGACCCTTCCTCTCCACTCATGTAATTCTTCTGAGAGAAACCTTCTCCACTCACCTCCAACCCATTCTACTAAGAGAGTCCGGTTCTCCAATCAATAATTTTCATTAATTATTCCGTTCGCCCCACTTCCATTGTTAGCTCACCTGGCCTGAAAGGCCAAGTGAGCTTATGCCATGGCAGCCATCCGTCGTCTGTCCATCAAATTGCGGCGTCTCCTTAACGTTTTGACCGATTTCAACCAAATTTGGCTGGACTGGTTCTAAGCTGGTACCTTCCAGATGCTTTTTTCAGAATTTTGATTGATCAATTTTTTGGGTGAAAATCTTAGATTTTATGAAAAATCTACTGGAAATGGTCAAAATGCTATTCCTCCTTAGCTACTTGACATATTTCAACCAAATTTGACTAGATGCATTCTATGCTGGTAGGCTATAGAATTTCTTTTCAGAATTTTTATTTATCAATTTTTTGGGTGAAAATCTGAGATTTTATGAAAAATCTACCAAAAATGGTCAAAATGCTACTCCTCAGCTACTTGACATATTTCAACCAAATTTGACTAGCTGCATTCTATGGTTGTAGGCTATAGAATTTCTTTTCAGAATTTTGATTTATCAATTTTTTAGGTGAAAATCTGAGATTTTATGAAAAATCTACCGGAAATGGTCAAAATGACTCCTTAGCTACTTGACATATTTCAACCTAATTTGACTAGATGCATTCTATGGTGGTAGACTCTAGAAAATCTTTTCAGAATTTTGATTTATCAATTTTTTGGTTGAAAATCTGAGATTTTATGAAAAACCTACCAGAAAAGGTAAAGATGCTACTCCTCCTTAGCTGCTTGACATATTTCAACCAAATTTGACTTGATCGATTCTATGGTGGTAGGGTCTATATCTTCTTTTTCGATTGATCAAGTTTTTGGGTGAAAATCTTAGATTTTACAAAAAATCAACCGGAAATGGTCAAAATGCTACTCTTCCTTGGCTGCTTGACATATTTCAACCAAATTTGACTAGATACAGTCTATGTTGGTAGGCTCTAGATTTTCTATTTCAAATTTTGATTGATCAATTTTTTTGTGTGAAAATCTTAGATTTTATGAAAAATTTACCGGAAATTGTCAAAATGCATATCATCCTTAACCGCTTCATGGATTTCCACTAAATTTGTTTGGAATAACTATAATGGTAGGCTCCAGAACTTCCATTTAGAATTTTGATTGGTCAATTTTTCCAGTCGCCACCTTGTTTAATGTAAGGAAACATGTATCTTCAAATGCAAATGTTTCAAATTCTAATGGTCCAGGTGAGCATCACAGGCCCTTGGCCCTCTTGTATTGAGAAAGTCCTCTTCTTCTCTCAGCAATTCTCTTAAGAGGGCTTCTTTTCCCAGTCATACCATGCCTAATATTAGTGATAGTTGACCTTTTATTTTAACCAGCGCTGGATATTACTTCAAGCTAGATCAGATTGCCTATTATTGAATTCTTGATAAAATGCAAACTGTTAATACATCGTGCTGTTTGTTTATCTAGTGTTTCTTGTTCTCTTGTTTCAGCTTGACATTGACACTGCATTCAACTGTCTCTCGCCGGGTATGATTGTTCAGTGCCATGAAACAAAGGTAAACACATTACACCAAGTCTTTAACCGTATAGAGAGATCCATTTCTAGCTTTGGCCCACCTTTTTCTATCTAACTCCACCCATTGCGCATGTTGGGATCGATTTATATGCTTTGAAACCTGATTTCCCAGAATCCGATTTTCAATGTAGCTGTTCAGATAAGCTGTGTAATATTCTGAAACTAATTATAATGTGTGCTGTCAATGCTTACTGCAGCAACAGTGTCCAGTCAACAGAATGTTGATTAAATGGTAAAGACATACAATTCGTACAACTTGACGAACTATTAGTTATATCATTCATGACATATTTGATTATAACATCAGCCTATATCTGACGTAGTTGATTATGACATCATATGATTGACTGAGAAACTTGACCCATCAATTGTCTTGTGCATTAACCATTCAATGCTAGTGTCTCAATTTCTCTATGGCATCAACAGTGCCCAGTCAAATTAGTTTGAAAATATTCAACAAAATGTTTATTAAATAGTAAAGACATACAATTCGTACACTTGACAGACTAGCCAATGTTCATGATGGACCTAGATATGTTATTCACTTTGCATTTTGATTGTGGCGTAAGACTGTGACGTAATTGATTATGACCTCATATAATTGACTGGCAGATCGGGTCCATCAATTGTGCCTGGTTTGACTGCAAACAGTTTTTGTCTTGCCTCTGAAATAGAAAGTAAGACATAGGTATCACATTTAAATCTCTGGTTGCACCATTACATTATGTTTTCCTCCACATCAAGACAGGTGTTCTGTGATTGCAACTATACTTGGGCACATGATTGAGTCATTTTTTGGGTAATGTGATTGGAAGCCATTGCTCTCTAGGCTTCCAATCAAATTAGGATCAACATATTTAACAGAACATTTATTGCATCATTTTCAAAATTGTATTAACTAACATGTTTCTGCTTTTGTTTGGAAACATGTTAGCTTACTTATGAGCTGTAAGTTAGATGAATATTTAGCTCTTCAAAATATTCAACAGCTTACCTGTATAGTTTTCTGGAAATAGAGATTCAGATAGTGCAGGGATCAATTGATCCCAGGCACAATGTGGGTGGAGCTTAGCTAGTGATGGGCAGGGATAAAACTGGATTCATCCATTGGATGAAATTTAAACAGGTAATAGTCTAACATGTCACATGACGCATCAATTCATTTACCAAGCTACCTGAATAACCACCAAATCTAGGCTACAACATTTGGTATTTTCTCTGTTCACAGGTTGCAGTTGAAGGCCTATGCATAAAGTTTGTGTCTTATTCAGGAACTATACATAGCTCTCATCTTCCTATGAACCCTTCAGCATACAGCAAAGTGCACTCGGTATGTAATTGACGAATCCTACATGAAGCTGAGGATGGCTTGACATATCGACACATGTAATGTGCGTAATGTGAACCGCTTGTCCAATGGACCTTGCCACTTTTACCTATGCCCCGCCCATCTCAATCTAAGCTCCACCCACATCACGTCCATTTTGGGATCGATCGATCTCTGAACTCCCAGGCTATCAATTTCCAAAAAACTACATGTCAGCTGTTGAATATTTTGAAATTAATTTGATCGGCAGCGCCCAGTCAAATTAGTTTCAAAATATTCAACAGCATGTTTATTAAATAACAAAGACATACAATTCATGCAACGTGTCAGACTATTAATCGTTAAAGATGGGCTATATCGAATCATTCACGATGTCATGATTATGACATCAGCATACAAGTCACTTAGTTGATTATGACATCATACGATGGCTGGATAAACTGGAAAGGTGAATTTCAACCAAATTAGGAAAGAAATATCATTTGGTCAAGGCGATCCATGATTGTTCACACAATGCTGATGAGTCAATTTAGTCAGCAGCCATCTTTATAATTTTTAATGCTATTTTTAGAAATGATTTCCTCTGTAATCGGTTAGCTGATTGGTGTGAAACTCAATAAACATCATCTATGGCAATAGCTTAACCAAATTTGTTTAAGAAAATCTGATAGTTGGTTTGGCATCTTGACATAGCTTGTAGGTCCTCTGATGGGATTAGCCAAAAATTTGAACATTCACATTTGTTCAAGAGTAGTAACCTGGTGGTCATCAACCAATCAAAATTTAGCTTATATTAGTTGATGGATTTTGACAGTGAAAATGTTGATATGTACCTGCAAGTAAGGTGGGTGTCCTGCTAAATATAAATCGATACTTTAATCTGATTTGTCTATCTGGTCAGTGGTGATAGTAAGTTGGATGTAATTCAGTCACACATTGTCATGTTTCCTTTTAATATTTGTGGATATAGAACTAACATTTTTATATTTCTGACACAAATTTTCACATTTTCTTCTTAAATTTTCATATTTCTAACCCGAATTCTCTGTCTAGTTTCTCAGTTCTCTGCTTACAAGCTAACTCAAAATTTCTTTTTCAAATTCTAAACAGTTCGAGCTAAGCGATACAGTTCTTTCGTTATACATATCATAATTTTATCAAATGGAATATATACAGCACAAACAGACCTTCACGCATGCACACACACACGAACGCACGCACGCACGCACGCACACTTTTACAATAAGATTTGTTCTTTTGTCTTGTGCAATCAGTTCTCCAAGCAACGTGTATTTTTCCCGCTAGATAAAATATGTATAAAATATATAATTGTAAATTTTAACTTATGTTATAAATGTGCATTGCATATACATATACTTTTCAGCTGAAAGCAATCATTCTTGCCATACATCCAACAACCAAAGCCATATCGCTCTCTGTTTCTCCGCATTTGATCCAGCATCATGGTGTACTGGCAAGCAATCATTTTGGCTCCCTACGTAAAGGTGATCTAGTTGAGGAAGCGTCTGTGGTTGATGTCATCAGTAAAGCCGGTGTTCATTGTCATTTTCCGGACAAAGTGAAAGCCTTTGCACCAGTAAGTATGTGCTTATCAATCTTGTTGCTGTGCTAACACATTAATGGACCATGTTTTGACAAACACGCTAAGAATGGCAGTGATCCTGAGAATTGGCCATTTGGAGATGAAGTGAAGCATATTTTAGACAACTTTCCACTTAGCCGAATAACTCATTACTAGCTAAGCTCCGCCCACTTTTACACATTTTGAAATCGATTTGAAACCTGAATTCCCAGAATCTAAATTTCATGGTAATTGTATAGGTAAGTTTTAAAATATTTTTATCCTGCTTTGACTGAGAGGTTGTTGCCTATGCCTATAGTCCGTCAAGTTGTACGTCTTTACTATTTAATAAAGATTCTGTTCAATATTTTGAAACTAGTTTGACTGGTCGCTATTGCTGCAGAAGTTAGTTTCAAAATATTCAACAGAAAATGTATTAAATTGTTAATTCATCAAGGACATTCAGCTCATGTACTAGTGACAGACTTCAATGTTTATACGTTCGCGTAAGCGGGGTCATATTATGTGATGGCGCCCATGCATGCGTGCATCTGATTTCTTGTCCGGAGCAGATCTCGAAGCGTTTTAAACCTACACTCACAAATTTATTTGGAGCAGATGTGTTAGGGATAGACGAAGTGCAATGATTTTGTTTCGGCAAAATCCATCCGTATTGGTCTGAGTTATCTGCCCTGAAAATCTCAAATTCATCAAAATTTTCTTGTCCGTAGCAGATCTCGAAGAGTTTTGAACCTACACTCACAATTTTTTTCAACAGATGTTTTAGGGATAGACGAAGTGCAATGATTTTGTTTCGGCAAAATCTGCCCATATTTGCCTGAGTTATCTCCCTTGAAAAGCAAAAATTTGTCAAAATCTTCATTCCGAGCCATATCTCGAAGAGTATTGAACCGACACTCACAATTTTTTGTTCAGCAGATGTTTTAGGGATAGATGAAGTGTCATTTATCAATGACAAACTGTTAACATTTAGCATTCCTCAAACAAGTATACCTGCGGGCATATGTTGAGTTTCACTAAAACTCTTGGTGTGAATGAGCTATATTGTCATTTGATTGTGACGTCAGCTAACAAGTGACGCAATGGATGAATCCCATTTTGGTTATGCCCCGTCCATCTCTAGCTAAGCTCCACCCACACTTTATCCGTATTGGGATCGATCAGTCCCTGCACTCACTAACTGGCCAGTCAAACTAGTTTCAAAATATTCAACAATGCTTATTAAATAGTAAAGACATACAATTCGTACAACTTGACGGACGATTAAGCATTTATGACAGACTTAATTATGTCACTCCTGACATATTTGATTATGGTGTCAGGCTACATGGGACGTAGTTGATTATGATGTCATATGATTGAGCGATAAACTGGATTTATCTATTGATTGCCATCAGCAAATAGTCATTTCTAGGAGGAAGTCTATATTTTCTGGATGTGTTTTAACTATTTAATGCTACACCCAAGTGCCAAGGTTTTTGATGCGTCTGATTTGAGGATTAGGTAGAAGGCGAGCAGAGGCACTGGCCTCTAGTTTTTGGACTGTGAATATTTTTGACAGATATTCCCGCAACTGCTCACTCAGCGAATAACACATAAAATGTATAAAGTTCTAACGTAGAAAATTGTAACTGAATTGTGAAATAGAAAGTTATTGAAATTTCCCTGAAAATCTGAAAGGAAGTAGAATGAACTAGGAAATCACATCTATTGGCTGTGAAATTCGTAATTTTACCAATCCACCTTTGTTTTGCCGACTCATCTGAATGGAGGGATCTTTATCTGTCACTCACGTATCTGGCATCATAATCAATTACATCACTAGTTAACTGATGTTGTAATGATAATGACATATAGTTCTGTCACGAATTCGAAAACGATGTCACAAGGTATCTAAATTGTGTGCCTTTTGATAAATTTACGATTTAATAAACATTATTGGTAGCAACAACCTGCTGCCAAATCAGTTTCAAAATATTCGAACAGTTACATGTATAGTTACCTTGAAATTTAGATTTTTGAATTTCAGCTTTCAGAAATTCAAATCGCTTCAAGCATGCATTCAAAGTGTGTGGAGTTTAGCTAGAAATAGGTTCATCCATTGGCCCACACACAGTCTTTTCTAAGATTTTTGGTATTATGTAATCTCTGGGATCAAACATGATTTTTATTATAAAGGTCCATATAATTGTATTGAATTAGTTATTAATGTAATATAATCCATCATACAATTGTAGGGTACTATTCTCTAACACCTTAAACCCTCTTGTGTCAACTTAACCTTTTAATGGTCAAACTGACCAAAACAACTCTGCAGTGGTCTTGAGGCATGTCTATTAGCAGGTCAAAAGAAGTGTTTTTCAAAATTAACCACTGGAATGACTGGCTCGGTAACCGAGCCAGTCATTCCAGTGAGGTCAAGAGAAGTGTTTTTCAAAATTAACCCCTGGAATGACTGGCTCGGTTACCGAGCCAGTCATTCCAGTGGTAAATTTTCAAAAATACTCTTCTCTTGACCTTGACTTGAATTTTCTCTACTATGACCCCTTTAATTGTCAAAAATTTCAGAGGTAAATTTACAAAAAAGAGAGTCTTAATATTAAAATTTCTCGAAAAGTGTTGACCATTAAAATGCTTAATTGATATAAGTTGTATTTTGAGCGCTTTGAGGCGCTGTTGACACAAGAGGGATTAAGTAACATTGACTAAAATGATACATATGTAAAGATTTTTGTTTGTTTGGCTTCTTTCAGCTTCGCCATTTGAGTGATGAAGAAGTGAAAAATATAGAGAAAGCGTTCAGAAAGGGTTCTATACACAGGTAAGTAACTGTTTAGTGGTTTACTAGTGATACATTTAAATGATAGGTCAGGGCTTGAAATGCTTCTTAATCCTTTCACCGATGATTTCCCCATATCTGATTTTCAAGGTAACATACAGGAAAACTGCAGAATATTTTGAAATTAATTGGATTGGAAGCCATTGCTGCATAAAGCATCAACACCTTCCAGTCAAATTAATTTCAAAATATTGAACAGAATAAGCTTTATATGTCTTAAAGAATATACTTTTTCCTGGATTTGTCGGTGAATTTGATAAAGTTCTCATGTCCCAATAAATTGAGAAACATTTGCGGATGATATCAGACGCCTGCTGATTTCTGTACATTTTGCCAAGCATGCACTGTTACCTAGTGTGCAATACCCTGACTCCATATTCATTGTTGCCATTGGACATGATATTCGTTGAGTCTATTGTCTGTGCAGGCTCAAAGAAAAAGTCCTTGTGTGCACATGCAACTGACCATTTATCAGTCAGCTCTTGAAGCTTAAGCACATAGGATGTATTCACAGCAGTATGCTCGACAACGGATATTTCAATACTGTTCATTGTAATTGTATCGCATTCTAGGAGAAAATATGAGAAAGCTGTTGCATACTTTTACAATGTAGTGGAAAGTTGTTGCTATCAATAATAGCAACAGCATTCAGTAAATTATTATCAAAATAAATACTAAGCCATGGGAGTGCTAGTTGTTACAGATTGGCAGCAACAATAGGCAGCAATAGCTTCCTGCCAAATTAGTTTCAAAATATACAACAGCATTCCTGTAACAGAACCTTGAAATTGAGATGCTGTGAATTCAGGATTCAAAGGGTTAAAAATCCAGCATTTCTGTTTAACCCTTTAGTACTCATAGCAGCCAAAAACGTCTTCTGCAGTGGTATCAAGAAATGTCCGTTTGCAGACCAAGAGAAAACTTTTTGAAAATTTACCACGAATGAATGGCTCGATAACTGAGCCCGAGCCAGTCATTCTAGTGGTAAATTTTCAAAAATAATATTTGGTCTGCAAATGGACATATTCTATGAGAAAATTTAAATTTTCTTTAAGAAACTCAAGGGTTAAAAGATTAAGATGTAAGATTTCTGATGAATATTTTAATATTTCTGGATATATTTTCCACTTGTTAGAATATTTTTCAGCGCTGTATTTACGAGTATTTCCTTCCTGGGGAAATTACTGACAAGCTTCATCATCAGAGATTGCTTAACCCTTCAAAATTTCAATTTTCTCATAAAATATCCATTTGCAGCTCAAGAGAAAATTATTTTTTTTAATTAACCATTGAAATAAATGGGTCTGGTATATGACTGGCTCGTTTGATTGGCTCGGTTATCGAGTGTGTCATGCCAGTGTTAAAAATTCAAAAAGGATCTCTTTGCCTGCAAATGGACATTTCTTAAGACCATTGCACGGGCCGGTTTGGGCCAGCTTAGACATGAAAGGGTTAATATTACTAATGAATTCTTCTGTTTCTGTAGGTGCAGAGTACTTGATTTCAATCCAATGGAGGATCTTGTTATCGTGTCATTCAAGAAGTAAGTAGACATACATGTTATTGCATAGTCGCATAGTTAACCACCATAATAGGATGTGTCATGAGCACACAATGACAAAGAAAACGTGAAAACGACTAGAACTACTGAACAGATCACGCCAAATTTGGGAGATGATTAGGCACTAAGGCCCAACGTACCTGATGTGGACTGATCGAAATGTAACGTACTTGACTTTTGAACAATGGATTAATCCGGTTTATCTATCAGTCATATGACATAATCAACTATGTCGCATGTAGGCTAACATTATAATAGATTACGTCATGAATAGCGGGATTAAGTATGTCATAAACGCTTAATGGTCCGTCAAGTACGAATTGTATGTCTTCTATTTAATAAACATTCGATTGAATATTTTGGAACTAATTTAACTGGGCACTGTTGCTGCCTTGCTTTTTTATGGTATATAATACATAACTGTACTGCCTCTCCCTCTCACAGGTATCAGTAGCTGAATTTGCGCACTCGTGAGATTTTGACTGTTCTCTGCAAATCTCCAAAGGTTATAAAGATGGGAAGTTTAAATCAACCAGACCTGTTCATTAGATGATAGAGATAAAGTAAAACAGAAGAAGAGTCTTAACTCTTAACAGTTTTTTTTTTTTATTCCCACGTGAAAGTGGCAATATAAGCAATATGCTAACATTTTTTGCCAATTTTTCTAATGTGTTAAATGTAGAATTAAAAATAGAATAGATTTTTCGTCACATTCTGGATGGCGTACGACCTATGCCAATGAATTCATGAGCTGCAATAATAACATGTGCATAAATTCAGTAAAATCTGTGCTACTCACGTATGGTGTTTAAATATCATATCAATATATTAAAAACGGGGCAGAACTTGATCTGAAACTGTGCATAGTTTTCATAAAATACAATCAGCTGGGTGTGAAGAAAATATTGGTTATTATTGAGATGGTCAGGTGGAGGCCACTTATTGAATAGCCATGAAATGACCCAGAAGCTATTTTCACTGTACTGACCATTGAAACGTTAATCTGGAGCAGAATATAAGGTATATACAATACAGGTAAAATAATTTATAACATTTCCCAAAAAAATAAATCGTACTGTTGACTATTTTTAACATAATAGGATCAGAAGACAGCAGTGTCTTCCAATCCAATTATGTTCAAAATATTCAACAGAACATTTCTAACGAGTTGTTTCAGTTTTTGTTTTGGAAACATTTTAACTTCTTTATTAGCTGTGCTGTACGATTATGTTGCTTTGAGAACCTACGAACTTAGAAGTTTTTAACAGAATTTCCCTGTAAGTCTACTAGTGCTATTTGGTAAATAGACTATTCTTATCTACAATTATATCTGTTTACCGTAATATTGATACTTGCAGAAGTGCTGTGGAAGGCGAATATCTGAGAATCGATGAAATCAAAGCAGGTGATATTAGAGAGGTGGGTATAATTGCTGCTATCTAGTCAGCTGATATAACATGTAACTGTTGGAAATATAAAACCTTTATATACATATAAAACACCTTCCTGCAGTATTTGATCAGAAAGCCTTATTTACTTGCACTTCACAGCTGGTATAAGTTTGTCTGTGTGTCTGTCAAGATTTGTACATTTCTATACCTGCTGCTTTAGCTGTCAGGTGAGCTAAAGTGATCACAACAGCATCATATCATTTGTGTACCTGTCTGTTCATGGTCAACAATGGTGGCATGGTTTTTTATAGGCTCAGAAGGCCAAATAAGCTCATGTTGTAACGTTCATCCGCCATCTGTTCGTCCATCCATTAATTTTTTCTTTAAGCAATTTCTGAAGATTCACTGGACCGATTTCAATTATATTTTGGGCAGGACTCATCCTTAGAGTACAGAGATCCAAGCTTGTTCAAACAAAGCCGATCGGCCAATTTGGCCGTGGCCGGCAGCCATATTGGATTTTGTCAAATTTTTAGAAACATTAAAAAAAATCTCTGGAAGCACTTACGGGATTGATTCAAAACCTCATGAAACATGATCTGTGGCAAGTGTTGAACCATGCTTGTTCAAGGGAACTTGATTAGACCAATGCTTCTGCAGGCATCTTGGATGGACCTAGTTTTCACGAAAACGACCAGTACTGCTCAACGGATCAGGCTGAAAATTTGGAGGTTTGACTATGCACTAAGGGTCAACGTGCCTGATGTGGACCAATCAAAATGTAATGTTTTAGAAGCCAGAATTTATTATATATATAGTTTTTGGTATGCTGATTTCATATATGCTACTTTCTAAACTCGGATAAATGGTTTGGTGGTCATCTTAAATTTTTTTCCCCACAAAAAACTCATACTAAAGCAATAGGAATGGTAAAATGTCTTCTGTAGAACCACTGAGCCAATTTCAATTACTGGTTCTAAGGGCCATTAAACTTAGTTCAAGGGAAGTTGATACGTAAAAAAACATGGCCTACATAGACCAATCAAAATGTAGCACGTTTGGCATCAATTTTGGATTTTTTTATTTAATGGGTTTTCGAGCCAAAATCGGTTTTGTTAAGATTTTTGTATATGCTGATTTCAAATTTGTCACTCAAAACTGTCTATAAACTGTTCCTGGTTGGTGGCCATCTTGAATTTTTTTTCCTTTCCAAAAACTCACATAGTAAAGTAATGGGAAATTTAAAATGTCTTCTCGAAGCACTGAACTGATTTTAACCAAATTTGTTAAGATGCATCCTTGTTTTCGTGGTAATTCTCGCCACAACCGTAGGGTTCTACTTATGGGGAATCTAGTTTCAATGCCTATCTTTCCAGGTGAGTAATACAGGGCCCTTTGGCAATGAAAATTGGTACATTGCTTTATTATGAGAAGTTACTGATCAAGTTGGTTTCTCAAACATTTCTGTCAATTTTTTTACGCCGTTTTGTACCCTTTCAACTTAGAAAATATGAGAATTATCAGTTTTCTTGACTTTGTGTTTTACTTTTTTTTAACCCTTGCAGCATATTGGTATATAACCGTACTATGAGAAGTTTGACGTTCATACATGCATTTTATTTGGCTTATAAAATATGCAAAATATGAATTTCACAGACTTGTTTGCTTTCCTTCATCATAATGAAGTGATAATTGGTACATTACTTCATTATGTGAAGTTACAAATAAATGTTGGTTTTCAAGCATTTAAAAAAAAAAATTTGTGGAGTTATGCCATCTTTAGACTTATGAAATACTAGATAATAACAGTTTTACAGACTGTAGATTTGCTTCAATTGATTCATTAATTAATTATAAAGAGCTACGGATAAAGTTTCACCAAATTCTGATTGAGTTTTATGCCCGTTTTGGCTTAACTGATAATTGTTGAAATGTTGCAGCAATAAAATATATCTCCCCAGGTAGGAATGATTATAATCTATCATCGCCTTCCTTCATCGTCTTGTGATTACATTATGTTATAGCTGTTTATTAATATCTGTTCATTATCTTGCTTATTAGAGTAAATCCTTCAAGACAATTGAGGATTGCAGTTTTACCTTGCCCCACCCATCTCTAGCTAATCTTCACCCATATGCTCGTGTTGGCATCAATCGATCCCTGCACTTTGGAATCTCAATTTCCAGAAAACTATACATGTAAGCTGTTGAATATTTTGAAATTAATTTGACTGTCGCCCAGTTAAATTAGTTTTAAAATATTTAACTAAAAAGTAGACATACAATTCGTACGACCTGACAGACTATTAAGCATTTAAGACAGATTAAATCATGTCGGTCATGACATAATTGATTATGATGTCACCCTACATGTGATGTAGTTGATTATGATGTCATATGATTGACTGAGAAACGGGATTCTACCATTTCAATCGTCGTCTGTTCACATCAGACATGAAAGCGTCTTTGATTTAACCCTTTAACACTCATATCAGCCAAAAATAGCTTCTGCAGTGGTCTTGAGAAATGTCCATTTGCAGTCCAAGAGAAGACTATTTTTGAAAATTTATCACCAGAATAACTGGTCATTACAGTGGTAATTTTTCAAAAATAGTCTTCTCTTGGTCTGCAAATGGACATTTTCTATGAGAAAATTGAAATTCTCTTGAACAAATTCAAGGGTTAAAGGGTTAACACTCAAATTTATTCGAGAAAATTTCAATTTGATCATAGAAAATGTCCATTTTCAGACGAAGAGGCAAGAGATTATTTTTGAAAATTTGCCACTAATAACTGCTGCTGTTATCGAAGCAGTCATTTCAGTGGTAAATAAAAAAATCAAAGATTTTAAAAAAGTTCTCTTGGTCTGGAAATGGATATTTCTCAAGACAACTGCAAAAACACTCCTTGAGTGTTATTAAGCAGTTAAAATGTTTTCTCGGCAGGTCACCATCCGAGAATTTCATGATCGTGGAGTAGCAGTGAAACTGAGCAAGCAGATTTCCGGAATCATACCCAAGTTGCACCTTTCCGATGTCACGCTGAAACGGCCACATCTGAAATTTCCGCCAAATAATAAACTAACATGCAAGGTGATTTTAAAAAGTATTTAATATTTTGCTTAGAACGATCTCAATTATTACGAAAATTGGATATTTAGTAACAGCGACTTATGCTGCTATATAAATAGATGGTGATATATAGTATATCCATCCATCTGCCTTCTTGTCCATCCGTCCATCCTCTGACCATCAGGATGGGCGCGCGACCAGCCACCTATCCACCCACATATCTACCAGCCGCCACTTTCTATCCATTTATCTCGGTGTATTGCCTTGGAAATTTCATAATACTGTGAGTTCTACTGAAGGAATCTTCTGCAAGCTGAGCAAGCAGGTAGTTTGATAACCTAGCTTCTGGATTCTGCTTGAGTATGTTTCACAAATACTTTCTCCTCCTGTAGCTTGCTGTATCTATCAAGAATACCATTACAGCGTGTCATATTTATCTAACAAAAGATTAAAATTGTTCATTTATTGGCTTATTTTAGGTCTTGCGAGTGACAAAAAAGCCACCATGTGTAATTCTTACACATAAAGCCTCGCTGGTGAATTCGTCTCTTCCGATCCCAACACGGTATGGTGAGCTGCGTCTTGGTCAGGAATGTCTGGGATTCGTTGTGCAGATTGCAGAAAGATCACTTCTTGTTGCTTTCTTCAATAACGTCAAGGTATTGTTTGACAGTCATATTGGTGGTCATACTTGTCCTGTACCTTTCCTACTGTTAGAGGGGGTCTGTCTTATTTTATCAGAAAATACAAATTAAGCTTAACCCTTTAGCACTTGAGCTGGCCAAAAAGGGCTTCTACAGTGGTTTTGGTAAATGTCCATTTGCAGACTAAGAGAAAACTATTTTTTTTAATTTATCACAGGAATGACTGGCTCAATAACAGAAATGACTGGCTCGATAACCGAGCCTGTTATTGCCTTGTAGATTTTTATGCTCCCCAAAAATTTCATGGGAGCATATAATCACCGCTTTGTCTGTCCATTCGCCATCTACAAGTTTGTCTGCGTCATAGTTTCAAAACTTCCACATATATTCACTAAACTTGGTATGTGGATGTATCTTATGGAGAAGGTGTACAATTTAAGAAAAGTAGGTCAGTGTGACCTAACTTGCACGTTTCATTGAACATTACTGGAAATTTTTGTCCCGGCTGTAGTTTAGTGTTTTTGGTATGCGGGAACTAAACTTGATATATGGATGCATCTTAGGGAGGTGTGCAGTATATGAAAAGTAGGTTAGCGTGGGTCTACTTTTCACGGTTCATTGAACATTGTAGAAAATGTGTGTCCGCTCTGTAGTTTCAGGAGTTTTTTGTATACGGGAACTAAACTTGATTTGTGGATGCATCTTAGGGAGGTGTGTAATGTATGAAAAGTTGGTCAGCGTAGCCTACCGGTGACCTACTTTTCATGTGTCATTGAAACATTACAGAAATTTTTTATCCAGGCTATAGATTCAACAGTTTTGGTATCCAGGAACTAAGCTTGACATGTGCATACATCTTAGGGAGAAGGTGTGCAGTGTATGAAATGTTGGTCAGAATGACATAGCTTTGACCTACTTTTCATGGCTAACTGAACGTTATTCTTTATCCTGACTAGTTTCAATAGTTTTTGATATACAGGAACTAAAGTTGGTGTATGTATGCATTATATACTGAAGGTGTGTTGACTATTATGAAAAGTAGGGCAGTGTGACCTACTTTTCATGGTTCATTGAAACTAAACGAAATCTAGGATTTCTTTTTTCACGAGAGAGTTGATACTTACCTCCCTAATACTTTTGATATTGCTAAATATTGGCTTTCACTCAATAAACACTCAGATTTAAAACAGTTAGGTGCCCCTACTGGGCAGGGAGTCAGAGCGTAGTCTGGCGGATGCCAGCCCCACCACCGCGCATGCGCAGACTAGCACTTCCTCTGACTAGATTATTGGCTGACACACATGCAACTATTAAGAGCCTGAAGACCGAGCCTCTGTGGGGTGGAGAGGCCGGGTCCGTATCTAGGGAGGTAAGTATCAACTCTCTCGTGAAAAAAGAAATCCTAGATTTCGTTTATTTCACTTCAAGAGTATACTTACCTCCCTAATACTTTTGATATTGCCAGAATTCGAAAGTGAATCTGGCGGGAGGGAGGCGAGGTCAAAAGACCAGCTCATCCCTATACGCTTTTCTGCGTTTAAGGCACTTAAACTTCTGAAACTGTAAGAAAAAACAGTCAGGATTTGACTAACCATCGGATAACACGACCGATGTATGAGAGATGACCGAATGTCATATGCGCTCCCCCCCCTCCTTCCTGGGAGGAAGAGTCGACTGACCTCAATGTCCTATACGCTCTCTACGTACAAGTGCCATGTACTACAGGACAGAGACGAAAAAGCTCCATTTTCGTAACTCTCAACAATGAACCACACAAATACACAAACCATCACCATATTAATAACGGGTAATCGTGACAATACAATCAACAACGGACAACACATGAACAAGACTGACCTTGTTGAAATGGCTGCTGACATCATCTTCCCATCGGTAAAGACTGATGCAGGCCCAAAAAAGTGGGTGTTTCCATAAATTAATTGTGATATATATAAGTAATGAGGAAATCACCTCAAAAAATATAAACCGATTTATTTTTTCAAAACCGACAAGGCGAGAGGATTAGAGGTGTCACGGAGATAATGGTCTGTAAAACTTGACTCACAGTGCCACTGAGCCACCGACATAATATCATCCACAGGGACCCCATTAAATAGGGCCGTGGATGTCACTACGCCGCGGACACTGTGAGCCTTGGCCACGTCAACCTGCTTCCCGGTGGCGGATTTATGGCAAAACTGAATGCATTCCACAATCCACCTGGAAATGGTGTCCTTAGAAGCCCTCCCATGGGGTTCAATATATGACAACCATAACGCTGACTGGTCGGTGCGCCATGCCGCCGTACGTTGTTTGTACCGGCGCAGCGCCCGGACGGGACACCATGCTTTAGAATTAGGATCATATCTAGTTAAAGCAGGCAAAATAATAGGTTGACCTGGATATTTCAACGACTGATTTTTAGCCAAGAAATTAATCCTAGGTAGCAGCTTAAGGCCTTCCCCTGAAACCACAAAACGGTCATCCTCGGCTGATAAGGCATGAATCTCACTCCTACGCCTAGCCGAGGCCGCAGCAATTAAAAACACAGTCTTCAGTGTTAATAGTTTCATAGAAATGGAACTAAGTGGTTCAAAAGGCTTATCACCTAGTACTTGAAGCACTAGCGATAAACTCCAAGACGGAATCACAGGAGGATTCCTTGGTCTTAGATTGCCCATGCCTTTAATTAATACATTCAATGTATTTACTTCATCACTTCCCCTCTTAGCCAAGCAAGGAATAACAGACATTAATGCTGACTTATAACCAGCAATAGAGCTAGGCTTGAGGCTATAGGCATCATAGAGGTGACAGAGGAAATCAGCTACTACTTGAATAGATGAATCCATTGGATCAATACATCTTTTTGAGCACCATTCTGCAAATCTGTTGATTTTATAATTATATGCTCTGGAGGTTGACCCCCTCCTGGCTTTGGCCATAAACATGGCTGCTTGCTCAGAAAAGCCCTCCTTAATTCTAGATTCCTTGACAACATCCACGCAGTCAATCTGAACATTGACGGATTGTTGTGAAGGGCCTTGCCCTGGAAGATAATATCGTCCATCAGAGGCAGAGGAACCGGATTGCAGACCAGAAGGTCCAGCAGATCCGTATACCATGATCGGCTTGGCCAATCCGGGGCGATCAGAAGCACTTGGCATTCCTCTTGTCTGATTTTCTGAAGAATTTTTGGAATCAGGATTGCTGGAGGGAATGCGTATGCATACATTCTCCCCCAGCTGATAGCTAACGCATCTGTTGCGAAAGCGCTTGGATCCGGAATCGGAGAGACGTACGTCGTCATCTTCGCATTCTTCTTCGTTGCGAACAAATCGATGTTGGGTTTCCCCCAATGGTCGAACAGACGATCCGCCACACATTGATTTAGTTGCCATTCCGTGGGTAAAACACTCATCCTTCGGCTCAATGAGTCTGCTAGCAGGTTTAACCTTCCCGGAATATGAACTGCTTTCAAGGTAATCTGGTGATCCAGACACCAACAAAGCAGTTTCCATGTCATCATACAGAGACTGGGCGACTTCGTTCCGCCCTGGCGGTTTATGTAAGTCACAACTGTTGAGTTGTCTGAACGAATAAGAACAATCTTGCCCTGAACTTTCTGTAAGAAATGTTCCAGGCCCAGGACTACTGCTCTTAGCTCCAGTAGATTTATATGTTCCTGTGACTGTTCCAGATTCCAAAGCCCTGATATCGTGGATTCTTCCAGGCAAGCTCCCCAGCCCTCCATCGATGCATCTGTATACACAGTCACCTGAGGGTGGGGAGGGGTTAGCAAAACCCCCGGTAAGAGATTCTCTGTATTCAACCACCATTGCAGGTGGTGAATCAGAGGCGCCAACACTGACACATTCGAGTCCAGCGAACCTGTACTCTGGGTCCATTGTGTCATGAGAAACAACTGGATCGGCCGCCTGCGTAAGGCGGCCTGAGGAATGACTGGTTCCAACGAAACCATCAACCCCAGCATTCTCAAGTAAACCCGTGCCAGGACATGACGACTGTCGCACACTGACTGAATCAACGAGATGAGTATTTGAACTCTCTCCTGAGTAGGATAAACATATCCTGTCTCCAGATCGAAGAACATCCCCAGGTAAACAAACTTCTGGGATGGAGTCAGCTCTGATTTTGGGAAATTGATCATCCAGCCCAAGTCTGTGAGAATTTTCAAAACAATCTCCAGATTGGCGGACAAACTTTCCCGGGTGTGCGCTTTCAACAGCCAGTCGTCTATGTACGTGTGGACTGCTATGCTTCTCCTGCGGAGGTATGCTGTGATCGCAAGAACCACACGGGTGAAAACCCGAGGAGCCGTGGAAATTCCGAAGGGCAACACCCTGAATTCCCACTGTCTGCCCTGGAATGCAAATCTCAGGAAGCGACAGAAACTCCTGTGGATGGGGATGTGGAAATAAGCGTCCTTCAAATCTATCGACGCCGTCCACATCCCCCTCTCCAACCCCGCCAACACCGAGCGCACCGTTTCCATCTTGAAACTGGGCGTCTCGATGAACTTGTTCAATGGCTTGAGGTTGAGAATCGGTCTCCACCCACCGGTGCGTTTTGTTACCAAGAACAGGGTTGAATAGAAGCCCGGACACCTTTGTGCCGGCTGAATAGCTCCTTTTTGTACGAGGGAATTTATCTCCTCCTCGATACACAACCTTTGATCTGGATCTCTCGGAATGGGAGTCCAGACTGGCACCAGAGACAGTCGCGACGGCGGGCCTGTCATCCACTCTGGATGATACCCCACGGAAAGCCATCGCAAGACTAAACGGTCCTGAGTTAACCGTTCCCACTCTTGCATGTGGTCGGCTAGCCGGCCTCCCACCGGTCCACCTAGGGACCGCGGTGGACACAAGGCATGCAAGAGCGGCACTGTCTCCGTCGCCATACACACCGGCGTGGTCCTTACCGCGGTAAGCGCCCTGTCAGGAACGATAACCACGCCCAGATCCTCGCGCGACCCGCCCCGCCCCGCGCGCACCTCGGTGCACGGGCGGCTGCCTGGCTGACGGCGGCTGAGGAGCCTGCGCCCCCCTCACTGCTGGCCGAATCGCACGCGGCCGAGGCCGGCGCTGCGACGGCGGCTGGCCTCTGACTTGGCCAGCACCACCTCGAGCCTGCAGGGGACGATACGCAGGGGCCGCGGCGCGAACGTTAGCACGACGCAGTACCTCAAACTGTTCGCGCAGCGCCCTCTGGTTATTCACCAGGGTGACCGTCTCCTGGAGGTGGCGACATCCCTCACCTCCAAAAAGACCAGGACCCGTCATAGGCGTACGGAGTAGCCTATTATACAGGTCCTGAGACGGGCACAGATTGTCCAGGGCAAATGTGCGTCTTGCCCTGACACTCCTGGTCACCGCCCGCGTCATACAGTCCAGCGCCAGGTTAATACCATCCTGGATGGTTCGCTGGACCGCGAGCGGGCCTGGCTGGCGCGATGCGGATGCCGTTACTACCCCCTGTAACAGCTGGGAGACGTGGGACAGAGCGGCAATCGAAGCCCTCCCACTCTCCTCCGCATCACGCAACGCGGTATTCGCCGAACGCAACGCGTTCGCGCACAAGACCCCCGCGTCAGAACGGGAGCCTGGCCGCGTATCCTCACCCAAAGCCGCGCGGTCATCCACGCTGGGCTTGGGTACCACACCGTACCGCTGGTAGTCCAGGGGCACGATGCGACAACGCCTGGCCACCTCGCGAGGGGCCTTCGCGAGACGTCCACTCGTGTTAATGGACGCCTCCGCCGCCTTGAACATGTCAACGACATGCTCCGCCAGCGGCAGAGAAGGCATAGCGTTAGCAGTTGGTTTCCCAGCTAACCACGGCGTGTGAACACGGTGGCTAGCCGACTGCTCCACGGGCAGATCAGGCCTAACGCTCACCAACCACTGGCAAGCGTCATACCAATCCTCCTCCGTGGCTAACTGCGAGCGCTCTACAAGATGGGGTCCTTCGTCTTCCTCCTGAGCGCAAGCAGTAGAGCTTGACGGCGGGTACGCTGATACACCTGGCAAGCCAGGGAAAACATGCGGGCCTGACAGCACCGGCATGAGAATATCACTGGTTTGACCAGGAGCAGGCACCGCGGTAGAGCGCGGGGTATATATAGCCCTACCACGGGCCCGGCCAGCACCAGCTACACTCTCGGCAAGCCGAGGTATGCGGTACCGCTGGCCATCAGCAGCGCCCTGGGCCACCACCTGAACCGCGGACCTTACTCCAGGGTGAGTAATACCGTGGAAAAAAGCGCCTGTATTCCCCGCGAGGGGTGCACAAACGTCTTCATCCATGTCCACGTCGTCAGACGGCGACCCTAGCAGGTAATCCTCATCACCCTGGTCAGAAAGATTAGACCCCGGGTCAGCAAAGAGAGCTAACCCGGGCTGACCAGGAACGGTGCCATAGGAGGTACTGGCCACCGCGGCGTGCGGATACCCCTGGACTGATAAGCAGCCAGCGGGTTCCAGCGACAACCGTCCACGGTCCCCTATCGGCGCGGCAATAAGCCTGCTGCCAGGGCCGTGGAACGCCCCCTCTAATGGGGCCACCTCTGAATCGTCGGACAACGGAAGCGGACTAAGGAAAATCGATCCAGAGGCGGGGATTACCTGCTCCGAAGCCGATGATGAGGACAATAAAGGATCTGGTCCAGGAAGCATGCCACGAAGCAACCCTGGAACCAAATCTTTTATTGTCCTCTTCATCTCTCCCAACATCTCGGTCCGGAAGGTCTCCATATCCACCGCGGACGAGACCTTCCCCTTACCCTTCCTACTTACAACCTCTCGTTTCCGCTTCTTCTTCTTCTCCTCCTCTACCACCTTGTCCGTCGCCTGTAAGCAGCACAAGAATTCGGACATTAACTCGCCCCCCCAGTGCTTACATATGTCACAATTAATCAATGGACCACAAGGGCTACATCGATAACACAGATGCGGCCAGAACTTCACATGCATAAAACGTCCACAGGACGCGCAACCCGGTCCCTGAAACAGGGCAAAGGACAAGGAGTATGAGCAACTAGTTAAGCTTAGAAACTCAATCCAACTCAAGGAGAAGGAAAACGATCATAAAGATCAATATACATCAAAAACCAGCCTAGCGCTTGAATTGCTAATAAATACATAGCCAGCTGATTATGACGTCATTAATCCCGTGACAGGAAAAAAAAATTCGATCCCAACAAAACATCCAAGTGCAAAGACGAATTGTATGCTGAATGGATAAGTTGACTACACAACCATCAGATACATATAGATAACTCTTTTCTGGCAAAAATGTTAATTATCTCCCTTTGATTGTTTACAATAATTAACATCACCACATTATCAATAACTAGATACCTGACACTTTGTATAGACAAACCATCCAACGTGACGAACCGGAAACTCCACCATCTGCACGCCTCTTAACTCTCTCCACCTCATGGGGAAGGAATTGGATCAAGAGGGCAAAGTGAGAAGACCTTTATACCAGGCCTCCAACTCACTGGACATAATTTTTCACTTGGTTAGATAACCTAACAGTGTTAGTAGGAAATGGAACCATGGTGGAGAGAATACTAATTCTCTGGTACTGTGACGTCACCACCTAGCGTCATACAGACCTGTGGACATAAACAGAAAGAGAAATTAGTCCTAGGTAGCACCGAGTTGATATAACCCAACCAACCAAGGCGCCTATCACGGTAAACGCGAGTCCCGGAAACACAATACACCGGGAAGAAAACTCGCTAATTTTACTAGAAGTCACCTGATTTAAAGGTCCAACGTCCTCCTGTGGCGAAGTGTATCCTCCCGCCATCCAAATCAGGTCTTATCACTTCCAAAATAACACCAATAAAAACGTTAAAGAGCAAGAAAAGCTTATGACTCAAAAAACATGTGTGTTCTCTTTGCCAATAATCTAGCAAAGAGGAAGTGCTAGTCTGCGCATGCGCGGTGGTGGGGCTGGCATCCGCCAGACTACGCTCTGACTCCCTGCCCAGTAGGGGCACCTAACTGTTTTAAATCTGAGTGTTTATTGAGTGAAAGCCAATATTTAGCAATATCAAAAGTATTAGGGAGGTAAGTATACTCTTGAAGTGAAAATGCTTTGCCCTACATTTCATGGTTTACTGAACATTAGAGAAGTTTTGTCCAGGCCATAGTTTCAAGAGTTTATTGATGTGTCATGTTAAAAAATAGTCTTCACTTGGTCTGCAAATAGACATTTTCTATGAAAAAATTGATATTTTCTTGAACAGATTTGAGGATTCAATGGTTAATATAAATAGAATAAATGTGTGTATTTGTTATCTTTATAACTGTAGTTGTCCATTGTTAAGAACTGGTTCAATTTCTGCAGTTCTAATATATAAATTTCAGGGAACGTGTACAAAAATTAAGTTGAATATTTTGAAAATAATTTGAATGGGACCTGCTGCAGCAATGGTTTCCAGTTAGGTAATTTCCAAAACATTTTTTAATTCTCAATTTCCAGCCAATTTGTGTCATTATTGCTGATTTTGTTTCCATTCATTTATTTAGGGTATTGTTCCTCATACTGAGATGGCGGATGATCATGTGCAGTTTCCCAGGCAGACATTCTCTATCGGTCAAGTAGTTCAGTGTCGAGTGCTCAGTATTGATCTGGACAATGAGCGACTATTGCTTACACTCCGGGTATGTGATCTTATAATCATTGTGCTCATTTCAAGTTGATAGAGCATCTTATCACATTAGCAAGCTTATAATGCACTGCATAACATTAATTAAACCATTATGTATCATTTTGTATCCCACTAGTGTTATAAAGTCATGCGTTGCCATCGTAAATTGTAAATAATATATTGCGTCACGTAAATTGAAGTTGCATTGCCTAGTAGCGATTATGTGTGTAACTTAATAATTGTTTGCATTAACATTTTATCCCTCGAAGTCCTCCTTTTCCAGATATCTATGCAGGAAAGCTGTTGAGTATTTTGAAACTAATTTAACTGGAACATGTTTCTGCCACAGCTCACCTGGCCCCACATAAGTGTATGATGATTGTCTGTCACGTGTTTGATCTAATGTGATATTCAATAAGCTTCATGCATACGGAACAGTAGCTGAACCAAGTGTTTTCTTTTAAGAGAACCAACTTGACTGGTAGAAATTTGTTATCAGTAGTATTTTTATTAACCTTTTCACCGACAAATCCCTGAAAACTTATATTCTTTACGATATAAAATTTATTCTGTTGAATATTTTTGAAATTAATTTGACTGGACGCTGTTGCAAATGGCTTACAGTCAAATTAATTTCAAAATATTCAACAGTTTTCCTGTATGGTAGAATTGAAAATTATATAGTGGGAATTCATCGGTGAAAGGGTTAACTGACTATTTAATTGGTCACAATTTATTTGCTCATCAGTGATATTTAATAAAAGCTATCTTGTAGCGGTAAGCTCCTGATTGTTATTACTGAATCCATTTTGTTCTAAGTTCTGAGTGTTTTCAGACATATCACACATGTCTATTTTTCAGAAGGATGATAAACCAAGAAGAAACATGGCACATATTCCTGCTGATTTTGAAATTGGAAAGGTAAGTTATCACCCACATTTCTCTCCTATGTCCCCACCCCGAAAATAAATATATAGGGGACTATTTAGCAATTGCTTTTTCCATCTGTTTGTCTGGGATACGATATCAATTTCTACTGGAGGAATATTCACCAAACTTGGCTTCAAAGATATCTATTGATTTCTGTGTCAAAAGGTCACGGTTATGGTAACCAAATGTAACACAATTAATGGTATTGTGTTTCTGGCTAATAACTCGACCTTGATCGCTAATCTTGGGTGGAAGCTTACCCTATTCAATTAAAATGTCAAAGATAAAGGTCATGGTGAACGGCATGCAATTACAAATAACTTGAGTTGTCCAGTTTCTCAGTCAATCGTATGACATCATAATCAACTACGTGTGTGTGATGACAATCAATTACGTCATGAATGACTCTATTTAGTCCATTTTAAACGCTTAGTAGTCGGTCAGGTTGTACGAATTGTATATCTACAATTTAATAATCATGCTGTTGAATATTTTTAACCTAATTTGACTGGGGGCGGTTGCTGCCATAGGCAACGACAGCACCCAGTCAAATTAGTTTCAAAATATTCAACAGCTTACCTGTATAGTTATCTGGAAATTGATAGTCCGGAATCGATCGATCCCAACACGAGCAAAGTGTGGGTGGAGCTTAGCTCAAGATGGGAGGGGCATAGCTAAAACTGGATTCCTCCATTATTTCCCCTAGAGTTGACATACATGTATTTGGTAAGCCATGGAAACCTATTTTTGGTTAAAACAGGCAAGTTTATGTTGACTTAATTATGATAACTCGTGCTGTAGTGAAAGGCTATGCTGTTTATGTATGGTCTCAGAGAATCGTGTTGATGTTGGTCAAAGATCAAATTTATGATGACAATTACTACAGTACAGCTCAGAAATAACTACATGTTTCCAAAGCAGAATAAAATGTACTGTTGAATAGTTTGAACATAATTGGATTGGAAGACATTGCTGCCCAATATCTTCCAATCCAATTATGTTCAGAATATTCAACAGAACATTTCTTGCGAACAGGTTTTTGTTTTGGAAACATTTTAACTTTCAAGACAACTACACAGGAAAGCTGTTGAATATTTTGAAACTTATTTAACTGGAACCTATTCCTGCTATTGGCATTTTGAAATTAATTTGACTGGGAATTTCAAAATGTTCAACAGAATATTCCCCGAGTCATGAAGAAAATGCGATTTCGGATTTGTAAGTTTTAAGTTAATTTGTTGGCGTCAAAGCTTAAAGCTTACAGTGACCATGCCTGAATGTAATTTTCCATCAGAAAACTGATTGTTGATATTTGTGCACATCGTCAATCTCTGATCATCATCCTGTATATTTTTCAGCTTGTGGACTGCACAATTACAGAGAAAATAGACAGTGGTTTAAAAGTAGAAATTGAAGATTCAGGCAAACCTGCGTTCCTTCCAAAATCTCAGCTTTCAGACAGTCATGAACATGCTAATGCATTATGGGATCTCTATCAAGCAGGGGATATAATTCAGGATGCCATGTATTTTGGTAAAGACCGGACAGCTGTATCCTTTTAGCTACTCCACATGACTTTTATTCATCTATTACATGGTAACAATGTAAGCTTTGTATAGTCTACACATGTTTTGAACATCCAGTTATCACTATTCTTTAATAGTAGAAGTTTGAGTCCAATTATTGATATAACGTGGTTTAATTACCACACTTTTAGACATGTAAATTTTGTAATAATTTTTAGCTACAGGTAGCAGCTCAATAAACCGCCAACTCTCAGTTAGTCAGCCAGTAGAGTCAGTCAGTCAGTCAGTCAGTCAGTCAGTCAGTCAGTCAGTCAGTCAGTGAGTCAGTCAGCCAGTCAGCCAGCCAGTCAGTCAGTCAATAGCTTATTTCACGCTAACCTTTCAAGAGTCAAATAATTTTGGATTTTATTTCCAGTTTGTTTTACCCTATTGGAACTAAGCATGTACACAGGATTCCAAAAGTTCCACAAAACCTCTTGCCAAAGAGAAGACGACGCATTTAACTTCGTAGATTTGTTGATATATGTCTGCATAAGAAGTGAGAAGTGATGATGATTGCTCAGGTTTCCAGTGATCCTTTGATTGTCTGTACTGAGCCATGAACTTGGGACCACATCAGTAGAATCTTGGCACATTACTACTGTCACCATGTTTATACTTTCAAAGTTGAAATGATTAACATTTGTGCAAATTATTTATTCTCTAAATGCAGTTTTATTCTCCTTAATTCAATATAACCAGACCTTGTCTATAAGAGCCTCTTTACTGTATGCTGTAGAAGAACAGATGATTGTAAAAGGTTTTGATGAATTACAGGTAGGCTATCGTGTGTGACTTATTGGCATTGTTTTTAAGGTATTTGTTTTAGATGCAGAAAACTTATCTTATCCCTTTGTGCTGATGCATCAGCCAAATACTTTAGTGTAAGCTGATGCTTATAGAAGCATAAATATGTGAATACAGTACAGCTCGCAAATAACTTAACATGTTTTCAAAACAGAAATATGTTAGTTAGTAAGAAATGTCCTGTTGAATATTCTGAACATAATTGGATTGGATGACATTGCTCCCTTAGGTTACCATAACCCCATAACCCTTGAATTTGATTTTTTAAATTTCAATTATCTCAGAAAGTGTCCATTTGCAGGCCAAGAGAAGACTATTTTTGAAGATTTACCCCTGGAGTGACTGGCTCGGTTATCGAGCCAGTCATTCCACTGGTAAATTTTCAAAAATAATCTCTTGGTCTGCAAATAGACATTTCTCAAGACCACTACAAAAGCTGTTTTTGGCTGATATGAGTGTTATGAGGTTAAGCAGGAATGAAATCCAATCCAATTATGATCAAAATATTCAACAGTATAGTTGGGTTTTTTCTGAGCATCTATATGTTCAATGTTATCATTCATCAGACTCATAAGCATTTCTTTTTGCAAATAGGAGCCCAGATTTGAGGGCTACTAAATATGGTGTCTGAAATTTGTCATTTATTTAAACCCTTTAATGATCAAGAATTGTCATGAAAATTAAAATTTGGGTGCAGTGAATATCCATTTGCATGTCAAGAGAAGAGTTTTATGAAAATTTACCACTGGAATGACTAACTCGGGTATCGAGCCAGTCTTTCCAGTGATAAATTTTCAAAGAGTCTGTTTGTATATTTTCAGAAATACAAACTAAAGTAAAGCTCAGAAAAAACCCCAAATACATATCTCAATCGTACTGCAGAAACCATTTTGGCCAACTTAATGATTAAATGGTTAAGAATAACCTGTAGATTAACCATAGAATGTAATATATTATTCATGACACAGAACCCAATATAGTTTACTATGTTCATGTTTTCCAGTCAGGTATGACGCTTATCGGTTGTGTCAAAACATTCATGGACTACGGTATCTTTGTACAGTTTCCTGGAAATCTCGTCGGACTTGCGCCGCACAAAGTTAGTATATTCTCATCACCACTCGTTGTAGGTCTAAGTGAATGATCATAGCATCTGTAGTTAACATAGTCTAAAATTAGAAATAAAGAATAAATGCATTCTAAGCAGTTGTTATTGAATCATGCAAAGCTTGATTAACCCTATTACTCTTGAAGTTCTAGTGTCTCAATTTCAAGACGACTATGCAGGAAAGCTGTTAAATATTTTGAATCTAATTTGACTGGGAGCTAGGTAGCTCCCTGTCAAAGTAGTTTCAAAATATTTAGAAACAGAAAACTCCTTACATCAGAAAGAATTTGTAGCTTCTCAATCTGGTCTGTGTAGGGTAAAGGGTTACTAACTCACTGTTGTTATTATTGCCATGTATGTTGTATGTTATAGTTCCTATAGATGTAATTATGCTCTTTGTTTAACCCTGTAGCACTCGGCAAAAACGGCTTCTGCACTGGTCTTGGGAACTATCCATATGGGCGCAAGTCAGAAGTTGGTGCCCCAAAAAATGGTGGACTCATTACACTTTATACATTTTTCTTGCATTCAAATTCTATTATCTTTTGAAGTATTGCACCCAGAAAAGAAAGTAAGGCATCAGAACACTGCTAATTATCTTCCCCTTCAGATAAGACCATTCCCATGCCATTTGACTTGATAATAAGAGAGTTGTGCACCAATATGTCCACCTATGTAAGAGGTGAACTAGGTGGCGGATGAGGCGGTGGCGGAGTAATTATCCCTCCCCGCTTTCCATCCGTCCGTGCGTGCGTCTGTGCATGCATCCGTCTCACACACACAGGTTTTCTTTCGATAACTAGTTTTGCTTGGAATATTGTGACAACACTTCATGCGAAGGTTGGCTATGGTAGTAGGCAAATGCACCTTAGTTTGAGGGTCAGTCAGCCCATCCATCCCTTTGTCTCTGAATTTGTGGCCGTCTGTCCGTGAAAATTTTGGGTTTTCGTTCAATAACTTTATCTTTGCTGGAGTATTGTGACGAAACTTCATGGGAACATTGGCTAAGGTACTAGGGAATGTACATTATTTTGTGGGTCAGTCAGCCTGTCCATCTATACATTTGTCTCTGAATTTCTGTCCATCCGTGTAAGTTTTGGATTTTATCTCCCATTTGTCTGTGTATCCATCCATATGTTTATCCAAATCAGTGGGATTATGTCATCCCATGAACATGGCTGCTGTTGCGGGTGGGAATATTTGATTTATATCATCTAGTTGTTGAAACTTAGTTGAACATTGGAGTACAACTCTCTTATTATCAATTCAAATGACATATAAATGGTCTTATCTGAAGGGGAGGATAATAAGCAGAGTAATAATACCTTACTTTCTTTTCTAGGTACAACACTTCAAAAGATAATCAAGTTTGAACCCAAGAAAGATTTATGCAAAGGGTAACGAGTCCACAATGTTTTACTTATGACCAGGTGTCAAGATAAATCAGATATCAATTCATATCGGGATTGTATACAATTGTTCACTGTGAGAGGAATACAAAAATTCATTCTGTGGCATCGGCATATACCGAGGGCAAATTGTACATTATATTACTTTCCTGCTATTGTTTCCATTGCATACAGGGAAATTATTCGTAATGTGAGAACACCAATCATGTTGAACCTCTTAGTATAGTTTCATTCTTGGACCATACTGGTGATAGTGGTAATAACTCTCATGACACAAAGACATTAGAAATAAACACAAACTGAGGCTGTGTACAACTCAATGTATGATATGATTTGTAAGGACAGTGTAGTGGCTGTAAGACCAAATGTTGAATTGATGAGTGACTATTTTCTTTTTCACGTTATGTCTGATGGTGTAGGTTGTGTTCAAGAAAACGCTACTAGTTCAGGAAGGGCACTTGTATTCAGAAGGAACCAAAGTTGTTCATGGTTATTACTATAATCTATAATTGAGGACAATGACACCTTTGTGCTCCGGGTTCATGACCATGAAGATATCATGTGCTCTATAGCTCCTTTGTGAAGCATTTTTTGTACAGCAAAGTGTTACATATTGTTGAAAAACTTCTCTTTTTGTATATCTTCAGTTACATATGGCAGTTACATAATTTGAGTATTTTGCATTAAGGTTCTCTATTTTTGAAAAATAATATTAACTCCTAGCACTGTGACATCAAAACCTTAATTTTGTTTATTGTTTTCAAAGACAAACAGATGCACATTTCGGAAACAATTATGGTGGAAGATGTTGCTGTGTTAGACAGCAACACCTTCCACCAAAATTGTTTCCAAAATGTATGTGCCTGTATGTTCGCTAGTATCTCAATAAAACTAAAGAATTTTGACACCAGAGTGGTAAGAGTTAAGATTATATGTGTCTTATTTCTGACATTTACTTATTTTGTAGATGTAATAGAAAATACAATCATTTTGCAAAAAAACAACCAGATTTAATTTGGATGGAAAACAAAAAAGTTATACATTTTTTATCGCACAAGGGGTTTAATTGAGAAAATGACAAAAGCGTTAAAGCTTTTCAATGCATTCCCAATGTAATGACACATGTTCACATCCACATATCTTCACAACTATAATAGATAAACACATTTAGTTTGCAGTTTTTGGAAGGGAATCATGTCTTTATTTGTCACAATTTTTTTTTTACAAATTTACCATTTTGACCATAAACACTTTTTAAGACCTATTTATGACATGCGACCATTTGCATATCAAGAGAAGCCTATTTTTGAAAATTTACCACTGGAATGACTGACTTGATGAATGGCCTAGTTATTCCAGTGGTAAATTTTAAAAATAGGCTCTTGGTCTGAAAATTTACATGTTCTATGAGAAAATTTAAATTTTGTTAAAGGAATTTTGAGGGTTAAATAGATGGTCGGGATATACACATGTTGCATTTGTATTTCTCACTGTAAATAACCATGTTTCCATATCTGAATAATAATAATAATAATAATAATAATAATAATAATGAGTTCAATTGAAGGACTGGCGCTGACGTGCCTGAACATCTTGTCCAATTTTAGACAAAATTAGCTGTAAGGATCCTAAGGTGTAGTAAGCTTTCGATCTTGATAAATGTTATGAATAGCGTCTTTGTTCAAATACTGACATTCCAGGTGAGTATCACAGGCCCCCTGGTTAAGTGCTATTATGGCAAAAAGACAAAATAACTGGCTCTGTTACTTAACCCTTCCACCTTCAAATTTGTTCAAGAAAATTAATTTTTTTCTCAGAAATTTTTCATTTGCAGACCAACAGAATAATGTTTTTGAAAATGTATCGCTGGAATGACTAGCTCAGTTATCGAGCCAATTATTCCAGTGATAAATTTTCTGAAATATTTTCTTAGTCTGTAAGAAAAGAATATTTTTGAAAATTTCTCACTGGATGACTAGCTTGGTTATTGAGCCAGTTATTCTGATGATGAATTTTCAAACCGCTTAGTCTGTAAATGGACAAATTCCCAAGATCACTGCACAATGCCTTTTTGTCCGTCTTGAGTATTGATGAGTTAATTAACTCATCTTTGAACCCTGAAGACCAGATATATGACAAAATTCAAATGCTTGTTGATTGATAAAATATCCCGGATTATACTGATTGAGAATTTTTAAATTCATTTGAACTGTTAGATATGAAAGGGTTAACCTTTGTCTTTTCCTTTTAACAGTTTATATCTAACAGTAGAATGAACGATTTGACGTCGCTTTTCAAGCTTAACCAGACTGTGGTAGCTACAGTGATGACGGTTGATGAAGACCGCGAACGATTTCTGATCAGTTTACGTGTGTCTGATGGTTGCCATGGTGATGCAATTACTAGGATACTGCTGACCAGTTTTTTGTCTGAAAGAAAAGCTTTATCTGAGAGGCTAGCGAAAGATGGTGAGCTGTTGTTGGTTTAGTTGATTTTCTGACAGATTTCTAGTGTTGAGAAACAAACAATTACCTAATTCTTGATGTCCGAATAATGCCAGCTCACATGATAGTGGTGAGTTGTTTCTTAAAATGCTACACTATCACGAATACAGCTATTGCATGCGTGATTGTATATATTTGCACGAAGCAGTGATTATTATGGGATGGTGTCCCTGTCCATCTGTGTGTCTGTCTGTTTCTATTTTGTCGGGCCACATCTTGGAAATTTTTTTAACCTACACTGGTAATGTCTTGGCCCCCCCCCCTCACCCCCACCCCACCCCCCCCCCCCCCCCCTAAAGCACTAAGAGTTTTGAACTTACATATGCAATTTTTTCAAAGTAAATATATTTTGGTGAAATGCATTGTTATGCTTTTCTCTGACAAACTGAAAATGCATCAACAATATTATTTGCAGTAGGTTACTTGAAAATGCCTAGTCATATTGAGTTTTAGTTAGATACATGGATAAGCATATAAATTTGTTATGTTGGTAAACATATAAGAAGACCTCACTTTGTAATTGTCCTACGATTTCCAGAATTATCTCCCCTAAAAGACTTCGACTCCGCACACTAATTATTTACACATAGGGCTACCAATCTTCATGTATGATTTGTGGGTTTATGTTGAGGTTCACTAATGCTCTTGTTGATAATATACTATAACTATAAATAAAATCAAATACAACTCTGGTTTGTGTGTTTTTTAGAAATCTCCATTTTCAGGACAAGAGAAGACTAATTTTGTCAAGCCCTATGCGAAGCATAGGATGGCCTGACATAGAGATCCAAATGGCGTGCGGCGTGCAGATAAATATTAAAGTTTTTCAATGTACATTAATTCATCAAGGGCTTATCCAATTAGAGATTTGTTCTATACCATCGTTGCATCCAGTCTACATCATAATTAAATTAATTTTAAAATTTGTTCCATATTTTTACGGGGTTGGACTTAGCCTATTTTGCGACAAGAATTAGGTAAATGTTAGTTTCCAATAGACATTTAATTCATCAAGGGATTATCCGATCTCAATAAAATTTAAAGCGATTTATTCTATACCATCATTACATCGAGTCTGCATCATAATTAAAATTTTTTCCGTGTGTTACGGAGTTTGGACTTTTAGCTTCTTTTGCACCAAGAATTAGGTAAATGTTAAAGTTTTTCAATGGATGTTATGGGCTTACCCGATCACAATAAAACTATACAAATTTGTTCTATGCCATCATTGCATCCCGACTCCATCATAATAAGGAAAGTGATTGTCAAATTGTTTCCATATTTTTATGTGGTTTGGTCTTAGTTTATTGTGGACCAAGAATTAGAAGAATGTTAAAGTTGTTCAATGTTCTTTTAATTAACAAGCGCTATGCTATTTTAAGAAATCATTATCTTGCGACATTGCCACACATCTGTGATATGCGGAAAAAGTAAAGAGCTCGACACATGGGGGTGCAGTCAATCTAGTTTAAAATGTACCACTATTAACTGGTTCTATATCAGAGCCAGTAAATCGAGTGATAAAATTTAAAAGAATGGTCTTCTTTTTTCGTACACTGAAAAAAAGTCTTGTTTTTTCTACTTAATGAATTTGATCTGAGCTCTAATATTTATTGACAAGACATTTACTTCCACAAAATATTTTTCTGATTGATTGAAAGTGGAATGGAGAAATGTATTATAATCAACATTTAGCTATTAAGCTGAATACCATGTTAAAGCATTGAGCATATCATGCCTCACTTATGTATGGCATATTCTATCATCTGAATAGCTACTGTATGTATGTATAGCATATTCTGTCATCTGAATAGCTAGTGTGTATGTATGGCATATGCTATCATCTGAATAGCTAGTGTGTATGTATAGCATATTCTATCATCTGAATAGTTAGTGTATTTATGTATGGCATACTCTATCATCTGAATAGTTAGTGTATTTATGTATAGCATATTCTATCATCTGAATAGTTAGTGTATTTATGTATAGCATATTCTATCATCTGAATAGTTAGTGTATTTATGTATAGCATATTCTATCATCTGAATAGTTAGTGTATTTATGTATAGCATATTCTATCATCTGAATAATTAGTGTATTTATGTATGGCATACTCTATCATCTGAATAGTTAGTGTATTTATGTATAGCATATTCTATCATCTGAATAGTTAGTGTATTTATGTATAGCATATTCTATCATCTGAATAGTTAGTGTGTGTATGTATGGCATATTCTATCATCTGAATAGTTAGTGTATTTATGTATGGCATACTCTATCATCTGAATAGTTAGTGTATTTATGTATAGCATATTCTATCATCTGAATAGCTAGTGTATGTATGTATGGCATATGCTGTCATCTGAATAGCTAGTGTGTATGTATGGCATATTCTATCATCTGAATAGTTAGTGTATGTATGTATGGCATATGCTATCATCTGAATAGCTAGTGTGTATGTATGGCATATTCTATCATCTGAATAGCTAGTGTATGTATGGCATATGCTATCATCTGAATAGCTAGTGTGTATGTATGGCATATTCTATCATCTGAATAGGTAGTGTATGTATGTATGGCATACTCTATCATCTGAATAGTTAGTGTATTTATGTATAGCATATTCTATCATCTGAATAGGTAGTGTATGTATGTATGGCATATGCTATCATCTGAATAGCTAGTGTATGTATGGCATATGCTATCATCTGAATAGCTAGTGTGTATGTATGGCATATTCTATCATCTGAATAGGTAGTGTATGTATGTATGGCATATGCTATCATCTGAATAGCTAGTGTATGTATGGCATATGCTATCATCTGAATAGCTAGTGTGTATGTATGGCATATTCTATCATCTGAATAGCTAGTGTATGTATGGCATATGCTATCATCTGAATAGCTAGTGTGTATGTATGGCATATTCTATCATCTGAATAGGTAGTGTATGTATGTATGGCATATACTATCATCTGAATAGCTAGTGTATGTATGGCATATGCTATCATCTGAATAGCTAGTGTGTATTTATAGCATATTCTATCATCTGAATAGCTAGTGTATGTATGTATAGCATATTCTATCATCTGAAAAGTTAGTGTATTTATGTATGGCATACTCTATCATCTGAATAGCTAGTGTATGTATGTATAGCATATTCTATCATCTGAAAAGTTAGTGTATTTATGTATGGCATACTCTATCATCTGAATAGCTAGTGTATGTATGTATAGCATATTCTATCATCTGAAAAGTTAGTGTATTTATGTATGGCATATTCTATCATCTGAAAAGTTAGTGTATTTATGTATGGCATACTCTATCATCTGAATAGTTGGTGGATTTATGTATAGCATATTCTATCATCTGAATAGCTAGTGGATTTATACATGTATATGGCATATTCTGTCATCTGAAAAGCTAATATAATTATACATGTATATGGCATATTCTATCATCTAAATAGTTAGTGTATTTATGTATGGCATATTCTATCATCTGAATAGTTAGTGTAATTCAGTATAGCTCGGAAATAACTAAAAATGTTTTCAAACAAAATCAAATGTACCTTTGAATATTTTCAACCTAATTGGATTGGAACACATTGTTGCTTCCAATCCAATGGACCTTTCCATCTTTAGCTATGCTCCCATCTCCAGCTAAGCTCCACTCACACCTCGCTTGTGTTGGGATAGATCGATCTCTAATTTCTCTTACTATCAAGTTCCAGAAAACTATACAGGTAAGCTATTGAATATTTTGGAACTAATTTAACTGGGCGCTGTTGCTGCCTATGGTAGCAACAGCGTCCAGTCAAATTAGTTCCAAATTATTCAACAGCATATTTATTAAATAGTAGAGACATACAATTCGTACAACATGTCAAACTTAAGAGTTAACGATGGCCAGAATAATTTGACGTAATGATTATGACATCATCCTACACGCCACTTAGCTGATTATGACATCATATGACGTCCGATGATAGATGTATACTTTGAAAAGGTGAATTACATTCAAAATATTCAACAATACTTTGGAAACAGTATAAGTTATGTCTAAGCTGTACTGTGTATGTCTTTGTCTTTGTTTCAGCTTCCACTGCATCATTATCATCTACAGTAGATGGCAGCCTGGTATCTGCTAAGGTTATTAGTACATCAGGTGACAAGCTGATTTGTAAATTAAAGAATGGAGTTAAAGCCGTTGCCACTAAAGTTAAAGGTACGATAACTGGCAGCTCTATATCGTAGTGACATTTTAAATTCAGTCCGTAACTTCCATATTACAATGCTATGTGAGGTCTTTTAACTCCGCTCATTTGCCGCCCCTGACCACACATTACAAGCCCACTAAAGTTAAAGGTAAGACAATGGCGAGCTTTATATCCTCGTGCCATTTTAAATTCGGTCAGTAATTTAAACTAACTTCTGTATTACAATAAATGTGAGATCTTTTAATTCAGCTGATTTGCCCACCACCCACCGCCACAACCACACACACACACGCGCGCACATTCATATGCATGCACGTACGTACATTAAAAGCCATTAGTAAAATATTCATTTAACATATTTTGTCACATTCGTATCTAGTAACTTCTATTGCAGTGGATTCATTTTGTCGTTGGTTATCAGCCATATGACAATTTGCTGAACTTTGTGTAGGTCAACAACAAACAATTCCATTGGTGACTGTACTGAAGTCATATTTAGAGCTATGTTTGCTTCTGACTTGGCAGTAACATGATTTGATTTTGTGCAAGAATCATTTGTAAATATGAGTTTTCTGCTTTTAACCTGCTGATATCTTTACTAAATATAGGTTTAAGCTGTAAAGTAGGATCAAATCTGGACTGTGTTGTACTGTTTGTTGATCTGACTGCTAAACAAGTGGAGCTTTCAGTTGCGACTGACTTGGTTGCTGCTGTGCGGAGCAAAGGTGAAACACCAAAGGTAATGACGTATGCTAGTGCACTTTCTAGTTATAGGGCTCCATAAGCTTATGTCATGGCAACCATCTGTCTGTCAACCTTTTCTTTGAAAGATACTAGTCTAATCTGAATTATACTGATAGATTATTCAATGCAGATGCCATAGCATTCACTTCACATAAACACACAATGTCATTACATTGTTTTCCAATGAAACAACTCGCGCACACGTACACTACACGCCTTTGAAGTGCGTTTTCATAGAAAGAGAAATCATGTACTTCTGTATATGTATCATTCTGCCTGAACTGTGTCTGTAGACCTGTGTTTCATTGATTCAGTTTGTTATCTGTTTGATAATGTCAGGTTCCAAGGCCGTCTCTTAACCATTTAATACTTACAGGCCAGAAATTACAAATTGTGTATGTTGTTGGGAATACTCTGTTGAATATTTTGAACCTACATTGACCGGAATCAAATTAGTTTCAAAATATTTTGTGGATTATGTCATAATCTTGGTTTTCGTCGACAAACAATACCTAGCACTATTTTCTTACATATATGCGTGATGAGGTTAATGCTTGTCACAAGTCTACCGGTAGGGCTTCACAGTATCGGAAAAATGAATACCGTTATCGATATCGATTTTATACCGGTATACCTTTAATATTTGTGGTATTGCGATGGGCAAAATAGAGTGAGGCATGGGTAGTGTGATTCCATATTCAACGTATATCAGTGCTCCTGAAATAGTTGCTGAACGTTACAAAATTCCACAATACAACCAAGAAATTACACGAATCCTGATATTAAGCGCAAAATTATAACTGTCCAGTTAAATCATATCCCCAAATCGCTTAAATAATCCCAAAATCGGCCCTACAAATGATTAGAATTTGCCACAAAATTACACTTATTTCCACGACCTCCGCAGAGACGCACGTGCGTGAGGATTGCGAGATAACCAGTGACCAACTCATCCCAAATAAACTTGCCTAATGAGACTGCGAATAGCTAAACTTGTTGATATTTGCCTGACAAATAGCAATGTTATGAGGCATAAATATTGGATAATGGATATAAACCTCTTACTAATTTTCCTAGCTATTTGTATTGATCTATACACCAGAATAATAAATAAATGAAAACCTGTGCGATATAAGTGGAATTTGTAATGGGACGAAACCAAACAAGAATCATGGAAATCTTCACGCAGGCGTACAACTTAGCCATTATATCACTTACTAAGTAGACCACAATATACTTGATATATACTGAGAATACATAGTCCTACACTCGCTCCCATAGGTCGTTAGAGTAGCTTGTATCAATTTATATCTAGCAACCCGCCAACATAAGAAGGGAATAGAGCTCGTAAGTATTGAGAAACTTTTCTCATATCGTTGGTTCCTTTTTAACCATCCTCTGTCCTATGAGGTTAATTAAAATAAGTTTTATTCTATTTTTTTGTGAAAACTACATTCTTATAAATAACCAATTTTTGTGACAGTAGTCGTTAATTTATCAATTTTTCTCGCCTCCAAACAACAATTTGACAGATACAGATGAATAAGAAAATTTATGCATGGTTGCTAAATACAGGTAAAATATCATTTTCCCATATGAAGGGCAGTTGCTTTTCTCATTAGACAGATATACTATTGAATTTTGCTAATGGAAAGTAGATTATCTGCATAAACAGAATGTTACGCTGCTTTTATGTTATATCTCGCTATTTCAGTATCAACAAAATAATATCTATATGACTAACGATATAGCTATGATACGGTATTCGATATAATACTGCTATATCGTGAAGCCCTATCTACCAGGAGTACTACTAGCTACTCAAGTAATTTTTAGTTAGCACATTGTTTTCTTTCTCTTGTTTGCCTGCTTCCAATCGCCATCATGTTTTTTATGTAGTCAGTTTAAGTTTGTTATTAAGTTGCATTCAAATTATTCCAATTTAGTTTTAAAAAAGTTTTATATAAGTCGTATAATTACGTTCTTATAGAAATCGTAACATATATGGCTCATCTTTGTGTGGATTAAATTAATATAATCAACAAAATACTTTTCCAGGTTTTTGGTGTATTTTGCACAATAAGTGAATTAAGACGGTGAACCAGCCATCCCGTGGTCATCAGGTTAAACTGAAAATTTAGGCATTTTAAAAAGTTATAATTTATTTTACAAATTTTAATGTACTATTTGACTGACAAAATATCAATGCTATGGGGGCAAAATTATTGGATAATGGATATAAACCTGATTGATAGAAGGCAATGTGTTATCACAGTGGCTAGTCTTTCCACTACGCTTAACACCAATATAAAAATTGTGTGTATAGTATTACCTTACGTTACCTGGAAATGAATGATAATAATACTTTTATTCTTATTCTAGCTGAAGTCTTCACAAGTGCTGGATGCTCGCATAGAATTGATCAAGGACAGTATTGTCGTTGTGTCACTGACAAAAATGAGGCATCGGGGATGGCTTGCTTATTTGTCAAGAAAAATGGTAAATCAATATATTACGTATCCCAGCTGACTTAGCAAGTCAGCTGAGATGTAGCGATCACTCCCTGTCCAGTGTCCTGTCATCTGTCTGTGTGTCTGTCTGCGTGCCATCAACAATGGTGGCACGTTTTGTTATTTCTGGACAAATTTAGATCAAACTTTACCAAAATTTTCTTATTCCCATTTAATTTATCCATTTTGAAAATGAGCCTAATTCGATTACAGACAGCAGAGTTATCCCCTTGCAAATTTTCTACGGTATTAGACCAAATGGGGAAAGACATTTAAACTTTTTACATTTCATAATTTTTAGAGCTATTGGCTTCTAACTTGGTGGGTGGGCGACTATAGGCATAAGCTACCACCCTTATAAGAACTATATCAGTCTGACCTAATTTGTTGATAATATACATGTAGGTCAAAGGTAAATTTTCCCATCGGAACCAATGGTAAAATATTGGGTGTAGCTTCAAGAGCTTTTGTATACAGTAGCCAAATTTGGTGTACGGATAAATTGTACACTAATGGCTTGGAAGGGCCAAAGTGCTTCTGCCATAGAGACCATTGTCCACCCATCATCTATCTGTCAACTTTTTCTTTAAACGATGTCTTCTCGAGAATCACTGGGCCAATTTCAATTATATAAATTTGGCAGAAAATTTCCTTAGAGCATAAAGATCCACGTATATTCTAAAGAAGTTGATTGACCCAATTTTGCGAAAGTTTTAGAAACGCCTTTAAAAATCTCTGAAACCACTTGGCAGATTTATGAGAAACTCTAGAAACTTCATCTAGGGTTAAGTTCAACTGGTGATCCATAGCTAGCTATAGTTAACTAGAATCCAGTCGAACTAGCTAGTTGACTATAGTCAACCTACCATCCTAGCTCAGTCGCAAATGGTTAATATGAAATTTGCAAGATATGTTCAAAATGGCTGACACGCCTCGTTTGGCATGAATAATTGCATATAAAAGTAAATATTTCACTAAATAACGTAGGTTTGATGAAATTATGCTTTCCTATTGTATGTCAATGTTCCCAAGGCCATTTCCTTCCCACAAGGGCTGGGCGGTATACCGGTTTCACACCGTCTCACATTTTTTATAGCGATGGTTTAAAAACGATTAGGAAAAAAAAACACCCAAAAAACCACCTGTCCGTAAGATCGCCATTGCGCGAAATCTGGTGACTGCCCTAAACCAGTTTGTTCTTGACTTGCAGTTTAATATTATCATCTAGTGGGTAACCTAACCATTTGCTAATAAGGCCATAAAATACAGTCATCTATAACTGTTAGCCTTGGGAAAGCAAGGGTGTTGTTGAAATCCCAACAAATCGGCCGAGGATGACACTGCAAATATGATTTGATTTGCCAGCAGTGAATTTTACATAACGTAAGCTCTGCGGTTTCAGGGTAAGATTGAATAATTTGAAAATCTATCAATTTCTTCTTTGCAACAAATAATCCTTTTTTCAAATCCAGTTTGTACTATGTTTAATTAGGATTCCAAATGTGACACGATACAAAAAAATTAAAGAAAATCACTAAGAAAACAACGACGCTATACAATGAATGCCCAATCCAAACATGTCATTATTTCCCTTAGATTTCATCAAACATAAAATGATCCAGCACGGAATAAGACATACGAGACAAATTGCTTGAACACCTGAGTAATGAAAACGATTAAGTCGCTTCTTACGTAAAATACGTCTTTTTCATCTTCGTATATCTTCCAGACTACGGAGTGTTGATTTAAGTAGATTTAAGTTAGATTCGTGTGAATCATTGCGTTTATGTTGTCAAATTATCATAATCTCTATTATATGACATATGAACCTCGAAAAATAATCAAACAGCTTTTTGCGAGAATTCTTGAGTTGTGGTTTCCAGGAAATGACTACCCTTTAGTTACGTGCTGAATGACATTTACCCGCGTGAACGACAGTTTGTTGAGGATATCTCAAGACCACCGAGTACTCGAGTACAAACACGTGACTTAATAGACTAGATCATACTGTAGGTGGTTATACGAACTCTAACCGTATCAGCACTACTCTACTAGGAGCCTAAACTCGCTCTCATATCCGGGTTCCTATTTACATGCATTAGATTTACTACGCTTTCGAAAATAGTTACCTAATAAGTGTTGAAAATCAACATTTTAGTAGTTATGTGTTATTTTCACGAGATCACGTGAACCAGACTTTATTTATTTTAACTACTATTTTGAGATAGATAGTGTCGAAGTGAACAATCAGACGTAGTTACCGTTCTATTTTCCTGGCAATTTATGTCAGTTGTCAAATCGCAAAATACATGTACTGTAGCTAATGAAAATGCCATATTTTCATATTTCAAATTATTTTCGATCATTCTAACCCCTTAAACCGGTATTTCGTTAATACCGGTTTAATTAGTGATACCATCACCAGTTTTCTTTTATGCCAAACCTCCCAGCCCTACTTCCCACTTTATCTCATATGGATGCTTTTTGATGTCTTAGTGGACAAAAATAGCCCATTTTCGTAGGCCATCAAAAGACTTGCCAAAAAAGGCTAATTGAGCCTGGTGCCAGCTCCCAACTTTTCTGCAATAGTAATGCAATGGGGAATCGGGTACCAAGTATAGTTAACTATCCAGTATCTGACTGGTCATAGCAAATGTGCATGTTCAGTAAACCAGATAACTGACTATGGTTAGCCAAGCGAACTTTACCTAAGGCAATAGATGAGCCAAATTTGTTCAAGAGAACCTGATTGGTCAATTGATCTGTCTGCAAGTGCAATGGATGGATCCAGTCTCACGCATGTATCTGACACTGTCACTGGTGAGCTGATGTCAAAATCATTATGGCGTCTCACTCTGTCAGGAAAATTGGAAAGGCTGATGAAGTGCGCGAATTGTATGGTTTTGTTGAATTTCTAATTTAATAAATATTCTGTTGAATATTTTGAAACTTAATTTAACTGGGAGCTATTGCTGTTGCCATAGGCAACCACACACCCCCCCCCCCCCCCCCCAGTCAATTTAGTTTCAAAATATTCAACAGGTTACATGTGAAAGTACTTGAAATTAGGATTCTGGGAATTTTGGAAATCAACTTTTATAAATTGATTCCAACATGTGTAATAAGTGGGCAGAGCATAACTAGAATACAATTTTTGAAAATTTACCACTGGAATGACTGGCTCAGTTATTGAGCCAGTCATTCCAGTGGTAAATTAAAAAAAATTTTATTCTCTAGGCCTGTAAATGAACATTCCACAAGACGATAGCAGAGGCCGGTTTTGGCTGGTATGACCATTAAAAGGTTTAATAGTTTGAATTAATTTTGCTAAATTCTTTTTCTCCAGCATCCAAATGCCCTATTGAATGAGACGTATGAAGTTGGTCAAACAATACAGGTGCAAATTGTCAGGTACTAGTTTTATTTCGTCACTCGGCCATGTCATAGACTCATCAATATCAGTCAGCACCTTAAGGATCAAGTCTGATAAAAATAACTTCCATAGTCACTTGAGGAATGTCCTTTTGGAAACAATGTGGGACGGGTTATTGTTGCAATATAAGTTGACTTTGTCAGAAAAGTTGACGGACAGATCAATGGACTTCCAAGTTTATCCATCCATCATATGATGTCATAACAAACTACGTGACGTGATTCAATATATGCGTCATTAACGCTTAGTAGTCCAACGCATTGTATCAATTGTATGTCTTTACTATTTAATAAACATTCTGTTGATTATTTTGAAATTAATTTGACTGGGCACTGTTGCTGCCATAGGCAGAAAAAGCACCCAGTCCAATTAGTCTCAAAATATTTAACAGCTAACATGTATAGTTTTCTGGATATTGATAGTCGGGGCGTTTGGGTATCATCGATCCCAACATGATCGAGGTATGAGTGGAACTTAGCTAGAGATGGGCAGGGCATAGCTAAAACTGGGTTCCTCCATTGACAGCATGACAGACAGATAGACATCTACTAGCTGTGAGTCACAAGTTAAAGATTTTATATCAGTAGGTTTGTCAAAAATATGTTTACTCTGATATATCAGGCTATTGTATGTAGCCAAAGGTTACTTCCCTTTGCTATAATGGACAAGCAAGGAGTTTATCAAAGCTGATTACAGCCAGACCTAAGAGACTACCTGTCTTTGGTACCAGAAGATATGGAATCTTGAAGACATGGTGTGTTATACTATGGAGGGATCTGATCTATCACTCAAATATGATGTTATAATCAATTACGTCACATGGAGGCTGACGTCACAATCATAATGAGAATTCTCCCTTTATGGAGCTTAAAATATCCGTCAGGTGTACAAATTGTATGTCTCTGATGGATTGATGATTTAATAAACATTCTGAATGTGGAATATTTTGAAAACTAATTTGACTGGTAGCTGTTGCTAGTATAGGAATCAACAGCTCCCAGTCAAATTAGTTTCAAAATATTCAGCAGCTTACCTGTATAGTTATATAGAAACTTAGATTCTGGGAATTCAGGTTTCAAAGTTTTAAATCAATTCCAGTATGTGTATAATCGAATTCAACAGAACATTTCTTACATCGTGTTCAAAATTGTACTATTTAATCTGTTCCTGTTTTTGTGTTGGAAACATGTTGACCCTTTAATACTCATATCAGCCAAAAACAGCTGCGGTTGTCATGGGAAATGTCCATTTGCAAACCAAGAGAAGACTATTTTTGAAAATTTACCTGTGGAATGACTGGCTCGATAATCGAGCTAGTCATTCCAGTGGTAAATTTTCAAAAATAGTCTTGGTCTGCAAATGGACATTTTCTATGAGAAAATTTCTTAAATAAATGCATGGGTTAAAGGGTTAACTTATTTCTAAGCGTTTCTGTATCTAAAACCCAAACAGATCTATCTTCTCTTCTCTGCAAACTGGCAATTACTAAGCAAGGCTTTCCTGATCATTAAATAATTGAATCATGTAATGGGCCTGTGATGAATCATTTCTATTTATTCCGCTCATTTTACTCATCAAATTGTTCGATTAAATAGTGTGGAATTCCGTAGCAATATATTCAACAGCTTACCTGTATGGTTGCCTGGAAATGGACATAATGCGATTTAAGCCTTTCCTGGCGAAGCCGGTCAAAAACGACCTCTGTGGTGGTGTTGAGAAATGTCCATCTGCAGGTCAAGAGGAAACCAAATAATGAAAATTTACCATTGTCATTCTAGTGATAAACTTTCAAAAATAGTCTTCTCTTGGCCAGCAGGTGGACATTCGCTAAGCAGATATTTAGATTTTCTTGATAGTATTTAGCCATTAAAGGGTTAATGTTTGAAATGGTTCAATACTAACCATCACATTCCAAATGGCAAGAAATATTACAATTTTTATTGAATTTTTGCAGTTTAGAAAATGAAATGAATGCAATAATTGCGGTTGATGCGCAGGCAGAGGAAGTAATTCCATCAGCACCAGAAACCCAGCAGGTGGGGAGTTTGAAGATAGGAGTTCGACGAATGGCAGAGTAAGTATTTCTCACCTTATCTACCATATGTCACTACTATGATGTAATACCTAGGCTTGCGTGATTACGTGGTTAAATAAAAAATCATGATTTTTTTTTTTAAATCGTGAATTTATATAATTAAAAATTAAATTATTGAGTAATTGTAACTAATTTCTACTGCATAAAATATTTCAAAACCTGCCTTATAATTACTCTTTGATGCGACTGATAAAATTTGACATTTTGAACAGGGAATGTCCATATCCATGCCAAGAGAAGACAATTTTTTTGAAAATGTGTCACTGGAATCACTGGCTTGAGCATCGAGGCAAGCACGCCAGTGATACATTTTGAAAAATAGTTTTCTCTTTAGCCGACAAATGGACACTTCTAAACACCGTGGTAGCTTTAGTTATTGATATTGTAGTGTTGAACATTGTCTGGGTAATTTGTACTGAGGCCGATTGATCGCGTAATAACGATTATTTTTAAATAATTGATCATGATCACTCAAAGCAGTAATTGCGCAAGCCTGGTAATACCTATAAGATCACATCACTTCAATCATTTTACAGCTGATAATTATGGATGGCGCTGTTCGTAGCGTGTTTAGAACAATGTGTAACATCTTAGAGTATATTTATCTCTCTTGAATACCATGACAAATAAAGTTAGTTTACTGCAGCTTGTGCAAGAGGGAGAATTATGCAAAAGACTAACTATTTGTCTGTCTCTACCTTATCTTTGTGTCACTGTAGTCTTTTATTGAAATCAGGATGTTCAATGTTGAATAAGAAGGATAATTAAAAAGCTTAACAAAGATATTGCTGGTGACGCCAAAGGCAGAATGAAGCCCTGTGTCTTACTTTCTGCAAAGCATGCAAAAATGTTATAGAACATAAATGGAAATGTCCGTAGAATCAGAAAAATAGTGAGTTTAGCTACAAGATATGTCTTAGATAATCGATAAAATGATCCAGGGAAATAGTCTGGAGTTAAAATCTACCTTGTGCAGAATTATTCAGTTATTCAGTGTTTTTGTTTGTTCCCTTTTCAGACTCACTGACATTACAGACACTGAACTAACTGTTACTGTTAAAGGCCAAGAGGGTCGGATCCATATTACAGAGATAGCAGATGATGTAACGCAGGTGAGATTATAGTATTCACTTGTCTTATGTTCTGTGCATACAGGGAAGCTGTTGCATGTTTTTAGACTAATATGATATATTTGTTGCATTGCAATTGCTGCATATGTGCTGAAGAAATTAACTCATAGAATTTCCTTGAGAAAGAGAAATATTGAAAAACATTCACTGATATAATTGGCTTTCAGTATAGTGCATTCAGTGTCATATCTGTCAAGTTGCGAAAACCATTCCAACTCCTTTTCACCAGAATGGGCAGGTATGTGGTGGACTGGGTGGCTGGCTGATTAAAACATTTAAGGGTGAAGGCAGCCTTCTAAGATCTGGTAGGGGGACTTGAAAATCAGGCTCCATTATGGTGTCGACACTGACCACTCAAATACCCCTAATTTTCATCAGGTTCCAATAACAGAGTAGTAATGATTTTAAAATTTAAGGATGAGGCACCCTTCTAAAGCCAATGAGGGGGTGAATAAAAACTGGGCCACGTAGCGATATCGATAATTACCCCTGGAATACTCCTAAACTTTTAACCCTTCTTACCAGAAATCTGATTGGTAAATTTTTCCAGTGGTCACCTATTTTGTTCGGTTGTGCTAGTGGGCAATAATTCCAGGTGAGCCATACAGGCCTCTTTGGCCTCTTGTTTTATTTTTATACCCCGCCCAAAAAATTTTCAGGGTATTATGTGATGGTGTTTACAGGCGGCCGGGCGGGTGGCAGAGTGGTTTCTGCATGATAACTCCGCTAACGATTATTGGTCTACTCGGTCTGAGGAAGAACCCTATCGAAATCGATGGCTGCCAGCTACCGGCGGCGATCTTGAAAATTGGCTTCCACACGATAACTCCACTATCTTTTATCGGATCACTGAAACTTCATAGGATGATTGGACTAGTTCTGAGGAAGAAACATCAAAATCGACGATGTTCCGAAATCTAAGATGGCCACCAGCCGCCGGCAGCCATCTTGAAATTTATCGGATCACTTTGAAACTTCATAGGATGATTGGACTAGGTCTGAGGAAGAAACCTATCGAAATCGACGATGATCCAAAATCCAAGATGGCCGCCAACCACTGGTTTCTGGATGATAAATCCATTACCGGTTATCGGATTACTTTGAAACTTTATAGTGTGGTTGGACTAGAAACCTATTGAAATTGACGATGATCCTAAGTCCAAGATGGCCTCCATCGACTGACAGCCATCTTGAAAATAAAGAAACGTATCGAATTTGTAGATGATCTGAAATCGAATATGGCTGCCAGCCACCGGCCACCATCTTGACAATTGCTTTCGGGACGATAACTCCATGACTGTTTAGTGGTTCTACTTCGAATAATACTTACCAGATGTACTATTATGATAATGTCTATTATCTAGTCTAGCTCAAAATAAACAATTAAAACTCCACACTCTCCTGGTCCTGCCCATACTGTGTCCGGGAATACCATAGCCGCAGGTACCGAGTCTATTCCCAATCACAGTCAGATTCGTCTATTTTGCGCTTGTTTCAAGTCGCATGTGTTTAGAGTGTCATTTAATTGATAAATTAAGCAGTTTTAGCGCGTGTTTGTGAAAACCATCGCTGGACTAATGGAGGAACTAGGGAAATCATCACAGGGGCAGGTTGTATCAATCTAGAATTTATACATTCGTGCCATAATGACTGTTTGAAATTTCCTTAAATTGGCACATTGTTTTATAATGTTAGCCATTGTTGGAGTCGCTTCTGTACCCGTTAACTTTTAGTTTTAATTCGGGTACTCGGTTAATTTCTCTTGCGACTCGGTTCCTCTAAGATGGATGCGCCCTTAGCCAAGATGGCGGCGCCCATGTAATATGTCGTTATTGGCTTGGTGTATCCAGGCACTCTGTTATCGCCGATTTTAGCTCTCGCTTCATTGTCGAGGGTGTTTGTAGTGATCGGCGAGGTTTTCTTGGTTATTTAACGTTAGTTAAAGGCAGTTGTGTTTTGTAAAAAATTTTCACTCAAAAAAGTTTCAAATATTTCCTGCCTAAGACTTGTTATCATTAATTTAAGAGAAAGTTAATGTGTTTAAGAAATCTTAACTATCAAGTCTATTGTGCGTATTGCTCGTCATCACTTGTCATGTGCAGCGTTTTAATTCTTCTCTGTGTTCGCAGAAACCGAAGAACCCGGACACGTTGTGCCAAAAGTGCAACAGGTTCATGAAACGGAAGTATCTTGGTCATCACTGTGTGGCGTGTGCGAAGTGTAAGGTCGGAAGCCCTTGTGATGTGTGCGTCAAGTGGTCGTCGGCAATGGTGGCTGAGTTTGACAGGGATCGACGGGCGAGGCTGGAGCGTATAGAGAAGGACAAGGCAGTGAAGCGGCAGCAAGCGTCGTTGGTTGGACTGGAAGGTCGGCTGAATGAGAGGATGGATTCAGCACTGGGCGTATGGGCGGCCCATTTCAAGGCCATGTTTGATTCATTACAGTCCACGGTCCCGGTGAGGCAAGCTGGTGCAGGGCAACCATTAGGTGGTCCGGCTAGTTCTGCTGAGGGTCATGCACCTGACCCTTCTCTGTCCTCGGCTCAAGAGCCGTCGGTAGAGGAGGAAGATTTGCTGTTGATGGAAGACTCCGGCATGCCGGATCTTTCAATGTCGGCGATGCCTAGTACGTCCCAGGGGTCTCCCTCGGGATTTGTACGGGTTTGCCAGGCGGATGGTGATGTCGACGTTCCGTCGGGCATTTTTCATCCGTTATTTGTGCAACCGGATATGCCGGCGGAGCCGTGGTTTGCGGTTCCGACGGCTATCCCGGCGGCGTTAGGCGCGGCTCCTATCGGAGTGACAGTGCCAGCCGTGATTGAGGCGGTCGTAGTCCCGGATCCCGTGTTGGAGCCGATGGACTGCGGAGAATCCGTATCCGGCGATTCGTTGGATACTGGTGCCGCTGGTAGTCGCGCTATGGATGCGCTCTGTCCTGGCAGAGACGTATATCGTAGCGTTCAGCAAGGATCGTCGGTGGCCCTCTCATCTAAGGGAGAGAGGGAGGATGAAAACGGGAGTTCTTTAATGGACGATTCCGCTTTCTGCACGGAAGCTGAATGGGTGCAGGTCCTTGGATGGATGACCAATCGTCTCGGGTTGGCATCGGATCTAGGATCTCAGCGCGATCCGGCGATGGAGCGGATGTCAGAGCGTGCGGCTAGCGCTCTGTCCAGTGGCTCTTCGGCCATGCCTACACTCCCCTTGGACACGCAGACTTCTGACATGTTGGAAGTTGCGGCATATCGTCTGGTTCAGCCAGACTATGCGTTGCCCAAGGCCCCGAAGGGGATAAGGAGTAGGGTCCGTTTTCCGGAGCAGGCTTATCATCAGTACGCCAGGGTTCCACGGCTTTCCGTTGCGGAACGTGAGGCGCTGAATAGGCCGTTGGCTGGGAAGGCCAAGGGGCGGTCACGTCCCTTGGTTTCTCAGACCAACAAAGACCCGTTTAATGAGCTCACGCTCATTGAGGATGCGGCTAGGGCAGCCATGGCTGCGCTGTCGCACGGGTGTACCGTCTTGCCGGGTATGCTGGACTGCACGGCGGAAGGCGGACAGGTGCCAGAGGCTGCTCCCGGAGTTGTTCGGGACACCATGCGCCTGTCTCAGGATTGCCTGGCCAGGGTGATCACAAGAACTTTAGCAGAGCGACGGAGAATGGTTCTCGATTGTGTGGAACCAGGACCGGAGATGAGGGCAGCGTTATCTTCTGCGCCTTTCATAGGTCCAGGCTTGTTCGGCGGCTCGGCACGACAAGCGCTTTCTAAAGTTGCATCGATCGTGGCGGAGCAAGAGGTGGTCGGCAAGTCGTGGAAGTCGACCAAGAGGCCTCGGCCGCAACAGTCCTACCGTCAACACAGGCAGGAGCAGCAGAGGCAGCGTCCTAGATCGCCCTTCCGTCCTTCTGCCCGTGATGCCCATAGGCCATCCGGAGCACAAGGGCCTGGCCGTTCGTCCGCATACAAGCCCTCTAGTAAGAGGCCGTATGAGGACGACAGGAAGGGTGGCGGTTCGGGCCGTGGCGGCTACCGTAAGGATAGTCGTGGCGGCGGTTCCGGACCGTCATACCACAAGAAGCCGCGGGGCGGCCGTGGGGCTCGTTCCTGACGGGTTTCCGGCGGAATCAATACCGGCGGCTTTGGAAACAAATGGAGTCGAGAATCTTCACCCAAGCGATGTAGCGTCTTGTCGGCTAATCTCGACCAACAACTGTGTGCAGATTCCTTCCGTCGGAGGCAGACTTCAGCTATTCCTAAGCCAATGGGAACAGGTCGTGCGCGACTATTTAGTCTGTCAGTGGATAAGAAACGGCTACGATCCGGACTGGCTCATCCATCAATCGTTAGTTCCGTTAACCTCGACTCCAATATGGACTCCTATTCCAAGGGAATTAGACCGTCTAGTTGCCATTCAGTCAGAGATAGAATCGCTTCGTCAGAAGAAGGCGATTCACCTGGTCGCCGATCAGTTATCACTGGGCTTCTATTCGATCATGTTCCTAGTTCCGAAGCGTACCGGAGGGTGGAGACCAATTCTCAATCTCAAACCGTTGAACAAATTTATTCTTTCTCCCAGATTTCAGATGGAGACGGTAGCAGCGGTGATGACAGGGCTCAGGAAAGGCATGTGGGCGGTATCAATAGATCTGAAGGATGCTTATTTTCATATTCCAATGTCAATTCCCTTTCAGAAGTACCTGCGATTTGCATTCCAAGACAATGTTTGGGAATTCAATGCTCTTCCATTCGGCCTGACCACGGCTCCGAGGGTCTTCACCAAGGTGGTTCTCGCCATGACTTCTTTACTTCGCAGGAGAAACATAGCTGTTCACACTTACATAGACGACTGGCTGCTAAAGGCGGGGAATCCAGTCACTCTGCGCAGCAATCTGAAGGTAGTCCTAGACTTATTAAAGAAGCTAGGATGGATTGTGAATCTAGAGAAATCAGAACTGACTCCATCCCAGGAGTTTGTTTATCTGGGAATTTTTTTCAATCTCAGGGACGGCGTAGCTTTTCCGGCGGAGAGCAGAGTCAGAAGCCTGATTGCAGTATTGGAGTCAGTTTCTCTGAGAGCCTATCTGACGGCGCGTCAATTTCTCAGAATACTCGGTTTACTAGTATCTCTGGAGAGGGTGGTGCCATATGCGGCGCTCAGGCGCAGGCCGATTCAGATGTATTTGATGTCGTTCTGGTCACAGAGAACAGATCCGTTATCTCTGAGAATACCAGTAAAAGAACCATTGATATTCCACCTTCAGCGGTGGTTGTCGGAACAGAATCTCCTGCGAGGTGTTCCTCTACAACCTCCTCAACCTCAGATGTCCATATTCACGGATGCATCGTTGAGAGGTTGGGGAGCGGTATTGGACAATCAGTCAGTGTCAGGGGAATGGGATCGGACCAATGCGCAGAAACATATCAATGTGCTCGAGCTATTAGCGGTGGTATTAGCACTGCAGAAGTTCGAGAGTCTAGTTCAAGACAAAATTGTCCTAGTAAGGACAGACAACTCAACAGTGGTGTCTTATTTGAACCGCCAAGGCGGGACAAGATCACCGGAGTTGTGTATGATGGTTTGGAACCTTCTGCTGTGGTGCCAAGAGAGGAATATTATTCTTCGGGCAGCACACATTCCAGGAAGATTGAACATCTTAGCGGATGCTCTCAGTCGAAGGACGGTTTGTCGTCCGACGGAATGGCAGCTCAACCAAGTGGTAGCGGAGGTTCTATTCAAACAATGGGGCAAGCCAAATGTCGACCTATTTGCAATGAAGAAAAACGCAAAGATGGTCACGTACGTGTCACCGATCCCGGACCCGTTAGCTCTAGCAGTAGACGCACTGGCGATAAGTTGGAAGGGAATGTACGCGTATGCGTATCCTCCAACAATTCTCATCCCGAAAGTTCTGGCAAAGATAAGAGAGGGGATGTGCCAAGTACTACTGATCGCTCCTTATTGGCCAGGCCGATCATGGTTTACGGATCTGCTGGACCTTCTGGTCTGCAGTCCAATCCCTCTTCCAGACACAAGGGATGTAATCTCTCAGAACAAGGGTCTGTACCTTCACGACAGACCAGAAATGTTCAAATTGACTGCATGGATGTTGTCAAGCAGCGTGCAATTGAGGGTGGCTTTTCTGAGCAAGCAGCGAAGTTTGTTGCTTCGGCCAGAAGAGTTTCGACCACAAAAACATAATTATAGAATCAACAAATTTGCACAGTGGTGTGAGAGAAGAGATATTGATCCCTTTTCTGCATCTGTTCAACACGTAGCAGATTTTATGTGTCATTTATACGAAGTTGACAAACTTGTACCTTCTACCCTAGCAGCATATAAGTCTGCATTAGCTTCTGTCATTCCTAGTCTCACCATTGGGGGAGTGGAGAATGACACCTTGAATGAAGTTATCAAAGGAATGAGCAATCTGCGACCTAGACAGCCAATTCCTATCCCATCATGGAATCTATCTCTTGTTCTACAGGTTTTAGGGCATGCTCCCTTTGAACCGATTAGATCTATTGACATTAAACTGTTAACTATTAAATCAGTTTTCTTGGTTGCAGCAGCGTCGGCGAGAAGGAGAAGCGAGATTCATGCGCTTTCTGCCGAACAAGACCGTTTTGTCGTCACGGGTGAAGGTTTAAGATTACTTCCACGTCTTTGTTTCCTGGCAAAGAATCAGTCACTTAAATATCCAGGACAGCCGATCAATTTGCCAAGTTTAACTAGACATGACCCAAATTCTTGTGCTTGGTGTCCTGTCAGATATCTAAAGATGTATAAGAAACGTACTTCTGAGTGGAGAGACGACCCGAAATCTCTGTGGTTATGTCTCAAAGCTCCCCATTTACGTGCTTCGAAAGATACTATTTCTCGTTGGATAGTTGACGCTATTCAGATGTCGCACAAGATCGCTACAGGAAAGCAGATTGATCGTGCGAATGCCCATGAGGTCCGAGCACTAGCAGCATCATCGGCCCTTTATAAGGGTGTCTCTTTAGAGCAGGTGATGTCTGTAGCACAATGGCATGCCGAGTCGTCATTCACTGATTTCCACCTTCGAGACATCTCCAACACACTTAATCCAGTAGCCGTCGCCAATCTGTCGAACCTAAACTAAGCCACGTCCGACCACTACTTCGCACACATCACAAAAGCCTTCCGCCTACACTGACCAAGCGCTATGCACATGACTGAGTACGACCGTGGATTGGGCCTAGCTCCTGTGATGATCAAGAACAGATCGACCACTCAAAAATGGTGAGTGTTTACATTAATTAAGTGACTATAAATATGTTTACTTCCAGTCGAAATACCAGACTGAGTAAGTGAATAGTCTGGTACAAGAGTATATTTATCCTCTCATACAGACATGAGACTCATTCCAATTTGAAAATCTAATCGATATACTGATAGTTTTTTCAAAGATTTGAAGTTGTAGTAGCTTCTTTGCACTCTACTGGACTGTCCTAGCTGAGACTTGGGGCTGACACGGGTCTGGTGGGTGTTGCATCCCCATGGACATCCCTCTGGTTTTGTGCGGACAAAAGAGGGGGGGTGAGCGCGGTCTAGACCATGGAAGTTTAGCACTCTATGAGTCAGATAGCAGAACCCAAGCGTATGCCAGGGTTTTAGTCTCTTCACAACCTTCTCTGTTGGATGGTTGATGAGTGCTGGTTCGAGCCTCACCTCCTCCCACCGGCATTTCCTGGCTGTCGAAATCCGGAGTTTATCGTAATAGTACATCTGGTAAGTATTATTCGAAGTAGAATCAAAAAAGCATCCGCTTTTGTTTCTATGAGAATTCTTAATACTTACCAGATGTACTATGGCCCTGCCTCAGCCGCCCCGCTGAGGTGAGGCTGAGCTGCTTTCGCAGTTTGCCAAGGCAAATATAAGACGAATCTGACTGATTGGGAATAGACTCGGTACCTGCGGCTATGGTATTCCTGGACACAGTATGGGCAGGACCAGGAGAGTGCGGAGTTTTAATTGTTTATTTTGAGCTAGACTAGATAATAGACATTATCATAATAGTACATCTGGTAAGTATTAAGAATTCTCGTAGAAACAAAAGCGGATGCTTTTTTGAATCGCATTGAAACTTCTTTTCAGATAGCTCTCATACATTGATATGTCATCATGGCGGGGTATTATGCACTGTTTGCAGAGCTCTTGTTAATCATATGAATTCATTATTTAACAAATAATCATGATTTAATCATGTAAGCCTACCTGCAAGTGCACATTCCTCAAGACCACTGCAAAAGTCAGTTTTAATCAGCTTGACCACTAAAGGGTAAAAATGTTAAAAAGCTTAAAAGTGACTGGTTTTAGCACTGGACGGTCTTCATCTGGTAACATTCTTATACCTGAAATAAAACAGTAAGATATATGTATTATAAAAACATGTTGCAGAATATTCCAAATTCTTCATTTCAGGGGACAAAACTTGATATGAACATGTACAAGAAAGGAGAGAAGATTCGTGTGAAGGTTATTGGCTTCAACCAAAGATTCAGGTTAGTTCTTTGGACAGGAGTGAGGTAGACTGTTCTCTTTACTGATTATAAGCAGGAAGAGGCGGGAATACATATTTACCTTCTTATGACATATGTTAAACATTATTTATTAAGTATTATAGGAGTTACATCCCTTGGTGTACAAGACTTAAAGAAATGCCATTCTATTTTGTGGTGAGAACTTAGGCAAAGTCAAATCTGTTGGAAAGAGCACTTGCCTTTAGTGGCCCAAATGATCATTGTTAAGATATGTTGTCATTGGACAACCTACCTGTCTTAAGGGACCGCAACCTTGTGGCCACGAAGGGCATATCTACCGGTCTTATGGGACCTAGTGGCGACTAATGGCATATCTACTGGTCTTAGGGCCTGTGTGCCCACTAATGGTATATCTACCGCTCTTATGGGACCGTGTGGCCATTAATGGCATATATACCACTCTTATGGGACAGTGGCCGCTAATGGCATATCTACCTCTCTTATAGCACCGTTTGGCCATTAATGGCATATCAGCCTCTCTTATGGGACCGTGTGGCTACTAATGGCATATCTACCACTCTTATGGGACCATGTGGCTACTAATGGCATATCTACCGCTCTTATGGGACCATGTGGCTACTAATCGCATATCGTATGATGAGTGCCGTATAATATATTAACCATTTAATGTTCAAGCCGGTCAAATCCAGCCACTGTAGTGGGCTTGTGAAATGTCGATCTGCAGGATAATTTACCACTGGAATATCGGACTCAATAAGCGAGCCAGTCATTCCAGTGGTAAACTTAAAAAAATTATCCTCTTTTGACCTGTGAATGGACATTGAATTAGAGTAAATAGTTTTGTTGATCAGTGATGTCAATGGTTAAGAGGCCACCTCTCAGTTGTTACCAATGGAGGAATCCAGTTTTAGCTATGCCCCGCCCATCTCTAGCCAATTTCCACCCACGCTTGGCCTGGTTTGGGATCAATCGATTCCTGCACTCTCTGAATCTCAATTTCCAGAAAACTGTACAGGTAAGCTGTTCAATATTTTGCCTATGGCAGCAACAGCGCCCAGGCAAATTGGTGTCAAAATATGCAAGAGAAAGTTTAGCTACGTCATTCATGATGTAATTGATTAGGATGTCTTCTTACATGTCACGTAATTAATTATAATGTCATATGATTGATGGATAAACTGGATTCCATCATTGTTGGTACTATTTAAGGTCGCCACATACATAGAGAATCTGGAACGAGGTCACAAACGAGTTTGAGATTTTATTTATCATATAAACTGTAATTTTGAAATATTTGCCAATAGTTGCTGATGTGACTTTTATCTGATTTCTCATTGTTGATTTTCGTGAAATCGATGCCGCCGCTGTGATGCACCACTACTTGATAACAGATACTGAATGCGCAGCAAAATATAGTGACAAACACAAAATCTGGCGATGTCAACCGTAAACTACACTTTTCTTCTAAGACTATCGCAGAGCCACAGCCATCAGTCGTTACTTCGCTGCCGACTGATAAACTGTCAAACGATGACATTTTGCAATGACATTTCATGAATGACAAATCGTAGTAAACAAATCGTAGTAAAACAGTAATCCCTACACGTCACGCTCACATCAATCGATGTTTTAATTGGTTGATTTAAATGGGATGCGCACCCAACAGCCAATGAACATACTCGGTTGAATATGGCACGTGCTCATATTGAAAAATATGGAATGGGCTAGAAGGCTTGTTTATATGATAAACGTTTGAATGTTATAAGTACTTCATGTCTACGTTAAAATTTCATATTATCATTACACCTGTCATTTCACTGAGGACAGCTGTTTTTTCCAAATCTGACGTAAACAAGCGCTTCACGCAGCTTTGTCAGAAATATGAACAATTTTACAGACCAACGTACACTAGTTACTGGGGCTAGAAATTGTACGTAAAATGCAGTCCCTTTCTTGAATTTGAACCCTTTAGCACTCAAGCCGGCCAAAAGTGGCTTCTGCAGGTGTCTTGGGAAATATCTATTTGCAAACCAAGAGAGGACTATTTTGGAAAATTTACCACTGGAATGATGGGCTCGATAACCGAACCAGTCATTCCAGTGATAAATTTTCAAAAATAGTCTTCTCTTAGTCTGCAAATGGACATTTAAAGTGTTAATATCACTGTTGACCATGTTTGGTTTAATGAGTATTCTCTTACACACAAAACATGCTTCTTTAATTGTTGATTTTTGTGCCTCTAGTTTCAGAGAATTTCCTAAGACTGGCAAAAAGATCTTAGTACCATATGTAGAGTGTTCCATCAAGCCCAGGTATGTTGAAATTAATGTAGCCCGCAACCATGCTGGGTTATTACTATTGCTCTCTAGAGACACATTAACCATTTAACATTGATATCAGCCAAAAAACAGCTTCTGCAGTGGTCTTGACTAGGGCTGGGGCAAACATTCGAACCTTCGAACAATCGCGAACTCTGGGAAGACGAATCATATTCGAACATTTATTTGACGAATCTTGTGGTTTGCGAACCATACATTAATTTTTTTCCGCATGTATTTTCCATCTCTCTAAGGCAAATATACGGAAATCATGACGAAAACGATTTACTAAGCACTTATTCTAGCCGTATACAAGTTTTGAATGATAAACCGTAATTCAGATTTACGACAATATTTTGAATTATTTTCCGAGTAAGTTCAACCCACACCCATGATAGCGTAATTGTCCTAGAGTAACACATACCTTCCTCGCTTAAATCGTTTAATTTACTGGCAAATATCGACATTACAAGCCAATAAAATGTTGCTATCATGTGTATTACACCATCTCAACATATTACAGGCTTATAAAGGTCTATGCGGCACGTATGCTCTGTCAAAGAAAAGGCGAACGTGACATATTTTCTTTGTTATTTGCAAAATCGGCCATGATTTCCGAGAAATGATACAGTGTTCCAATTATTCTTCTAATCATTCTTCCACTATGTTTTCATTGGCTATTATAATGAACACCAGTCAGTATATCCAATCAAAATGCGTTGTACTTTCTCTGATTAAAATTGAGGATGTTCAGCGCGCAATTGTTACTACCGCACATTGGTCAATGTCATAAAATGCTAGATATAGATATACAATTACAGTATAGATCGCACTAAATGAACTACCAGTAAAACCGGTTTAGAACAGTTTTCTCGACCAACTGCGTTTATATGGGCATATTTTTTTGCAAAATGTTATGCATTCTAATTATCTAGTAATATCTTGATACAAAATCCAGTTCAAAGTAGCCGAGAATTTGTATTCAGCAAAACTATTTTAGCTGTTTAAACTCAAGGAGATCTATTCAGATCTTGATATCTGTGTTGTTTAGATGAGGTTCCTGTACTAGCCTGGTTCCCTGTATCAATTTATTTAACTAGTGTCATCTATAAAATGGCAAGATGTAACCAACTAACCATGCAATGAAACTTATTTGATTGTATTGAACTTATCTGGCTGTTATATACTAACCATTTGTTGTGTATTTTGTCACTAAAGCCACTTGGAAGTTGCAAATGATTTTGTATGTCACAATATTTCTAATTCTATTTCATCAGTTCAGATTTTGAATATTAGATGGTTCGTGAACCGGTTTGTGAACCGGACTAGTGTATCACGAACCGGTTCGGTTTGTGAAAATCTTCACGAACCACACCCCTAGTCTTGACAAATGTACATTTTAAGACCAAGAGAAGACAATTTTTGAAAATTTACCACTGGAATGACTGGCTCGATAACCAAGCCAGTCATTCCATTGGTAAATTTTTTTAATAGTCTTCTTGGTCTGCAAATTTACATTTTCTATGAGAAAATTGAAATTTCCCTAACCAAATTCGAGCGTTAAAGGGTTAACAGCCCTCTCATTCTTGTGAATTCTCTATTCATTCAATACTCTGTTGCTACAGTACAGCTCAGAAATAATGTAATGTTTCCAAAACAAAATAAGCCATACTGTTGAAAATCTTGAACATAAGGTAGTGTTGAATTGTTGGGTAATTACCATGGTATGTTTACCAAATTTGGCCTTAAAGTTCTCATGTCCCAGTAAATATAGAAACTTGCACAAGATATAAGATGCCTGTTGATTTCTGTTCAATTTACCCAGAATGCAATACTACCCAGCAAGCCATACCCTGACTCTATAATTGTTGTACCTATTGGATGCCAGTCGTTGTCTATTGTCTGTACAGACATTAGATGTCTCAAACAAAACCAACCTGCATTCACGTGCAAATAGTCATTTGTCAGCCAGCTGTTGTCTTATACAAACCATTCATGCGGTAGAATTTGCCACCCATAATTCATCGCTGACATTTTAGCTTTTTATCATGCCGACAACGAAAGATATTCAGGTTTTGGTAGCTAAATGTTGATTATTTCTACAGCCTATGTTGGCCGTCATGATTTACTTTTCAACCAATCAGAAAAAACCTAGTGTGTCTCCCTCAGTATATGCGTTCAGTCATAGAGGTGCCAGCTATAGTTTGGCAATTTGGTATAAAAGCAGTCATACAGGTAAGATCTTGAATATTTTGAAACTGATTTGACCATGGCAGCAACAACTTCCAGTAAAATTAGTTTTAAAATATTCAACGTGATTAGTATTACATAATAAAGAATGTAATGCATTGGCACTTAAGATGATATCACGCACTATCGCTTGAGGAGACAAAATGGTAGCGGTCACTGTGCAACATTTACGCAATATTACAAAGCAGATAATTGTGATACAGAAATGGGAATGTGACAGGATATGGATGAGGTGGAATCTATAAACCATAATCTATCAGTGCAATACAACATTTGAGATGTGATTAGCATCCATTTAAGGAATCTCTGATTTTCCTTCTTGTTCTAATATGTAATCGTGTTTAACTGGTTGCAACAGAGTTAATAAAAGAAAAATAAGTCTTATCTATCCAATAAGATTATCATTGTAATATACATGTGCAGCTTCCATTATGGAGCAAAGCTTTAGAAGGCTTGCATGGATTTGTGTTAAACTTGGTACGCATATACCTCATCACAGCATAGCTTGTGCTGGTATTTCAGCGTAATCTCTCAATATTTGTGGAAAGAGGGCAATGTGTTCTGGTTGCCTCTGTCTAACCATTCTTGACCAGTAAATGGTTAATACTCTTGATTAAAATGACCATTGTTTTCTTTTCAGCAAGTTAGCGAGAAAGGGGTTCACCGAGGAAGACCGTCCCAAATCCTCAGTAAAAGTTGGAGAGAAAGTCTGGGCATTTATGGAAGAGGTACTGTTTTATATTGCTACTACAAATCTTAGTGCTTGCTTAGCCATTGCCATGGCGATGCTAAGTTCCAAGTACAGTCCGCTTTGATTATTAGCTCACCTGGCCAAAGTGGCCATGTGAGCTTATCCTGTGGCGACCGTCCGTCGTCCATCAACTTTTTTTTTAAACGACTTCTCAAGAACCACTGGGCCGATTTCAATTATATGTTTGTTCAAGAGAACTTGATTGACCAAATGGTTCGGTAGCCATCTTGGATGACCTAGTTTTCGCGAAAACAACTCCATAACCGCTGAAGCGATCAGACTGAGATTTGATCCATCAAAAAACATGGTCGTCATGGGCCAATCAAAATGTAGCCGGCAGCCATATTGAATTTTTAGTCCCCTACCGGTAAAACCAGGGGGGACTATAGGTTTGCACTCCATCTGTCCGTCCATCTGTCACAGGTGGTTTTCCGCACTTTTTTTCGCAGTCCGTTAAGGTATTTAACTGAGAATTGGTATATTGCTTTGTTATGAGATGTTACAGACCAAGTTCGAGTTTCAGGCACGTGCCTAAATCTTTGATGGAGTTATGCCCCCTTTCTACTTAAGAAATACGAAAAATATCAGCTTTCCGCACTTTTTTTTTGCACTCCTTCAAGATATTTAAGCGAAAATCAGTGCATCGCTTTAGAATAAGGAGTTACAGAGCAAGTTCGAGTTTCAGACATTTTCGTCAATTTTTCATGGAGTTATGCCCGCTTTCGACTTAAGAAATACGAAAAATATTAGTTTTCCACACTTTTTTTCGCAGTCTTTCAAGATATTATACTGAGAATTACTACATAGCTTTGTTATGAGACGTTACAGCCCACGTTCGAGTTTCAGGCGTATGCGTAAATTTTTGATGGAGTTATGCCCCCTTTTGACTTAGGAAATGTGAAACATATCAGCTTTCCGCACTTTTCTTCGCACTCCTTCAAGATAGTTACGGAAAAATTGGTACATCGCTTTAGTATAAGGAGTTACAGAGCAAGTTCGAGTTTCAGACATTTTCGTCAATTTTTCATGGAATTATGCCCCCTTTCGACTTATGAAATACAAAGTATATTAGTTTTCTGCACTTTTTTCGCAGTTTTTCAAGATATTATACTGAGAACTGCTACATTGTTTTGTTTTGAGTAGTTACAGGCCAAGTTGGAGTTTGAGGCATATGCGTAAATATTTGATGGAGTTATGCCCCCTTTCGACTTAAGAAATACGAAAAATATCAGCTTTCCGCACTTTTTTCGCACTCCTTCAAGATATTTAGGTGAAAATAAGTGCATCGCTGTAGTATAAGGAGTTACAGAGCACGTTTGAGTTTCAGACCTTTTCGTAAATTTTTCATGGAGTTATGCCCCCTTTCGACTTATGCAATACAAAAAATATCAGTTTTCCGCACTTTTTTTCGCAGTCTTTCAAGATATTGTACTGAGAATTGCTACATTGCTTTGTTATGAGACGGTACAGACCAAGTTCGAGTTTCAGGCGTCTGCGTACATTTTTGATGGTGTTATACCCCCTTTCGACCTATGAAATACAAAAAATATTAGTTTTCCGCACTTTTTCTCGCAGTCTTTCAAGATATTAAACTGAGAATTGGGACATTACTTTATTATGAGAAATTACAGACCAAGTTCGAGATCCAGCCGTTTGCGTCATTTTTTGATGGACTTATGTCCCCTTTCGACTTATGAAATACAAACATATCAGCTTTCAAGACTTTCCTTCTCCTTCACCATATATATAACTGAGACTTGATTTATTGCTATATTATGAGAAGTTACAGATCAAGTTCGAGTTTCAGCTGCTTTTGACAGTTTTTAATGAAATTTTTGACTGTATCTCTAAAGATATATATATCACCAGGTAGGGGACATGTATTGCAAAACACTACTTACAGAATGCTTGTTTTATTTGATGGATTTTGAGTTTTATATATATTTTTTAGTATTCTGTTCTCAAATTTGCCATTTTCAAAACTGGTGGATAAACGGTTTGGCGGCCATCTTGGCCATTTAAAGCAATGGGAAATTAAAAATGTCTTCTTGATTTCTAACCACTGGGCCGATTTCAATTGTATTTGGCAGGAAACATCCAGATTCACGTTTGTTCAAATGAAGCCGATCGACCAATTTGCATATGCATTTTGGCCGATTTTTGAAAATTATCTCTAAAAATCTTCTTTTCAGAAACTGCTTGGGGCATCGATTCAAAATCATGAAATATGTTCTAGGGGAAGAGCTGAACCAAGTTTGTTCAAGGGAATGTGATTGGTCAAATGGTTTGGTGGCCATCTTGGATGAGCTAGTTTTCCCAAAAATGACTCCATAACCGCTGAACGGATTGGGGACTAAGGGCCATTAAATTTGTCCATGGAAAGTTGATACATAAAGAAACATGGCCACCTTTGATCAAATAACATTTAGCGTGTTTGGCGGCCATTTTGGATTGTCTGAAAATTTATAAAAAATTCATAAAAAGACAGTTATTAACCACTGAGCCAATTTTAATAAAACTTGGATAAACATTCACAGAAATTAGATTGGTAAATTTTTCCATTGGTCATCTCATTTTGTTTGGCTGTGCCAGTGCCTAATAATTCCAGGTGAGTGATACAGGCCCCTTGGGCCTCTTGTTAATTTGTATCGGATGTATTCAATAAAGTATTGCTAGTTTCACTTCAAGAGATATACTTACCTCCTAACACTGATATTTCCTAAATATCGACCTTCACTCAATAACCCCAGATTATAAAAGATAGGTGCCCTTATTGGGCAGGTAGACAGGTGACAGTCAGCCGGATGCCGGCCCCAACCTCGCGCATGTGCAGACTGTCACTGCCTCTCTTGACTATTGGCCTGACTCACATGCTTGTGTTTTATATCCACTTGCTCAATTTTGCTCAATTTTCCTATCTAAAGTTGTTTTAGAGTGCTAGAGATAATGTCTAATCAATTTAATTCATCTGAGGCCATGTCAGGACTGAGTTATCAGGTGAACTCTAGTACAATTATGTTTTAGTTACATCTTAATTTTATTTTCGTGATGTGGTATAGACATTATAGGCGCCCAGAAAACTGGTAACTTTATTATCTGGTGCCATAAAATGTTAATGTCTCTATGATTGTGTCCACAGGTTTCAGTAAGGAGGTTTGTACACATCTAAAGAGCTTTGTCTCCACTATTTCCCTATAAATGTTAGGAAAAAAGACTGCCCAGAGTGATATAGGCTCCCATAAGAGAGAGCTTATCGTTCTGCCCTCTGGTCCCACCCTTCCCTTTATAAGTAAGTGAGTGGTGATGAAGAGTGGTTGTCTGGTGGCACCTCCAATAGCTGGACGTGGTGGTATACCTTTGCTAAAGACTCAGGTACTCTAGTTATGCTTTATGACACTGTAAAATATTTGAAAATATTTGTGATTATTTGCTGCCAATATTTTTTCAGTTATACTGTTTATCTGTATCATTATCATGAGCTATTACTGTGTTGACATTACTGTTTAGTGTTATCTTGTATTCATACAATTCGTCTCACACCTGGATGTTGTTCATCTGTTTCTTTTATGGAAATTATGACGTCATAATCAACCGTATTATTATTCTTCTTAATATCCTCTTTGAGGCTGGTTGTTCTTCTTTTTTCACCATCCTTTTTAGGCCTATAGGTGATTTCTTTCTCCTTTATGAGTTATTTAATTTATTTAATTATAAAAGAAGTTTTAAGTCATTGTCGTCGTCTTGTCCCTTATTTCAGAAGCCTTCTTGTGTCAGTTGTAACCACTCAATCAAGTCCAAGTTTACTCCTCACCTCTGTGTAAAATGTTCACCTTGCGGGCCATTATTAAAATGTGATGTCTTTAAATGGTTGGTGGGGGGGGTGGGGGGAGACTTATTCTCTGGATTCTTGTTGTTACAGGCGAAGGATAGGGCATCAGAGGCGGAGACGTGTGCAAAGAAGAGTGTAAGTGGCAAGGGTAAGAGAAAGGCCTCTGTTTCTTCAGAAATGGAGACTCAGTTTGGAAATGATGGGGAAGATGAAAAAGACAATAAAGGATTTGTTACCAGAGCTGTTTCGCAGCATGCTCCCTGGGCCGAGTACTTTATTGTCTTCTTCATATGACCCCGAGCAGAAAATCCCCACCGCTGATTCTGGTGTCCGCCGTGGTCCGAAAATGTTTCAGAATCAGTGGTGACTTCAGTAGATCTTGGAAGGCCCGCCGCCTTGCAAATGGATCCTGAAGCAGGTCTGTATGATCATGGCAGCAGGCTTGCTGCGCTATTAGATCTTGGACCGGGGCTGCTGGACACGGGCTCGTGCCTAGTGTCCGCGCCCGAGAGGTACCGCCACCTCTTACGGTACCTTTCCTGGCCAGCCAAGTTTAGCGCTCTTTGCTAGCCCAGAGGCAGTTTATGATGGCCAGGAGGATGAGGATTTTCTGCTGGGTTCACCCGTTGAAGCCGTGGACATAGAAACGGATGATCGTGCACCCCTTGCGGGGAGCATGGCCAATTTTTTCCATGGAACTACTCCAACAGCGGTAGCTTTCACGGCTCAAAGGATGGTCTGGGTTGGAGTGGATGACCGCCATTTCTGTATACCTTGGCTTGCTGAGGGTATGACGGTGGCTGGTCCAGGCCATGGTGTGGTGGATTACACCCCGGACGCTTCCATGGCGCTGGCTTTTTGGCCGTGGCGCAAGACATGCCTGCTCTCTCGGGGCCCGCATGTTTTCCACATCCTGGCAGGAGTATCCGCGGCTCCAGCCACGGTTACACCTGCATGTGCAGTGGAGGATGACGACGGCCGGTGCCTTGTTGAGCACTTACAAGTGGCCACAGAGGAGGACTGGTCTAACACGTGCCAATGGCTGGTAAGCGGTAGGCCAGAGCTCTGTGTAGAACAGTCGGCAAGCCAGCGGGACCAGCGCCCGTGGTTGGCTGGAAAGCCGGCTGTTACCGCTATGTAATCTCTGGTGTTAGCAGAACATATAGTTGATATGTTCGCGGCAGCAAATACATCCATTAAGCCTAATGGATGGCTTGTGAAGGCCCCCCCCCCCCTCGCCGAGATGTTGAGGCGGTATATCATTGCTGGCCAATACCAGTCATACGGTACAGTGCCAAAGCCGAGCGCTGATGATCGCGCAGCGCTTGGCGAGGATACGCAGCCAGGCTCCCGTTCTGACATGGGAGCGCTGTGCTCGAGCGCCCTGCACTCAGCAAACACCGCATTGCACGATGCAGAGGAGAGCTCGAGAGCCTCCATAGCGGCGCTCTCGCATATCACAACTGTTACAGGGTGTAGTAACAGCGTCTGCATCGCTCCAAGCAGTTCAGAGAACCATCCAGGATGGTATTAAACTGGCTCTGGACTGTATGACTAGGGCAGTGACTAGAAGTGTCAGGGCGAGACGCACATTTGCACTAGATAATTTGTGTCTGTCTCAGGATTTGTACAACAGGCTGCTGCGGACACCTATGTCAGGTCCTGGTCTCTTTGGGGGTGAGGGATGTAGACACCTCCAGGAGACAGTCACTCTAGTCAATAATCAGAGGGCGCTATGTGAATAATTTGAGGTGCTTCGTAGGGAGCACGTTCGCGCAGTTTCCCCCGCGTACTGTCCACAGCAGGCCCGAGGTGGCGCTGGTCAAGTCAGGCCAGCCACCGGCGCAGCGTAGGCCACGGCCATGCCACCACCGGCCTGCAGTGGGGGTGCCGCAGGCTCCTCAAGCGCAGCCAGCCAGGCAGCCGTCCATGCACCGAGGTGCGCGAGGAGCGGGCCGTGGCGCGTAAGGATCTGGTCGCGGTAATTGTGCCTGATGGGCCGATTTCCACAAGAACCAAACCAATGCTAGAACCAGAGACAGTCCCACTCTTGCACTGCTTATGTCCACCTCTCTCCCTAGGTGGACCCGTGGGAGGTCGATTGACCTTCCACAAGCAGGAGTGGGAGCGGTTAACCCAGGACCGCTTAGTCTTGCGACGGTTTCAGTCGGGTACCAGCCCGACTGGGTGATAGGCCCACCATCGCACCTGTCTCTGGTTCCGATCTGGACTCAAATTCCAAGAGATCCAGATCAAAAGTTGTGTATAGAGGAAGAGATAAATTCCCTCGTAAAAAAAGGAGCAATTCAACCGGCGCAAAATTGCCCGGGCTTCTATTCAACCGTGTTTCTAGTGACAAAGAGCACTGGAGGGTGGAGACCAATTCTCAACCTCAAGCTATTGAACATGTTCATAGACACACCGAGTTTCAAAATGGAAACGGTGTTGGCTGGGTTAGAGATGGGAATGTGGACAGTGTCAATAAATGATACTTATTTCCACATTCCAATTGCAAAGAGTTTTCGTCGGTACCTGAGATTCGCATTCCAGGGCTGACAGTGGGAATTCAAAGTTTTACCATTCAGAATTTCCATGGCTCCTCTGGTCTTCACCAGGGTTGTTCTTGCAATAACAGCATACCTCCGCAGGAGAAGCATAGCAGTCCACACTTACATAGACGATTGGCTGTTAAAAGCACACAATCGGGAAAGTCTTGCAGCAAATCTGGAGATAGTTTTGAAAACTCTAACAGACTTAGGCTGGATATAAACTTTCAGAAATGAGAGAGAGAAAGAGAGGAGAGGAGAGGAGAGGAGAGGAGAGGAGAGAGAGACCAGAAGTTGCCCAGTCTCTGTATGATGACTTGGAAATTGCTTTGCTGGTGTCTAGATCATATGATCACCTTGAAAGCAGTTCACATTCCGGGAAGGCTAAATCTGTTAGCAGACTCATAGAGCCGAAGGATGAGTGTTTTGCCTTTGGAAAGCAACTAAAAGAATGTGTGGCTGATCGTCTGTTCGACCATGGAGGGAAACCCAACATAGATTTGTTCGCAATGAACAATAATGTGAAGATGACGACGTACGTCTCTCCGATTCCAGATCCAAGAGCTTACGCAACAGATGTGTTATCTATCAGTTGGGAGGGAATCTATGCATACGCATTCACCACCAGCAATCCTGATTCCAAAAGTTCTTCAGAAAATCAGGCAGGAGGAGTGTCAAGTGCTTCTGATCGCCCCAAATTGGCCAAGCTGATCATGGTATACGGATCTGCTGGACTTTCGGGTTTGCAACCCGGTTCCTCTACCTCTGATGGACAATATTATTTTCCAGGGCAAGTCCCTTCACAACAACCCATCAATGTTCCAATTGACTGCGTGGATGTTTGCAAGAAATCTAAAGTTATGGAGGGCTTTTCTGAGCAAGCAGCCATGTTTATGGCCAAAGCCAGAAGGGGGTCAACCTCCAGAGCATGTAACTATAAAATCAATAGATTTGCAGAATGGTGCTCAAATAGAGATGTTAATCCAATGGATACATCTATTCAGGTAGTAGCCGATTTCCTCTGTCACCTGTATGATGCCTATAGCCTCAAGCCTAACTCTATTGCTGGCTACAAGTCAGCTTTGATGTCAGTTATCCCTTGCTTGGCTAATAGGGGAAGTGACCAAGTCTGTTCATTGAACACTAATAAAAGGCATGGGTAATCTAAGACCGAGAAATCCACCAGCGATTCCGTCTGAGTTTATCTCTAGTACTTCAAGCGCTAGCAGATAAACCATTTGAACCACTAAGTGCCATTTCCATGAAAATGCTGACACTTAAAACTATATTTCTAATTGATGCGGCTTCTGTAAGACGGAGAAGCAAGATTCATGCTTTGTCCGTTGAGGCAGACCGTTATATGGTTACAGGGGAAGGCCTTAGGCTTCTACCTAGGATAAATTTCATGGCTAAGAACCAGTCTTTGAAATATCCAGGTCAACCAATTGTTTTACCAACTTTGACTAGGATTGATCCTAATTCAAACGCATGGTGTCCAGTCCACGCATTAAACGGGTACAAACAACATACACAGAAATGGCGGACAGACCCATCCTCATTATGGTTGTCTTATATTGAACCCCATGGCAGGGCATCCAAAAACACTATATCTAGGTGGATTGTGGAATGTATTCAATTTTGCCACAAATCCGACACTGGTAAACAAGTTGACTTAGCCAAGGCTCACAGCGACCGTGGCTTAGTGGCGTCCACCGCCCTGTTTAACGGGGTGCCGGTGGATGACATTATGTCGGTAGCTCAGTGGCACTGTGAGTCAAGTTTTACTGACCATTACCTCCGTGACACCACTAATCCTCTTGCCTCATCGATATTCAAAAGATGATCAGGTGTATATGTTGTAGATAAGTTGCAATTGCTGTCTTCAGACACCACATTTTAATTGTGGAAACAACCGCATATTCGTGTATCATATTTCCTTCACTGATGTGGACTGGATGGATACAGCCTTCATGCATATGGTCAGTGCTGCCTTTGGTTGATATATAATTTATTTAAGTTGCATGTGTCGGCCAATAGTCAAGCTGAGGCAGTGACAGTCTGCGCGTGCTCGAGTTTGGGACCGGCATCCGGTTGACTATCACCTGTCTACCTGCCCAATAAGGGCACCTATCTTTTTTAATCTGGGGTTATTGAGTGACGGTCGATATTTAGGAAATATCATAGTGTTAGGGAGGTAAGTATAACTACTCTCTCGTGAAAAAAGAAATCCATGATTTCGTTTATTTTCTATCCGTTACTAATTATCGATTGAATGTCTTCTGTCAATTAGACAAGCCTACTACAATCAATGCTATGAGTAATACACTTCACATGCGTAATATGGTGATTGCTATATTTGCTACAGTCATCACGCTGACCTTGAGCTGGGTCAATATTCTTGTGGCGTAATGAAATGTACATGATTTTGATGGCTAATTAATTCATCGCTTTGATGGCTATACTTAATTCGTTGCTCTGTTGGGTAAGAAATTTGTTATACAGGTATTTTCTATGGTTTACTGGCTTGTATGACCTGCACAAATAATGTATTTCCCCGGCTTCACCTGGGAAATACGATGTTTGCACAGGTCATACAAGCCTGTACACACCACAAAACACTTGTGAGACTAATAGGAATACATAGCATCCGTACATTTTGTAATAGTAATACATAGCATCCTTACATTTTGTTTCGCTTTTCTTTAGAAAGTGGGTGATTACATATACATGGCAATCAGTTGTACATTGAGAGGAAGGGTGCATCTCCATGCATTGTCTGATGACCTACAGGTAAGGTTCTCCTTGCATTGTCTGATGATCTACATGTAAGGTTCTCCTTGCATTGTCTGATGATTTACAGGTAAGGTTCTTCTTGCATTGTCGGATGACTTACAGGTAAGTTTCTTCTTGCATCGCCAAATGATTTACTGGTAAGGTTCTTCTCCTTGCATTGTCTGATGACTTACAGGTAAGGTTCTTGCATTGTCTGATGATTTACAGGTAAGGTTCTCCTTGCATTGTCTGATGACTTACAGGTAAGTTTCTTCTTGCATTGTCTGATGATTTACTGGTAAGGTTCTCCTTGCATTGTCTGATGACTTACAGGTGAGTTTCTTCTTGCATTGTCTGATGATTTACTGGTAAGGTTCTTCTTTCATCGCCAAATGATTTACTGGTAAGGTTCTCCTTGCATTGTCTGATGACTTACAGGTAGGGTTCTCCTTGCATTGTCTGATGACTTACAGGTAAGGTTCTTCTTTCATTGTCTGATGATTTACGGGTAAGGTTCTCCTTGCATTGTCTGATGACTTACAGGTAAGTTTCTTCTTGCATTGTCTGATGATTTACTGGTAAGGTTCTTCTTGCATCGCCAAATGATTTACTTGTAAGGTTCTTCTCCTTGCATTGTCTGATGACTTACAGGTAAGGTTCTTTTTGCATCACCAAATGATTTACTGTTAAGGTTCTTCTTGCATTGTCTGATGACTTACAGGTAAGGTTCTCCTTGAATTGTCTGATGATTTACAGGTAAGGTTCTCCTTACATTGTCCGATGGTTTACAGGTAAGGTTCCTCTCCTTGCATTGGCTGATGATTTACAGGTAACGTCCTTCTTACATTGTCTGATGACTTAGAGGTAAGGTGCTTCTTGCATTGTCTGATGACTTACAGGTAAGGTTCTCCTTGCATTGTCTGATGACTTACAGATAAGGTTCTCCTTGCATTGTCTGATAACTTACAGGTAAGGTTCTTGCATTGTCTGATGATTTGCTGGTAAGGTTCTCCTTGCATTGTCTGATGACGTACAGGTAAGGTTTTCGTTGCATTGTCTGATGATTTACAGCTAAGGTTCTTCTCCTTGCAATGTCTGATGACTTACAGGTAATGTTCTCCTTGCATTGTCTGATGACTTACAGGTAATGTTCTCCTTGCATTGTCTGCTGATTTACTGGTAAGATTCTCCTTGCATTGTCTGATGATTTACTGGTAAGGTTCTCATTGCATTGTCTGATAATTTACAGCTAAGGTTGTTCTTGCATTGTCTGATGACTTACAGGTAGCGTTCTCCATGCATCATCTGATGACTTACAGGTAAGGTTCTCCTTGCATTGTCTGATGATCTACAGGTAATGTTCTCCTTGCATTGTCTGATGACTTACAGGTAAGGTTCTGGCATCGTCTAATGACTTACAGGTAAGGTTCTCCTTGCATTGTCTGATGATTTACAGGTACGGTTCTTCTTGCATTGTCTGATGCCTTACAGGTACATGTACGGTTCTCCTTGCATTGTCTGATGACTTACAGGTAAGGTTCGGGCATCGTCTGATGACTTACAGCAATGGTTCTCCTTGCATTGTCTGATGATTTACAGGTACGGTTTTTCTTGCATTGTCTGATGACTTAACACATGATTATTCTACTGTAAGCAAACACCTCAGATAATTGCTGTTTACTATTCACTTGTTCTTGCTCATGTTAGCTCTCCCTCCCTCCCTCCCTCCCCCCCACCCCACCACGACTCTGTCCCTCCCTCTGTCCTGCCTTTCCCCCCTCCCTCCCCTCTCTCACTCTCTATCCTTACATCCCTCCCTCCCTCCTTCCCTGTAATCATTTCTGTCTGACATATTGCAGGTGCTGTCTAACGTAGAAGCTAATTTCAAGTGTTGTTATGCATACAGAGCTGGTGTTATTGCGTTACCACGACATGGGAGTGATATTGTACAGCTATCAATGACAAGTAGGTTTTACCCGTATTATAAATTTTCAAAGTACAATACACTATATAATAGTATTTATTTTCATTCTGTTAATGGAATGTAGCTATGCACCGGCTAGTAATGTTACAGATTTATGTATGTGCATGCAGGTAATGCTCACATAATTACTAAAACTAATACTCTATCTTGTGTTATGTCTAGTAATTTTTTATGTGTTCCATGTCATAAAATGAACTAAGAAAATTTATCAAATTTCTTTTTCACGAGTGAGATGACATACTTACCTCCCTAACACTCTTGATATACTAGTATATCGGCTCTAAATTCAACAATATTCAGAATTATAAACGGTTAGGTGCCCCTACTGGGCAGGGGGATGTACACAGTCGTGCACATGACAGACCCCACTTATTGCGCATGCGCATACTGGTACTTCCGTTACTAAATATTGGCTGACAGAAGCAACTATTAAAAAAACCAAAGGACCAGGCCTCGGTGGGGTGGAGAGGCCGGGATCCTGTTAGGGAGGTAAGTATGTCATCTCACTCGTGAAAAAGAAATTTGATAAATTTTCTTATTTCACATCATCAGAACATACTTACCTCCCTAACACTCTTGATAAAAGCCAGAATTTGAAGGTAAATTTGGCGGGAGGGAGGCAAGGTTCTAAAACTAGTTCACCCTCGAAGAGACAATTCTTTGAATTTTCAAGAGATTTAAAACATTTGAAATTGTGTCTGAAAACACAACCAGGATAGAACTTTGCATCGGATAATTGACCACATGGCTACTGACAATGTCTTCAATAGAAACACCATTAAATAATGCCGTGGAAGTTACCACACCACGGACACTATGAGCCTTAGCTCTATCTACCTTGATTTCCAGTGGGTGTGTTATGACAGAATTGAGTGCATTCTACTATCCATCTGGAAATGTTGTCTCTTGGCGCCCTACCATGGGGTTCAATATATGACATCCATGGGGAGCATGGGTCCGTCCGCCAAACCTGAGTTCTTCTTTTGTACTTATTTAATGCATGGACAGGACACCAAGCTTTAGTACCAGGATCATATCTGGTTAAGGCAGGTAAAATAATGGGTTGACCCGGATATTTTAAAGATTGATTCTTAGCCAAGAAATTCAATCTCGGTAGAAGCTTAAGGCCTTCACCTGTAACTAAACACCTAAAAAAAAGTAAGTTCCCCCCCTAAATATGAGCTAATATTTTCTAAGGTATATAACTGACTGCAATGCAATTTCTCACAGATCACCGGTCCCACTATAGCACCAATATGAGAAATTGATTACCTCATAGACTTAGCCGTGGCTGACTGAGTGAGCACAAAAGGCAAAATTGACCCATTTCAAAAGTTGCGAAATCCAATTTTATTAATTAACAATTCATTTCATTAAATGAGATTTCATTGAGCGTTAAGTCAAATCATAACAAAGATACAGTGAATCACTTGATCACAGATGTAACAAAGTCAACGAGTGTATCCTCCATGGCGCTGTATCACGTTACGACACCGATCCCTCATAGTGTTAATGAGCCTGGTGATACGACGTTGTGGGATAGCCATCCACTCCTGCTGTAGCAAGCGATGCATGTCACCAAGAATAGTGTCATCTGTAACTCTGCTGTAAACAGCCCGCTTCAACTGATCCCAAATGTGCTCTATGGGGTTGAGATCTGGAGAGTTAGACGGCCACTGAATTCTCTGAATACCGTTGTTTGTGAGAAACTCATTAACGATTCTTCCCCGGTGAGGACGCGCATTGTCATCCATGAGAAGAAATCCATTCCCCATGGCAGCAGCATATGGTAACAGATGTGGCTCGATTATTTGAGTAACATAGCGATTTGCAGTCAGGTTACCATTGATAGGAATGAGGGCAGTCTTTATTCTTGCACTGATGCCTGCCCACACCATGACACTGCCTCCTCCAAATGCTGTCACAGGTTGCACACAGCATTCTGAATGCTGCTCGCCCCGACGACGCCATACACGTTTCCGTCCATCAATGTGTCTGAGACAGGCCCGCATCTCATCAGTGAACATCACATTTGCCCATTGCTGCCTTGTCCAGCGGTCATGGTTTCCTGCCCATTCCAGACGTGTTTGCTTATGGCGCAGTAACAGAACAGCCTTTTTTACCAATCGGCGAGCATACAGTCCAGCACCATGAAGCCGATTTCTCACAGTTTGTTCACTGATGCGTCTGGCTCCAGCTCCAGCAGCTGCATGGAGCTGATCCCGGATCTCCCTTGCTGTGCATATTCTCCTTCGAAGTGTCAGGTTTGTGATCAGACGATCTTGGCCCGGAGTTGTGACTTTTGGCCTGCCAATCCTTGCTCGATCTTTTACCTCACCTGTCTGCTGGAATTTTTGGCGCAGTTTTCTGATTGCATTTGGGCTGACGGCCATTCTACGCGCAACCTGCTTCACTGGAAAATTGGCCTCCAAAAGACCAATGGCAATTGCCCTATTCTGGTTTGATGAACGTGCCATTGTTTAAATACACAACTGTACACACAGCTAGTGCCTGAATGAGTGAAATTTCATAGGATATGTCTGATTTCGCAACTTTTGAAATGGCTCAATTTTGCCTTTTGTGCTCGCTCAGTCAGCCACGGCTAAGTCTATGAGGTAATCAATTTCTCATATTGGTGCTATGGTGGGACCGGTGATCTGTGAGAAATTGCATTGCAGTCAGTTAGATACCTTAGAAAATATTAGCTCATATTTAGGGGGAGCTTACTTTTTTTGAGGTGTTTATATAACAGTCAGGCTCAGCAGACAAGGCATGAGTTTCAATTCTGCGTCTGGCTGATGCTGCCGTAACTAAACATACAGCTTTAAGTGTCAATAATTTTATAGAAATAGCACTAAGTGGTTCAAAACATTTATCACTCAAAACTTGAAGAACCAGAGAAAGACTCCACGATGGTGTCAGTGGAGGATTTCTCGGTCTGAGATTGCCCATACCTTTGATAAGAGTATTTAGAACACATATTTCATCACTTCCCCTCTTTGCCAAGCAAGTGATAACAGTCATTAATGCTGAATTATATCCGGCAATAGAACAGGTGACAGAGAAAATCAGCTACTACCTGAATAGATGCATCCATTGGATTGATCCATGCAGTCAATTGAAACATTGACGGATTGTTGTGAAGGGTCTTGCCCTGGAAGATAATATTGTCCGTCAGAGGCAGAGGAACCGGATTGCAGACCAGAAGGTCCAGCAGATCCGTAAACCATGATCGGCGTGGCCAATTCGTGGCGATCAGAAGCACTTGGCATTCATCCTGCTTGATTTTCTGAAGAATCCTTGGAATCAGGATTGTTGGAGGGTATGCGTATGCATACATTCTCTTCCAACTGATAGCTTGTGCATCTATTGCGATAGCGCTTGGATCTGGAATCGCAGAAACGTACGTCGTCATCTTCGCATTCTTCTTCATTGCGAATAAATCTATGTTGGGTTTTCCCCAATGATTGAACAGATGATCCGCCACACATTGATTTAGTTGCCATTCCATAGGCAGAATGCTCATCCTTCGGCTAAATGAGTCTGCTTACAGATTCAGCCTTCCCGGAATATGAACTGTTTTCAAGGTGATCATATGATCCATGCACCAGCAAAGCAGTTTCCATGTCATCATACAGAGACTGGGTGACTTCGTTCCGCCCTGGCGGTTTATGTAACTTATTACTGTTGAATTGTCTAAACGTATCAACACAAACTTTCCCTCCACTCCTTTTAAGTGTTCCAAGCCTAGAATTACAGCTTGATATGCTCCTTTGACTGATCCAGATTCCAAAGCCCTGATATTGTGGCTTCTTCCAGTCAAGCTCCCATCCCTCCATCGATGCATCCGTAAACATCGTTACTTGAGGGGTGGGGAGGGGTCAACTTGACCCCCGCCAGGAGATTCTCTCTCTCCACGCGGCCGGCGTGGTCTCTGAACCCGGCCGGCCTGCTGGCCTCTAACACTGCCAACACCGCCACGAGCGTACTGCTGTCGAACAGCTAAGTTCTCTGCGCAATACTTAAAATTGTCCGCGCAACACCCTCTGGTTGTTGACCAAGTTCACTGTCTCTTGGAGGTGCCGACAACCCTCACCTCCAAAAAGACCATGGCCCGCCATCGGCGCTTGCAATAAGCGTGACTTGAGCTCCTGGGACGGGCACAAATTGTCCAAAGCAAATGTGCGCCTCGTCCGCAGTGACTTGGTCACCGACCTAGTCAAACAATCAAATGCCAGGTTGATCCCATCCTGGATGGCTTGTTGCACTGTCACTGGACTGGGCTGCTGGTGAACCGAGGCTGCCACTACCACTGATAGCAGCTGAGAGACGTGAGACAGTGCACTGATCGCTGCTCGTGAACTCGCCTCGGTATCACGCAGAGCGGCGTTAGCTGAGTGCATACCACCCGAGCACAGCGCTCCTGTGTCAGCATGAGAGCCTGGCCACATGTCTTCCCCCAGAGCAGCATGGTCATCCACGCTCGGTCTGGTCGCTAAACCATACCGAGTGTACTAACTGGCAGTAACTCGGCAGCGCCTAGCAACCTCGCGGGGGGGCCTTCACGAGGCGACCTTTCGGTTTAATTGATTACTCTGCCGCAGTGAACATATCTAAGATATGCTCAGCAGATGGCAGAGACTGAGCCGAGGTGGCCAACGGCTTAGCCTGTAACCACACCCGCGGGTTACTGGCGGCCGTTTCGTCCACAGAGAGCTCTAGTCTGACAGCGAGGAGCCACGCGCATGCGTCAGACCAGTCTTTGTCCGTGGCCACCTGCGAATTGCCGACGAGCAGCGAGCCCTCGTCATCTTCAATGGCATTCGCAGGTGGGGCCATGGAAGAGGCCACAGACGTACCCGACTGCCCGGGGAATGCATACAGGCCCGCGAGGGCTGGCATGACCTTCTCCACGGGCATGGCCGCCGACCGAGGCCACGCTCGTGTGAGGGGCATAATGCACACTAGCACTGCCCGGGTCATCCGTATAAGATTCCACGGCTAAGCGTGGTATCTTATACGGGCGGCCGTCCGCTCCAAATCGGCCCACAGGTTGAATCATGAAACCTGCTCCCAAGGGAACAGTACCATAGGTGCGAGCGGCCGCGCTCCCCATGAGAGGAGTGTAAATGCTCGCATCCATGTCTTCATGATCGTCCCATGGGCCGAGCAGGTAGTCTTTGTCATCTTCCTGGTTACGAAAGTTAGACTCTGGGTTAGCAAGGAAAGCTAACCCAAACTAACCAGGAGATGGCCCGAGGGCAGATGACGAGGGTACTCCGCGAGTGATGCGAACATCAAGCCTGTGTCCAAAATGGCTGCCCCTGGATCACTGAAAACTTTGTCCGAACTAGTAGGGCATGATCCAGGGACGGGGGCTACCTGCACTGAGGTCGATGCGCAGGAAGTTGAAGCACCTGTGCCCGGAAGCATGCCGCGAAGCATGTCAGGCACCAGGTCTTTCAAGGTCCTGAGCATCTCACTCACTAATTCTACCTTGAAGGCCTCTAGCTCACCTTTCTCAGAGGCCTTCTTACCCTGCTTCTCCTTCCTCACCCTTTTGCTGTCCTCTACCATCATCTTCGCCTGTAAACAGAAGAACATAGAGGTTAAATCGCCCCCCCCCCCCACACTCTTTACAAATAGCACATTTGTTAGAAATTGTACAATCTGTACAGGATGGGCAGAGGTGGGGGGAAGAATCTAGCCTTCAGATGTTTCTGGCATGATGGACATGATGATTTCCGAAAGGTAGGCATACGAAGAGAATGAATACTTTAGTTTGTTAATTTGTTATTTCTTTTAGTAAATACAAGAACAAACTCGAGAGAGAAGACACCCACTTTTCTTGCTGACAAACCTGAAGGGACAGATGTCTTCTCTTGATTTTATAAATAATAAAAAACACAGCCAGGGATAACAAAGAATGTTAGAAAAGATGAGAGAGACTGATTATGACTATCCAGAGATCTCTCCACATTCATAACATAGGATGATAATGACATCAATTGTTTCTCTAAACTAGGATTAAGACATCAAGGAAAAGGGAAGAAACCTTTGGCTGATTATGACATCAAACCTCAACGCAAAAGCCTCTTCAAGGGGAGGAGACATCAGATTATGAATACAAGAAATACCTAGGACTACCTACATTCATCACTCAAGAATAATATATTAAATTATATGTCTGAGAACCCATGCACAAGCACAAGAGAGAATACAATGCAATAAAGATGGCAGCAAGAATTGATAAAATTTTCAAATAATTAGGTGCCATAACTAATAAACTCCCTTATCCTGAGCACAGGCAAACCATCCTCTTGTGTAGAAGAACACGTCCATCCATCCACCGAATCTGTAGTCTTGATGGGGGGATGGGACAAAAGGAGGGAGATATTTTTCCTCTTATATCTCCGACCCTAACATATCATAATGATAAGTCAGAAAAAAGAGACGTGATCAACCTCCGAGTGAAAAACAGGAACACTACCATCATAAGATGAGCCTGTGGACACAAAGACACAAGGGATTAGTAGACCGAGGCGCTGGGATAATTTAACAAGGATTCCCAGCGCCTAAAAACGCGTTAACGCCAAATCGATAGCGAATGAAAACCGATAACGTATAAAAGTTACAAGTCTTAATTAATCTGTGGAACAATATCACCTTAATTGGATGATGGAGAGGACTCTTCTGGCATCTTAGAATCAGCCATTATAGATATGGATGATAAATCTGCTAAGGGTGCTACGATGTGACCTCAAGAAAGCAGGATTAGGTACACTCAAGTCAAGAATGGATCTGAGGAAGCTAAGGATTTTGGCTGAGGACAAGACACAGTGGGTAAAAGCGAAGAAGGACTGATTGCAGCTGTGGGATGTTTCTACTACTAAAGCTGCAGAATACAGTAATCATACATACATACATGATAAATAAGCTTGAAAATTCTCTAAAAAGAGCTTGAATAAGTTTTCCACAGTTGCATGGATGCCAATATATTAGAAAACGAAAGTACCAGTATGCGCATGCACAGTAGGTGATGTCTGTCATGTGCATGACTGTGTGCATCCCCCTGCCCAGTAGGGGCACATAGCTTTTTATAATTCTGAATTTTATTGAATTTAGAGCCGATATACTAGTATATCAAGAGTGTTAGGGAGGTAAGTATGTTCTCATGATGTGAAATGACCTTTCAGTCATCAGGAAATCAAAACATGGCCACAATTTCCAATGATTATTATTCCATCCCATCCCCACAGTGAAATGTGGGTTGAAATACCAATCACAGTGTCTGTAATATGGGTTGAAATACCAATCACTGTGTCTGTATGTCAATCGATCTGTCTGTTCATCCATCTGAACCTGTTGTCTGTAATCGTTTATTGTCAAGCCAACTAATACACTGTTACTGTGTAGCTATGATTCGTGTGAAAGTTGATAAGTGTTGTGATTATCAGCTGAAGATTTGCATGTGCCCTTTTCAGTGCGATACATCCATATTTGCCAGACTCCTGAAAAGCTTAAATTCATCTACATTTTTAGCTTATGCCGTGGCAACTGTCCGTCCGTCCGTCCGTCAACTTTTTCTTTAAACGACTTCTCAAGAACTGCAGGGCCGATTTCAATCATATTTGGCAGGAAGCATCGTTAGGGCATACAGATCTAAGTTTGTTCAAAGGAAGTCGATCGGCCAATTTTGGCGGTGGCCATCTTGGATTTTGGCCGATTTTTAGAAACCTCTAAAAATCTCCGAAACCGCTTGGTGGATCGATTCAAAACTCACAAAATATCATATAGGGCAAGAGCTGAACCAAGTTTGTTCGAAGGAACTTGATTGGCTAAATGGTTCGGCGGCCATCTTGGATGACCTAGTTTTCATGAAAACAACTGCAGAACCGCTGAACGGATCGGGCTGAAATTTTGGGGATATGATTATGGACTAAGGGTCATTAAAGTTTAATTATGGACTAAGGGCCATTGAAGTTTGTTCATGGGAAGTTGATAGGTAAAAATCATGGCCGCCGTGGACCAATCAAATTTAGCACGTTTGGCTGCCATATCCAATTTTTTTATTTGATGGATTTTGAAGCTGAAATTGTTTTTTCTTAACTCAGCTTACTTGTCAGTCAGCTGTCGAATAGCGATGATCCCGTCCATCTTCTGTATGTCCGTCCATCCTTCTGTCTGTCCATCACCAACAATGGCGGCTCATTTTGTTATTTCTTGACGGATTAACACCAAACGTGGTCACAATGTTAATGTCGGCATCTAATATCTGTGTTGTGAAAATGAAACTGATAGGACGTCAAATGCCAGAGTTATTACCACTTAAATATTTGCAGTCCCACTTTCATAGGTAAAATACAGGTTTGTTCCCACTGTCCACTGATTTATCGCCATGTCAGTTTTTATTGCCAAAATAGATTAAACTCCAATTAACAGATTAACCTTTCCATCACTACCTAGATATTTAAGATATGTATTATGTGCTCTGACATCTATGTTGTTACTACCTTAGGCAGCAATGAAAGTTGTTGCTGCCTAAGGCAGCAATGACTTTCAGTCTAATTATTTTCTAAATCAACTCCAGCTCACCATACCCCTGCTGCTAACTTGGTGATTCAGCCAGATGCGTATGTGCTAAATGGATTGTGTGGTGGTGGGGAATAACCTGCTATAAAGACCACCTACCTGCCTATAGAGACCATTTTATTCAATTGTATTTAAACCTCAAGTAACCGCCTGACTGCTGAGTGTTGGCAGACGACATATTCCAAAGGTTTTATCTCTGAACCTGATAAATATTTTGAAAACAATTGGACTGAAAGTTGTTGGTGGCTAAGCCGCCAACAACTTTCAGTCGAATTGTTTTCAAAATATTAAACAAGTCAAGAGCTTTGAAAATTGAAATTATTCGCTGCACTGGCTTGCAGCACTGAGACAGTTAAGAAACCATCTATTGTTAGCACTGATATCATTTATTTTCACTTAAACATTGTTCAAAATCACTAACGCAAAAAAACAGTCCAGAGATTGTTGTCAATATCTCGAAAACTAAACCATTTGACTGAAAGTTATTGGAACCGATGGATGTAAAACTTAAGTAAGATTAGTTGAAATACCAATGTTCCAGGTGAGCGATACAGGCCCATTGGGCCTCTTGTCTTTTTGAGCCAGAATTCGAAGTGCTTTGAAGCAACATTTGCAACTTTCCTCGGAGATATTGGGATGCGTGCCATGATTTCGTTTCGTTAAAATCTGTCCATATTCATCCGAGTTATGCTCCCTAAAAACTAAAATTCATCGAAAAACTAGTTTCTGCTAATTTACTTGGATTTACTAGATATATTCCATTCCAATTTGGCACATGGGATGCAGCGTCAGAGGACCTCAGTCCTGAATGTGTCTCAGCAAAATATCTTTGTATTCAGTTGTCCCTCGTGACAAACTTAGAATTCATCAAAAGTTTCTTTTTCATGACCAATCTTGAAAAGTTTTGAGCGTGTATGTATAGTTGTATTTTGTTTCACCTATGGATATATGTTAGGGGGGATATACAATGTCATGATTGTCTTTTGGTGAAATATGTCTATAATCACCAGAGATATCTCCCATAAAAAAACCTTTAAAAAATCATCAAAGCTTTCTTGTCTGGACCAGATCTCAGAGTTTTGGATCTACACTTGCAATTCCTTTTCAGCGTTATATTAGGATAAGACACCAGTATCATGATTTCATTTTAGAGAATTCCATCCATATTCACCAGAGTTATCTCCTCTGACAGACTTAAAACTCATCGTTTATGTGTTTTCCTCTATGTAACTTGAAAATGCCTAGACATATTTATCTATCTTCCCGCTTTATTGAAAGTGTGTTGATTCTATTTTTGGTTCCATCTGCATCTATCCATGTGTGCGTACAACTATCACGCATGCACGCACGCACGCACGCACTCACACACTGTCTTTCTGACCATGTGTCAGACCTGTCTGACCGTGCATGCAAATTTTGCGTTTTTGCTCAATAACTACTTTTACTTTATGTATCTTGATGAAACTTAATGAGAAGGTTGGTTGTAGGGATAGGGAAATGTAGGTTATTTTGAGAGTGCCCATCTGTCCGTCCACCCATCCATAACTGTGTATCCATACATGTGTGGAAATTTTGGGTTTTTGTTCGATAACTGCTTTTACTTTATGTATCTTGATGAAACTTAATGAGAAGGTTGGTTGTGGGGATATGGAAATGTAGGTTATTTTGAGAGTGCCCATCTGTCCGTCCACCCATCCATAACTGTGTATCCATACATGTGTGGAAATTTTGGGTTTTTGTTCGATAACTGCTTTTGCTTGCAGTATCTTCACAAACCTTACTGGGATGGCTTGATCTTTATTAGTCATAGTATTCATTCATTATCCCCTTTCATGTATTCAAAGCAGTGTGATTATGTCATGATGGGGCGGTGGGAAGGGGGAATCTAGGTCAAATTTGGTACATGGATACAATGTGTGAGAGAATGTCAGTTGTGATCATGCTTTAGTAAAGTCAGTTTGTAATCGTCAGAATTGTTTCCTCTAACGAACTTTAAGTGGATATAGGTAATCTGATAAATAGAATTTATGGAACGTTTCCTGTTCGTGACAAATCTTGGAATGGTTTTGAATGTACCCTTGCAATTTCTTTTTCACTGGATATATTTGGCATGTTAATGGGAGATAGAGCACCCTTAGCATGATTTTGTAATTGTGTGATTATTCTTTCCAAAGTATTGTCATATACCATTAACAACATAACAACTCACGCTGTGTTTTTATAGCTCACTTTTCCAAAAACAAGAGCGACCAAGTCATCGGGTTCGCTGTTCAGCGGAGTATACGTCCAGTTTTGGCTACGTTTGTATTGGCTCAGCAACACACATAAGCTGCTTCCCTGAGGCCCATGGGCATCATATTTATATTTGAAAAATAAAGCCTAAATCTCATTGCCATTTCATATCCCTTATTTAGAACATGCTAAACCTTCTTGCAACTGAAATCTTCATAATCTTGTGTGATAAATCTTGTACAATGGTATGTTGGAAGTGTTTGGGGGGCTATTATTCTTGGTGTCTTCCCTGGTTGTGGGTTCAACTCCCTGTCAAAATCTGTATATACATGTAAGCCTCCTGTTATGATTTGTTGTACAGGTACAGCATCAGAGGTAGAGTCAGGCTGCATCACAAAATGTGTCATCCAAAACATCAAACCCTATTTCATGACCGTAAGCCTAGGCCAGAAGTACAGCGGAAGAATTTGGCTAACTGATGTCATGGATGCGTATGCAGATTATCCATTTTCTAAATACAAGAAGGGTGATTTTGTCTCCTGCTATGTGCTATCTTGTGATGCAGAAAACAAGTATAAATCCAATCTCTCATTAAGGCCATCCAGGTATGAATAATTGGAGGTATCCATGTACTGAAATCTATGGAATCGTCTGTTACCTGCACCATAGGTATTCTTAAAAACAACCAAACTAGGTATACTGACGACCCTCTAGTAGTAAAATTGTCAGCAGAGCAGAAAGCGTTACGGCTGCGCATCTATCAAAGTGGCCAAAGTGAAGACCACACCAAACTACGCTGGGAGCGCAATATTATTCTGCGCCACATTAGCGAATGCTTAAAAGACCATGCTATTCAACAGGCAGACTCCCTAGCAGATGAAATCACTGCCACGGATGACTGTCACAGAATCTTTCAAGCAGCCCAAGCCCTGAGAGTTACTGACTACATACCACCACTCACTGTACACAACTCTGAAGGACACTTTATTGAGACTGACCAGGGAAAAGCCAAGGCAATCCGAGAATGGTTTAAGGAACAGTTCACTGACAATGATGATGAGCCCCTGCACCCGTTCTCAGGAGACCCCAGGCCATTACTAACTCCAATTAAAACAGCAGAAGTTGAGAAGGCACTTAAAGCCCTGAAAAATAGACATGCATCTGGACCTGATGGCATGAGCAATGAACTATTAAAATATGCAAGTGACATTATCTCAAAACCGATCACGCACCTAACCAATTCAGCTTTTATGCACCACCTTCCCATCGACACTGTAGGCCAAGGCACCCGTGTCGCACTACCCAAGCCCAAGTAGCCAATCTGCGGCCCATTGTGCTCCTCAACAGCATACGGAAAATCCTATCCAATGTTACTCTATGCCGTATCCGAGACAAGATCGATTACTTCACCAGATCATGTCAAAGTGGCTTCAAACGTGGACGCAGCTGCACAGACATTGTATGGGCTCAACGCATGCGTGTGTCAGTAGTCATGTCCAAACACTGGGACTTCCACAAAATGGGCATTGACATGTCACGAGCCTTCGACACAATTAAACGCTCAAAGACCCTAGATGTACTACGCCAGGCCAGTTGCAATGAAGATAAGCTACGACTAGTGAGACTACTGCTTGCAGACACCAAGCGGAGAGTACGAGTCAAGTCAGTGAAATCTGTAGAGTTTGAGACATCAATCGGCTCCCCACAGGAAGATGGTCTATCTCCGGTGCTTTTCACCTGCTACCTTGCTGCCGCATTGAAATCTGCAGGAAAGGTCCACAAGACGCCGTCGCCATTGTCTGTAAAAGTTGCCCAGCAAAGATGGTCCATGTTTGGCCATGTGCTAAGAATGTCAGAAGAGACACCAGCACAGAGAGCCTTGGAAATCGCCCTACTTGGAGCCAGACACTATAAACCCAGGAGAGGACATCATTGCATAAATCTGCTAAGCATGCTACGAGGTGACCTCAAGAAAGCAGGACTCGGTACACTCAAGTCAAGAATGGACCTGAGGAAGCTAAGGAGATTGGCTGAGGACAAGACACAGTGGGCAAAAGCGAAGGACTGATTGTAACTGTAGGATAGTTCTACTACAGTAATCATACGTCATACATCCATTTCTATCTATGCTCGGCTCACGTTTCGTGCATGTTGGGATTGATTTATATACATTGAACCCTGAATTAATTGAATCCCACTTTCAAGGTAATTATACAGGCAGGTTGTTGAATATTGTGAAACTAATTTGACTGGGGCTATTGCTGCCTATGGCAAAAGCAACAACTCCCAGTCAAATTAGTTTCAAAGTATTCAACAGAATAGTTTTTAAAATTCTACATTTATCAAGGACATACAATTCGTACATGACATCACATCTTTAGGTGACAGATGGGTCCCTTCATTAATACGAGTCAGTAACACTATTACTAGCGCTGTCTTTTTTACCTGCAAATTAACATTCCTCAAGACAAACCTAGAAGCCGATTTTGTTCAGCTTAACCATTAATAAATGGTATGTCAAATTTTGTAAAAGAAACAAAAGCCATAACCATATTGCTTTAACGCTTGCTTTCTGAGTAAGGTGATGAAGCAATGAATACAGTTAATTAATTTGAATATCATTTCGGAGCGCTAGATAATAGCTTGTTGTAAAACAAACTTTTGTGGCTATGGTTCATATTCTTCTTAACCCTTTACTGGTCAAGCCAGACAAAACCGGACCCTTAAGTGTCTTGAGGAATGTTCATTTGTTGGTCAAGAGAGGACTATTTTTGAAAATCTACAACTTGAATGCCTGGCCCAATTACCGAGTCAGTGATTCCAGTCATAAATTTTCAAAAATAGTCTTCTCTTAGCTTACAAATAGACATTCAATAAGCTAGTATTTTGAATTTCTTAGCCAAATTTTGCCACAGTAAAGGGTTAAAAAAGGATATTGGCTGGAACAATTTTACTATGTTTCTCTCTCGCTCTCTCTCTCCCTCTCCCCTCCTCCCTCCTCCCTTTCCTCACTCCTCTCCCTCCATCCCCTCTCTCTCTCACTCTCTCTCTCGCTCTCTCGCTCTCTCTCTCTCTCTCTCTCTCTCTCTCGTTCTCTCAAAATTAATGATTCACCATTACTATTTCCAGGGTTACAAAGTCAGGTGTTAAAGGAACAAAAGACCCAGAAATCATCAAGTCATCTCAGTTGAACACAGGAACAATAGTCAGAGGTTATGTTAAAAAATGCACCAAAAGTGGTGCACAGATAATGTGAGTATTGTCTGCTTTCTTTAGCCTTGTATATTGTGCTCTCCAGAATGGATGTACTCAATCTGTCAGTCAAGTATAATAATCAAATACATCACAAGTAGGCTGACATCACAAAAATATGTCATGAATGACGTATTGAAGTCCATCAGGGACTCTTAATAATCTGTCAAGTTATACAAATTGTATGTCTTTACTATTTGATAAGCATTCTTATTTTTTGGAAATTTAGATTCAGGGAGGTGCCAATGTCTGGAAATCCTCTTGTATGGAAGGTTCCTTCCTTGTGTTAAAATGAGATAGACGTATGGACGCGTGCACACACACACTCACGTGCGCACGCACAGGCCTGCACAAATTTAAAATGTGCACAACCCATATTTGGGTTTTACAAATTTATTTTAGCTAACCCATTTGGGCTTGCGCAACCTTTGTACATATATTTATGTACAAAGTAAAGAAAACTGCGTAACTCAAAAAATGGTTGCGGTAAAAATATTTGCGTAACCGTTGCGCGAACGAAAAAATGGGTTACACAATTTGTGCAGGCCAGACGCATGCATGCACGCACACACACACACACACACACACACACACACACACACACACACACACACACACACGCACGCACACAGTGACCCGATCATATACCATTTTCCCCATACGGGGCGAGGGTAGTAAGCCTTGTGGACTAAATTAAGATTTCATGTTCTGAAGGAGCCATTAAATGATATGGCGAGGACAGTTTTGAAAGTGGCCGTGCAGTAAATCATTGCTACATGTACATACAGAAATAGACCTTTCCACTATCCATCCTGCATATGATGTCATAATTAACTACGTGTGATGTGTAGAATGACATCATAATGAATGACATGTTGATAAGTACATCACAAACGCGTATTTGAAGATGGACTATGCCTTGTTGTACGCATTGTATGTCTACTATTTAATAAATATTCTTTTGAATATTTTGAAAGTAATATGACTGGGCATATGGCAGCAAAAGCACTAAGTCAAATTAGTTACAAAATATTCATCAGCTTACCTGTTTAGTTTTCAGGAAATTAATAGTTAGGGCATTCGGGGATCGATCAATCCCAACGCGGCGAAATGTGGGTGGAGCTTAAATAGAGATGGGCGGAGAATAGCTAAAACTGGAAAGGTCCATTGTATTGTTTGATAATTTCAGTTTAGCGCATGACGTGGAGTGTTTCGTGCCATTGGAGAAAATATCACAAGTGCCTCTTCCTAAAGGAACTAAGCTGTTACGGCCTGGAGAAGTTGTTACAGTAAAAGTGCTTCAGTACGTAGTAATTAACCGACTATTTCATGATTAATTATAGATTGAATATTTATTACAGTCTATAAGTGAGAGTCTGTTAATAATCCAGTAGCAACATGCTGCTTCAATGGAGGGATCTGATCTGTCACTCAAGTATCAGACGCCATAATCAATTACTTCACTAGTTAGCTGATCTCACAATCATAATAATGTAAAGCTCCGGCATGAAGCTCGAAAAGTTTGTCAAGTGTACGAATTGTTTGTCTGATAAATTTACAATTTTAAAAAACAACTGTTAAATATTTTTAAACTAATTTATCTGTGCCCATAGGCAGCAACAGCCCCCGGGCAAATTAGTTTCAAAATATTTTACAGCTTACCTGTACAGTTACTTTGAAATTGGGATACTGGTAATTCAGGGTTCAAAGTATATAAAAGTGTGGGTGGAGCGTGGCTAGAAATAGATCCATCCAATAAAACTGAACCTCTTGAGTGCTTTGTGGCATCTTCAAATAAATTCACCTTTCCAGAGTAGCCACCCATATGACATCATAATGAACTGCGTGATGTGTACAATGACATAATGAATGACGTCGATAATTATGTCACGAACGCATATTTGAAGACGGTCTATGCGTTGTTGTACAAATTGTTTGCTTTTACTATTTAATAAATATTATGTTGAATATTTTGCAACTAATTTGACTGGGCGCTGTTGCTGCCTTAGGCAGCAACAGCACCCAGTCAAATTAGTTACAAAATATTCAACAGCTTCCATGTATAGTTTTCAGGAAATTGATAGCTCGGGCATTTGGGGATCGATCAATCCCAACATGGTGTGGTGTGGGTGGAGCTTAGCTAGTAATGGGCGGGGCATAGCTAAAAATGGAAAGGTCCATTCTACTCCCAGAACCCTTACCACTCTGATGTCAAAATTTTTAATTTTCAAATTAATGTGAAAAATTAACTAGTATTTCTTTGTTAACAAATTTGGTGGAAGATGGTGCTGTTGTAGACAGCAACATCTTCCACCAAAATTGTTGAAAAATGTACACCAGTTTCTTTGCTATTGACACCATAAAAGATAGAATATTGACACCAGAGTGGTACGGTTAAAGGCATACCTTCACACCAGAATGCTTGAAAGTGGAATTGTTAAAATTTTATACTTTTAGGGGGCTTAAATTGTGGACCTCAATATAATGAAATGAAATAAATATTACCGTTCTCTATGGAGTCTGTGTGTAACAGTCTAGATGAGTGTCAGAATATGAACTGCATTCTGTAGAGTCGGTGTAACACTCTAGACGAGTCTCAGAATATGACATGGTTTCTATCAGCCGTGGATCTAATCTTTTTTTTATACTTAACTGGTGGTGGCGGAGTGAGCCCATTTTTAAGAGTTAACTCCCTTGAAATTTTGGATCCGCCCCTGTCTATGGAGTCTGCGTAACAGTCTAGATGCATGTCAGAATATAAACTGGTCTGTGGGGTTGGTGTGTAACGGTCTAGCAATGTCTTCCAAATTCAAATCCACTTATATTCAGAATATTCAACAAAACATTTCTTAAACTGTGTTCAAAACTGCCTAACTAACATGTTTCTGTTTTTGTTTGAGAAACATGATAACTTATTTCTGAGGGTCTCAGAATATGAAAATTGGTTTTGTTGCAAATTATTGTCTACTGCTCTAACTATCTTGTTAAAATAAATTAACTACATGTCTTACTTTGTCGCTTTGCTCCGACAAATCTCAGACAATTGACTTAATTGGATGGATTCAATCTGTTACTGAAGTATATGATGTCATAATCAATTACTTAATCAATCCCATGTAGGATCACGTCACACCCAAAAATGTGTAAAGATTGACATATTGTATTATCCATCAAGTGTCCAAATTGTATGTCTGTTAATAAATTGTCTGTTGAATATTTTGAAACTAATTTGACAGGGTACTTTTGCTGCCATAGGCAGCAACAGCACCCAGTCAAATTATTTTCAAAATATTCAACATGTTACCAGTATAGGTAGCTTGAAATTTGGATTTGGGGAATTCAGATTTAAAATATATAGATCTATCCCAACACATGCCAAGCGTGGGCGAAGCTTAGCTGGAAATGGGCGGTGCATAACTAGAAACAGATCCCTCTGGTAATTGTAGTATTTGTTTACTGTTAACAGGTGTAAAAATAAGCAGGTGAAGGTATCCATGCTGGAACATGATACAGGTGTGACTGGCCTTGTTAAAGACAAACTGAAACTACGTGCTGAGGAGGCAGTGATTGAAAAACTAAAGAAACAGGAAAGGCGTATGAGGCTCCAAGAAACAAGGAATGCGGTTTCAAAAACTGAAACTAAGAAATCCGATATCAAACCACCGACAGTCTTACCTGTTAAAGATAGGACATCTGAGAGCGAAAAATCAAACCGTACTAGTGATTCTGATGATGAACCTGTAGATGATGATGAGGCGGAGGAAGAAGAAGAGAGTAATGAAGTTTATGAGGAAGAGGAAAGTGACAATGATGATGAAGTGGATGATGATAATGATGGTGAGGAAAATGATGATGGCTCTGAAGAGGAGGAGGCTGATGATGATGGTGAGGAGGAGAAGGAGGAAGAGGATGATGAAAACTCTGATGTATCTGAAGAGGATGAGGTGGAGGATGATAGTGACAGTAATAAGAAAAATGTGATGCTAATTAAAGGAAAAGAGAAGAAAACAAGTGTGGATAGTAAAGACACAAAATTGAATCTTACTCGGGAAAGACAAAGTGATAATAAAAGTGACAGAATAAGTGGGCATGAAAGGACTAGCAATAATACTAGTTTAGACGCTTCTAAAAGTAGTAAAAGAAAATTAGACAATTCTGCGATGGTTTCATTAGATTCTAAAAAAAAAAGGTTGAAATGTGGAGCTGTTGAGGATGTGAAGCCATCAGATCACACTGTTAAGGTAGGAAGTAACATATTAAGTGTCTCTCTCTCTACTGAATTTCTTCAGATGACATTTTCCATACGGCTTAACTCTGGATATACTCAATATTTTGAAAATAATTTGACTGAAAGTTGTTGGTGACTCAGCCAGCAACAACTTTCAGTCAAATTGTTTTCAAAATATTCAACAGGTCCAAAGCTATTGCCCATTGAATTTATTGTCTGTTGGCTTGGAGCACTCAACCAGTTAAATTTTATTAATTGGCTTCCTTTTATGAATTTTCTATTTGTCCCAAAACAGCATTCATAGTCACCGAAGATGTGGTACAATCTATCTATTTGTGCATGAGCATTCATCTTTGTGTTTGTGTGTAAATCTGTGTGTTCCTATATTCACCAGTATAGATTCATGTCAAATTTATTATGTGGAATCCAATACTGTTGACAAGAACTAGCTTGCCTTTCTGCAAAATCTGCCCCTATTCATCAGATTTATCTCAAATGAAAAACTGTTAAATTGTTAAATTTAGAATGTATGTGTGAATTTGTATCACATTTGTTCCACGAATACCTTTGGAACAAGAGCTCGCATACGAATGCATTACTGAAAAAGCTGTCTGCTTTTATGAAGATCATGAAATTCATAAAAATTGTGCTAAAGCAGATAAGGTTCTTTTCTCTTTTATTTTACCAGTCACCTTTCCTTCCTTTGCTCCTCTAACCTAATATTCTGCCTCAAACTGCCATGTCATATACCATTACCTCTACTTCCTAGACGACTCTCACCTAATCTATCACAACCTGCCCAGACCTGCCATACATTGCTCTCTCTCCTACCCATGCTGCTCTAACCTACTCTCTTATCATATCCTGCCATGAATTACCATTTCCTCGTGTTCCACTTGAGCCAACATCCTACTGTATCCTAACATATTCTACTTTGCTGTGCACTACCTTCTTTCACACCATAGGCATTACTTACAACTAATAGATATCTTGGCCGCACTATTCAGCATGTTGTTACCTTTCTAGTTTATCAAACCATTGAGGTACCATACCTAAATCTCACAAAATGTACAATTATTCTTTTACCAGTCCTCTCCATCATCCACTGCTGGTGTAGCCAGACTTCAGCTGTCTGAAGGCTTTAGTTGGGATACAGAGTTCAATATGCCTAATCAGAAGGAGCATGCTGGTGGGGCAATGAGCAGTGATGAGTCTGATCATGAAGACAATTCCAAGGTCAGTATTTCTCATAGCACCGACAATTTATGTCATATCTTTATTGTATAATCTGGATATTATTACATATCTGTCTGTCTGTCTCATTCTGTCTGTCTGTCTGTGTGTGTCTCTGTCTGGTTGGCATACATTTTTACCATGAAAGATGTTCCTGACTTTTGTCCAGAAATCCTTTAAATAAAACTACTCCTCCTTAATCAATGGAAAAATGTCAAGGAAGCTTGGGTGAAATGATACTACGGTTGTAGACTACAGGTATTGAGAATTTGGATTAGTCAATTTATTTGGTGGCCATCTTGGGTTTCAAAAATATGTCCAGGGAATCTTTGAAATACTACCAAGATGCCCTGCCACAATTTGTCCTTTTAAAACTTAAATTTTTATTTCTGGCTAGAGATGTTGAATTTCTGACAAAAAAATCTTTATGTTTCTACATGTAGAATATAACCGTTCTACTTGAAATGACAATGCTCCGGGTGAGCAGTACAGGCCTCTTGTCAGCTTATGTTGCAATCATAATGATGTATATCTCCGTCACAAAATTCAAAAAGTCAGGCAATAATGTATAAATTGTATGCCTTTGATTCATTTAGAATTTAATAAACAGTCCGTAGAATATTTTGAAAATAATTTCGTTGGGATGGTAGCAACAGTCCCCAGTCAAATTGGTTTCAAAATGTTCATCAGCTTATCTATATACTTACATTGTATTTGCGATTCTGAAAATTCAGGATTCAAAGTATATAAATCAATTCCAATATGCTTACAAAGTGGGCGGAGCTTAGCTAGAAAAGGGTGGGTCTTAGGTAGAAATGGATTCCTCTATTATAAAATGATTGTATTATTTTTCAGAAGTATGTGAAGAAAACCAAAGCACAGAAATTCAAAGAAAAGAAAGAGAAAGAGCAACAGTTATTTGAGGTTTGTATATCTTACTCATATCTGGCTTGTATACACTACAGCTCATAAATAAATTAATGTGTTTCTAAAACAAAAACGGAAACATGTTAGTACAATTTTGAACATGATGTAAAAAATGTTCTGTTGAATATTTTGGACTTAATTTGATTGGACCCCATTGCTTCCTTATGTCTAATTAAGTCCAAAATATTCAAAAGTACATTTTATTTTGGAAACATGTAATTTCTGGGGTGCATTATACTCTGTCATGTCTGTGAGCAAAGCTACAGCAGGCTTGTATCTCACTGTGTGAGCAAAGCTACAGCAGGCTTATATATCACACTCTGTGGATAAAGCTACAGCAGGCTTGTATATCACACTCTGTGAGCAAAGCTACAGCAGGCTTGTATATCACACTCAGTGAGCAAAGCTACAGCAGGCTTGTATATCACACTCTGTGAGCAAAGCTACAGCAGGCTTGTATATCACACTCAGTGAGCAAAGCTACAGCAGGCTTGTATATCACACTCTGTGAGCAAAGCTACCCCAGGCTTGTATCTCACACTGTGAGCAAAGCTACAGCAGGCTTGAATATCACACTCGGTGAGCAAAGCTACAGCAGGCTTGTATATCACACTCTGTGAGCAAAGCTACAGCAGGCTTGTATATCACACTGAGCAAAGCTACAGCAGGCTTGTATATCACACTCTGTGAGCAAAGCTACACCAGGCTTGTATATCATACTCTGTGAGCAAAGCTACAGCAGGCTTGTATATCATACTCTGTGAGCAAAGCTACAGCAGGCTTGTATATCATACTTTGTGAGCAAAGGTACACCAGGCTTGTATAGCATACTCTGTGAGCAAAGCTATACCAAGCTTGTATATCATACTCTGTGAGCAAAGGTACACCAGGCTTGTGTATCATACTCTGTGAGCAAAGCTACAGCAGGCTTGTATATCATACTCTGTGAGCAAAGGTACACCAGGCTTGTATATCATACTCTGTGAGCAAAGCTACACCAGGCTTGTATATCATACTCTGCAAAGTTACCAAAGTCGCAACTATATATATTTATTAGTCCCCTACCAGTAAAACTTGGTTGGTTTTCCGCACTTTCTTTCGCAGTCCTTCTAGGTATTCAACTGAGAATTGGTACATTGCTTTATTATGAGAAGTTACAGACCAAGTTTGAGTTTCACGTGTATGCGTAAATCTTTTATGAATTTATGCCCCCCCCCCGCTTTCGACATAAGAAATATGAAAAATATCAGCTTGCCACACTTTTTCGCACTCATTCAAGATATTTATGGGAAAATTGATACATCGCTTTAATATAAGGAGTTACAGAGCAAGTTCGAGTTTCAGACATTTTCGTCAATTTTTCATGGAGTTATGCCTCCTTTCCTCTTATGTAATACAAAAAATATTAGTCTTCCGCACTTTTTTCGCAATCCTTCAAGGTATTCAACAGAGAATTGGTACATTGCTTTATTATGAGAAGTTACACACCATGTTCGAGTTTCACGTGTATGCGTCAATTTTTTATGGAGTTATGCCCCCCTATCGTTTTAAGAAATACAAAAAATATCAGCTTTCTGCACTTTTTCGTACTCCTTCAAGACATTTAAGGGGAAATCGGTACATCAAGTTTCAAGCATTTTCGTAAATTTTGCATGGAGTTATGCCACCTTTTGTCTTATGAAATACGAAAAATCTTAGTTTTCCATACTTTTATTATGAGACGGTACAGACAAAGTTTGAGTTTCACGTGTATGCATCAATTTTGATGGAGTTATGTCCCTTTCGACTTATGAAATACAAACATATCAGACTTTTTCGTTCTCCTTCAGCATATATAACTGAAACTTAGTATATTGCTTTGTTATGAGAAGGTACAGATCAAGTTCGAGTTTCAGCTGCTTCTGTTAATTTTTAATGGAGTTTTTGACTGTCAATCTCTAAAGATTTATATCACCAGGTAGGGGACATGTATTGCAAAGCAATACTTACAGAATGCTTGTTGTTTTACGGCTAATATTAGTACATATGCAGAAACATATCTACCCATTAACTAGTATTTTCAATTGTTAATAAAATTTAAATCTGGCTAATGGAGTGCAGAATTGACTAAATATTTAGCTAATAACATAAAGCATATGATATATAATTTTTTTATATCATTATAACCAATTACTTAAATAATGTAATTAGTAATATATTTTTTATTATATCAAATTAAGCACCTCACCACTGGCCTATTAATATTTCAATTTTACATCTCCTTTACAGGTATCGTATTAAATATTTTGAAAGTAATTTGTCTGGAAACTGTTTCTTTCTAAATATTCAATGCGTATCTGGTGTGTAATTGAAAGGCAGGTCTGTCCCTGTATAGATGAACCTGATGCTGCCTACAAAATCTCCGCTCCCCCTCAAATCCTGTCTTACATGTGATATGGCACGCTTTTTCAGCTGGAGCGTTTACAGACAAGCGGAGAGATTGTGCCACAAAGCGCTGATGATTTTGACCGTTTAATTCTTCATTCACCAAACAGCTCTCTGATCTGGCTACGATTCATGGCCTTTCACCTGGAGACAACAGAGATTGAGCAAGCCAGAGCAGTGGCTGAGAGAGCTCTAAAAACAATCAACTTCAGGTAGGGAAGTCAGAATGCCTCTTGTCGGGGGATTAATACGTCTTCCTTCTAGTATTCTGCTCCAGCGGTTTTGGTGAATTGAAAACATTACTAAAAATAGCAGAGCTTCCAAAATATCCACTAACAAAGTCAACCAATCAACTTTGATAATAAAACCCATGTTTATCACTGAAACATTAATGGTTTCTATCAGATGAAATCTGTCCAGTGATTTTTAAAGCGGTATAAGAAACAAATTGCTGACCAGATGAGCTAAAAAACCTAACTGGACGTTTGTCAATGGGGGCAGTTAATAACTTAATTAACCATTTCCTGTTCACTTTTACAAAGGGAGGTAATGAAAATATATGGTTTGTGTATGTAAGTGTTTTCCAATGCATTCTTCTAATAGAAGTCCCAGTCATATATCAGTAGATTAAAGATAACACTATACCTATTATCCCCTTAACCCTTTCACAGACAAATACCTGAAAAAGTAAATTCTTTACGATATAAAACTCTAGAATACTCTGTTGAATATTTTGAAACTAATTTAACTGGGAGCTATTGTTGTCTATGGCAGCAACAGGTTCTAGTCAAATTAGTTTGAAAACATTAAACAGCTTTCCTGTGTAGTTATCTTGAAATTTTTACACTAGCATTTCAATGATTCTGTAACCGTGATATTCAAGATGTAATGGATTCACCTTTCTTGTGTACAGTACAGCTCATAAATAAGTTAACATGTTTCGAAAACAAAAACAGAAACATGTTAGTAAGAAATATTCTGGTGAACTATCTTGAACATAAGTGGATATGAAGCCATTGCTGCCTTAGGCAGAAATGTGTTCCAATCCAATTATGTTCAAAATATTCAACAGTACATTTTACTTTGCTTTGAAAACATGTTGAGTTATTTCTGCTGTGTACTGTATGATACAGAGAGGAACAGGAGAAGCTGAACATATGGATGGCATACCTGAATCTGGAGAACATGTATGGCACACCTGAGAGTGTAGATACTATCCTGAAGAGGGCGCTGCAGTATAACGAGCCAATGAGGGTCTACCAGCAACTTGTGAATATATACATAAAGTCGGCCAAAATGCAGGTAGAAGCTTATACTTGTTTGTTTGTTAATTATTTAATGGTCATGTCGAAGGCAAAACAGGCAGTGGTCTTGACTAATGTCTATTTGCAGGCCGAGAGATTATTTTTGAGATTTTACCACTGTAGACTGATTCGATACCTGAGTCAATCATTCCAGTGGTAAATTTGTAGTCATCTCTTGGCTTGCAAATAGACATTCATTAAGCAAAATTTGTAATTTTCTTGACAAATCTTGACCATTAAAAGTTTATGCTTTTCAAATGGATAGACCAAATACGGCTTCACAATGAAGCAATATTTTCCAGTCTAATGACTTAAAGAGCTTACTTGCATGGTTGCTTTGACAATTTCATAGGCTGCTACTGTGACTCGTCTCTCTCCTATTGCATATACATTGGTTCACAACAAGTATTTGGCTCAGGATTCCTAGTTTCGCTTGTCCTTTTTAATGACCTTGAAGTGTCGAGAGCAATAGCAAAGCGTGGGTGGGGTCATTCAGATTCCCACAGGCATCCTTCCACCCGCATTTCTGTAAATATCCCCCAGTAACACTCATTATCGAGCTGTACACATAAGAGGAGACACACAAAGACGGTTATTGTACACACACACATTACGCGTAGCATAGATATTGTTTTCGTCCTGTCCATCCATCCGTACATGTGTATGTCCCAATAATCTTGTTGCTTTTCCTAAAGTTTGAGAGAGAATTGGACACAGCTTGGCTGGATGATTGGATACCACCCAAAGATTAGGTTAATATTGAAAGCTTCTGCATCGGTCACGCACAGCATGTTGAGGATTTTGAAACAAATTTGACTAGGAGCTGTTGCTACCTTACAACATCTTTTAGTCAAATTTGTTTCAAAATAATCAAAAGTTTAGCGTTGAGGCTGTTTTGAAATGGAAACACTGATTTACAGAGCGAATGGCTTTAATTAAATGTGGTAAAAAGAGCCAAATGAATTAATATTAATCAACTACTCATTTAATTATGCCCCCCGAAAATTTTGCAGGAGCATATAGTCGCCGCTTTGTCCGTTTGTCTGTTCATCCGTCCGTTCACCATATATAAGTTTGTCCAGGGCATAGCTTCAAGACTTTTTCACTTGGTATGTGGATGCATCTTAGGGAGGTGTGCGGAGTATGAAAAGTAGGTCATGCTAACCTACTTTTCATGGTCGGCTGAATATCACAGAAAATGTTTGTCCGTCCATAGTTTCAAGACTTTTGCACATATAGTCACCAAACTTGGTATGTGGATGCATCTTAGCGAGGTGTACGGAGTATGAGAAGCAGGTCAAAAGTAGGTCATGCTGACCTCCTTTTCATGGTCGGCTGAATATCACAGAAAATGTTTGTCCGTGCCATAGTTTCAAGACTTGCACATGTGCTCACCAAACTTGGTATGTGGATGCATCTTAGGGAGAAGGTGTGTAGAGTATCGTGTAGAGTATCAAAAGTAGGTCAAACATAGGTCATGCTGACCTACTTTTCATGGTCGATTGAATATCACAGAAAATGTTTGTCCGGGCTATAGTTTCAAGACTTTTTCACATATGGTCACCAAACTTGGTATGTGGATGCATCTTACGGAGAAGGTGTGCACAGTATGAAAAGTAGGTCATGCTGACCTACTTTTCATGGTCGGCTGAATATCACAGAAAATGTTTCTCCAGGCCATAGTTTCAAGACTTTCACATATGGTCACCAAACTTGGTATTGATTATTACAGAAAATATCTCTGTTCATTTTGAACATAGTTTTTATATGTATTTTTTATATTGTGCCAAGCAGTCTAACTGTGTTTATTTAGAGAAACTTAGATTTTGCTTTTATTAAGCTATCCGTAACAAATTGTTCATTAGGGCAAATCCCGCCAGACCAAAAGAAGGATGGCCCACCGAATCATTCCTACTCCCCAAATTGTGGATTTAACATCATTACCCCAAACCAACAATATTTTAAGGATGGCCTAATATGGTGATAGCTCATTGACAATTTCAAGTTCGTGTCTCTGTGTCTGAGCCACAGTTCCAAACCTTTCCCTGAAGCGTATGCCTTCGGGGTTATCCATTCAGTTTCTCTGCAGAGTATGCCTTCGAGGTTATGCATTCAGTTTCTCTGCAGAGTAAGCCTTCGAGGTTATGCATTCAGTTTCTCTGCAGAGTATGCCTTCGGGGTTATGCATTCAGTTTCTCTGCAGAGTATGCCTTCGGGGAGCATACATCAATTTATTGATTTGCTTTGTTTATCTCAGCTGTAGTTTTAAGAGTTTTTGGTATATGGAAACTAAACTTGATGCATTGAAGGCTTATACACTGAAGGTGTCTTGTTTTTGAAAAGTAGGTCAGTGTGACCTACTTTTCATGGTTCACTGAATGTTAGAGTTCTTGTTCGGGTTGTAGTTTCAAGAGTTTCTGGTATACGTGAACTAAGCTTAGTCTATGGATGCATTCTATTCTGAAGGTGTTGAGTCAGTGTGACCTACTTTTCGTGGTTTACTAAACTACCTACATAAAATCTTTGCCTGGGCTGCAGTTTCAAGAATTTTTGGTATACAGGAACTAAACTTGGTGTATTATAGGCTGAATGTGTGTTGCATATGAAAAGTAGGTCAGTGTGACATAATAGTTTCACGTTTCCCTGCTACTGCATATGGCGTCGGATAGCGTCCATCAGTTTACTAATATGCCTTGATTGATGTAATTAATTGTTTTCAACACATTATTTGGCAATAATAATGCAACTTTATTGCATTCAGAGTGAATAATAAAATGATCCGATCTGTCACACAAGTATACCCACATGTAGGCTGACGTCACAATCAAAATGACATCTATCTTGGGTATGAACATTGAAAAGTCCATCAAATGTACGAATTGTATGTCCTTGATGGATTTACTATTTATAAACATTCTGTTGAATATTTTGAAACTAATTTGACAGGGCGCTGTTACTGGCATAGGTTTGATCCACGTGAATATATAAAATGATTTTAACACTAAGCCTAACAGATCAGATATGGCAAATTCTTTATGATGTAAGCAATTCTTTTGAATATTTTGGAACTAATTTGACTGGAAGCTGTTGCTGCCATACCTCGTTCTGTGGCAGTACATGTGACCAGTTTTGGTCTTTAGCCCTCTCTTAGCTAAATTTGGCCAAGTGTATCAAAATATTTGCTTATTGAATGTCAAGAGACTGGCTTGATTATGATCTGCAAATGGACATTTCTCAGGACCACTGCTGAGGCAGGTGTTTGCATGCACGTGTGGTGTGGCCTGCATTTTGGACAGAATACCTGCATAGCATCATTCAATGATGGTTTATATTTGATTGTCAGGAGGCTGAGCAGGTGTACAACACAATGCTGCGTCGCTTCAGTGGTAAGAAAGAGATCTGGATCAGCACTGGGATCTTCTACTTCAAACAAGACAGATTAGACTCTGCCAGAAAGCTGCTTCAGAGATGCTTGAAAAGTCTGGATAAGCGTGACCGTAAGTCTAATCATTAATCCTTCCCACCAACAATAAACCGATACAACAGATTATGTACGAAATAAGAAACGCCTTGCCACCATACAAAACATACGACAGGTGTACAATGTAAGAATTATTACATTGAAGATTTTGGAAGTACATTTACTGCAATGCGTTGCTGATGTAGGCAGTAATAACTTTCAGTAAAAGTAGGTTCAAAATATTCAACAGACTGCCTGTATGATTACTTTGAATGTGTGATTCTTGGATTATAGGGATGATGATGTGCTGTCTTCTGTGGCTGCAGTACTGAAAAACATCCTGTGGCTGCAATTAGTCCTCCTTTGGCCACTGCGTCTTGTACTCGGCCAGAGTTCTTATTTCTTATCTCCTTCATGTTCTTGGTCTTCAGGATTACATACTAGTGTTAATTATTTAGCTTAAGAATATATGAAGCCTTTAATGCTCAAGATTGATCAAGTAAATTTAGATTGTTGCTTAGTGAATGTACATTTACATGCCAATCAGACTTTTTTGAAAAAACTATCACTGGAATGACTGGATCAGTTATCGAGCCAGTAATTCCAGCAGTAAATTTTCAAAAATAATCTGTTAGGTTGTATTTGTACATTCCTCAAGACCACTGTGGAGGCTACTTTTATTGGGCTGGACCATTAAAGGGTTAAATGGATCTAGATATATTCTAACATATTTTTCCTTGGTCTGCAAATGATCATTCGTTTATAGAATTTTTGTTTTCTGGATAAGTTTGACCATTAACCCTTTTATGGCCATACCAGTTGACCGACCATCTCATACCAGCCATATATGTCATCACTTTGTGAAGAATTATCAAAAATTAACATACCGCGAAAAATAAGGTGACACAAATGGACTAATCATTAGCTCACCTGGCCAGAATGGCCAAGTGAGCTTATGCCATGGCGACCGTCCGGCGTCTACGGCGTCCATCTGTCAACTTTTTTCTTTAAACGACTTCTCAAGACCCACTGGGCCGATTTCAATTATATTTGGCAGGGAGTATCCTTAGGACATAGGGATCCAAGTTTGTTAAAAAAAAGCCTATCGGCCAATTTGGCCGGTGGCCGTCTTGGATTTTGGCCGATTTTAGGAAATGTCTTTAAAAATCTTCTCCGAAACCGCTTGGTGGATCGATTCAAAACTCACGAAATATCATATAGGGCAAGAACTAAACGAAGTGTGTTCGAAGGAACTTGATTGGCCAAATGGTTCAGTGGCCATCTTGACCTAGTTTTCGGGAAAACGACTCGTTCTGCAGAACCGCTGAATGGATCGGGCTGAAATTTTGTGGATATGATTATGGACTAAGGGCCATTAAAGTTTGTTCATGGGAAGTTGATAGGTAAAAAACATGGCCGCCGTGGACCAATAAAATTTTAGTGTTTGGCTGCCATATCCAATTTTTTTATTTGATGGATTTTGAAACCAAAATTGGTTTTCTTAACTCAGCTTACTTGTCAGTCGGCTGTCGTATAGCGATGACCCTGTCCGTCTTCTGTATGTCCATCCATCCATCTGTCTGTCCGTCACCAACAATGGCAGCTCATTTTGTTATTTCTTGATGGATTGACACTAAACTTGGTCACAATGTTAATGTTGGCATCTAATATCTATGTTGTGAAAATGAAACTGATAGGGCATCAAATGCTAGAGTTATCACCCCTTAAATATTTGCAGTGTCACTTTGATAGGGCAAATACAGGTTTGTTCCCACCAGCCATTGATTTATCACCATGTCAGATTTTATTGCCATAGATTAAACTCCAATTAACAGATTAACCTTTCCATCACTGGCCAAATATTTAAGATATGTATTATGTGCTCTGACATCTATGCTCTTAAAAATATTTTGAAATGTATTTGATTGAAAGTTGTTGCTGCCTAAGGCAGCAATGACTTTCAGTCAAATTATTTTCTAAATCAACTCCAGCTCACCCTACCCCTGCTGCTAACTTGGTGATCCACCAGTTAAATGGATTGTATTCCCCCTCCTATAAAGACCACCTACCTGCCTTTAGAGACCATTTTCTTCAATTGTATTTAAACCTCAAGTAGCCGTCTGACTGCTGAGTTTTTGCAGACGACATGTTCCAACGGTTATATCTCTGCACATGATAAATATTTTGAAAACAATTGGACTGAAAGTTGTGAGTGGCTAGGCCGCCAACAACTTTTGGTCGAATTGTTTTCAAAATATTAAACAAGTCAAGAGCTTTTGAAAATAGAAATTATTGGCTGCACTGGCTTGCAGCAGTGAGACAGTTATGAAACCACCTGTTGTTAGCACTGATATTGATCATCTATTTTCGCTTAAACATTGTTCAAAATCACTAATGCAAAAAAACAGTCCAGAGATTGTTGTCAATATCTCGAAAACTAAACCATTTGACTGAAAGTCATTGGAAGTGACACCAATGGATGTAAAACTTATTTAAGATTAGTTGAACTGCCAGTGTTACAGGTGAGGGATACAGGCCCATTGGGTCTCTTGTTGTAGAATAGTTTGAAAACAATTTTCCTCTAAAAATTTGACAGCAGCCATTTTCATTTAAATTGTTTTAAAATAAATCTGTACCTTTTATACAGATCTAGAGGTGATCTCTAAATTTGCACAGCTAGAATTTGGCCATGGTGATGCGGAACGAGGACACACAATGTTTGAAAATATCATCACTAACTACCCTAAGAGGTCTGACCTGTGGTCAGTCTACATTGATATGGTGACCAAAGCTGAAGATCTGACAAGTGCAAGGTAAGAAGGGAATATTTCCTACAAACTTCATACAGCTTACAATTACATCTCATGTTTGTGAGTTAGAGATTGGATCATAAGTGTCAATAGCTTTGGTTGCATGTAATGTTCTTTTATACTACTGTATCTATTATTGAGCTTAGACAAATCCGAGACAAAGTATATTCTTTACGATATTAAAACTTACTTTGTTGAATATTTTGAAATTAATTTGTCTGGAATCCATTGCTGCCTTATTTAATCTCAAAATATTCAACAGTTTTCCTGTAGGGTTGCTTTAAAGATAAGATATGGGGAATTCAACTGTGAAAAGGTTAATATCGTAACTAGTCACACTCATTGATTTAACCCTTATAACTCTGATGTCAAAGTTTTAATTTTTCAAATTAAATTACAAGATGAAATGTTGTTAATTCTTCAATACATTTGGTGGGAGATGTAGCTGTCAATGACAGCAACATCGTCCACCAAAATTGTAGACAAATCTACACCAGTTTCTTTGCTATTGACACAGTAAGACAGTTCATTGACATGAGAGGATAAGGATGATTAACTGGTTACATTGCAAGGAAACTAGACCCAACAATGCGACCAAATGCAATGCAAAAAGAGTTTCTAAGTCAACTCTGACAACTTTGTAGATGTAATACATGACAGATCATATCCTCAATCCCATTGTGCGATATCTAATTTGATAAAAAGAGCATCTGTTATGATTATCACCAGTCAGTCAAGGCTTGGCAATATGCTTGGACTGGCCATTTACTATCAGAGCATGTACAATGTAGGGATCCCATCTGTCGCTCAAGTATCTGATGTCATAATCAAATATGTCTCATGTTAGCTGACATCACAATCTAATGATGTAGATCCGTCACGAAACTGGCAAATGTCTGACACTAAGCATCTGAATTCAAGATCATTGTTGAATTTACAATTTAAACAGCTCCAAATCAAAATCCTTTACCTTGAAATATTCTGGAAATTCAGGGTTCAAAGAATTAAAATCGATTCAAATGCACGCATGAAGCGGGAGGAGCTTAGGTAGAAATATCAGCTGTTGGCATGAATATGTCACACAGACATTTGAGGTGAACATTGTCAATGATTGTGATGTCAGTAACCCTAGAGTGGAACTAGTGGTTCATTTCTCTTTAATAGCTCAGATTTTACTGAAGCAATCTTTGTGAAGTTTGGTATATATGTTACCATTCTAGGATTTTAAGAATCTCGTTCATTTTGGAGTCAAAATGTCATGGTCATAGTGATAAGCTCTCGGCTATTGTCTTGTTAGCTCACCTGGCCTGAAAGGCCAAGTGAGCTTATGTCGTGGCGACCATCCGTCAACTTTTCCTTTAAACGACATCTTCTCAAGAACAGCTGGGCCAATTTCAATTATATTTGGCAGGAAGCATCCTTAGGGCATAGGGATCCAACTTTGTTCAAATGAAGCCGATCGGCCAATTAGGCCGGTGGCCATCTTGGATTTTGGCCGATTTTTAGAAACTTCTTTATAAATCTTCTCCGAAACCACTTGAAGAATTGAAGGAAATCTCATGAAATATGATCTAGGGCAAGAACTCAACCAAATTTGTTCAAGCGAACTTAATTGGTCAAATAGTTTGGTGGCCATCTTGGTTGACCTAGTTTTAGCGAAAATAACTTCTCCAGAACCGCTGAAGGGATCAGGCCGAAATTTGGCAGATATGATTAGGGACTAAGGGTCAGTAAAGATTGTTCAAGAGAAGTTGATCCGTCAAAAAACATGGCCGCCGTGGGCCAATCAAAATATAGCATGTTTGGCGACCATATTGGATTTTTTTATTTGATGGATTTTGAGGCCGAAATTCGTTTTATATAGATTTTTGAGTATTCTGATCTCAAATTTGAAATTTTCGAAACTGTCGGATAAACGGTTTGGCAGCCATCGTGGATCATTTTCCCGCCAAAAGCTCCCATACTAAAGCAATGGGAAATTTAAAATGTCTTCTCGAGGACTACTCGCCCGATTTGAATTATATTTGGCAGGAAGCATCCTTATGGGATAGAGATTTAATTTTGTTCAAACGAAGCCGATCTGCCAATTTGGCCGGTGGTCATCTTGGATTTCGGCCGATTTTTAGAAATGTCTTTCTCATTCTCTGAAATGGCTCGGGGAATCGATTCAAAACTTATGAAACCTCATCTAGGCAAAGAGGTAAGCCAAGTTTGTTCAAGACAACTTGATTGACTGAATGGTTCGGCAGCCATCTTGGATGACTTAGTTTTCCCGAAAACGACTTCTCCAGAACCGCTGAAAGGATCAGGCCAAAATTTGGGAGTTATGATTAGGGACTAAGGGCCATTAAAGTTTCTTCAAGGGAAGTTGCCAATCAAAATGTAGCGTGTTTGGCGGACATATTGGATTTTTTTATTTGATGGATTTTGAGGCCAAAATTGGTTCTATATATGTTTTTGGGTATTCTGAGCTCAAATTTGCAATTTTCGAAACTCGGATAAACGGTTTGGCGGCCATCTTGCATAATTTTCTCGTCAAAAGCTCCCATGCTAAAGAAATGGGAGATTTAAAATGTCTTCTCGAGAACTACCAAGCCGATTTCAATTATATTTGGCAGGAAGCATCCTTCGTGCATAAGGATCCAAGTTTGTTCAAATGAACCCGCTCGGCCAATTTGCCACGTGGCCATTTTGGATTTCGGCCAATTTCAGGAAATGTCTTTAAAAATCTTCTCCGAAACTACTTGGGGTATCTTCATCTAGGCCAAGAGGTAAGCCAATTTTGTTCAAGAGGACTTGACCAAATGGTTCGGCGACCATCTTGGATGACCTGGTTTTCACGGAAATTACCCCTCCAGAACCGCTGAAGGCATCAGGCCGAAATTTTTCCAAAGGAAGTTGATCCATCAAAAAAACATGGGTGCCGTGGGCCAATCAAAATGTAGTGTGTTTGGCGGCCATATTGCACTTGCAAAAATGTCCACAAACTCATTTAAAAGACTGCTAAACCACCCACCAACAATTTTGACAAAAATTTATGGTGCTCCAGGTGAGCGACACAGGCCCCTTGGGCCTCTTGTTAGACCAGTTGTGATAAGTAAGGGTAATATATCATCAGTCTGAATTAAACCGTTCAACATTTGAACTGGCCAAAAATGGCTTCTACAGTGGTCTTAGGAAATGGCCATTTGCAGATGAAGAGAAGAATCAGCTAGTCATTCCAGCAGGAAAAATTCAAAAATAGTCTTGTAAATTGACATTTTGTATGAGAAAATTGAAATTTCTTGCACAAATTTTAACTGGTTAAATGACTGTACAATATGGTGAATGTTTTGCAAACATGACTGAATCTGTTTATCTTATCCTCAAATGGTTTTAAAGATAATTAGCAGCAAGTCATTGATAGAGTGTGATAGATATTATGTATCAGGAAAAAGCTTAATTTGTTCAAGAAAATGTCAATTTTTTTTGTAGAAAATGTCCATTTGCTGACCAAGAGATTATTTTTCCAATTTTACCACTGGATCGACTGGGTCGGTTATCGAACCAGTCATTCCAGTGGTAAATTTTAAAAATAGTCTTCTCTTGGCCTGCAAATGGACATTTTCCAAGACCACTGCAGAAGCTGCTTTTAAAGTTAAAGGGTTATATAGCTAATGGTCAAGAAAATTACCAGTATCCATTTTGCAGACCTATAATATTTTAGAAACCTTGCTACTTGAATGGCTCGCTAACATCCAGCCATTTCACCAGTAAGTTTTCTAAAATATTCTTTTGTCCTACAAATTGATATTGCTCATGATTACCACAGAAGCCAGTTTTTTTCGGCTTGACAATTATGTATCTTATTGCTTTTCTTTACCACACAGACAACTGTATGAACGTGCAATCCACCTCAGTCTGCCAGCTCGCAAAATGAAGTTCTTCTTCAAAAAGTACCTGGCTTTTGAGACAAAGTATGGCGATGAAGACAGAGTGGAAGCGGTGAGACAGAAAGCCATAACCTATGTCGGTACCATTAGCGCACTTGATGAACTCTGACAGGGATAGATGGAAACAGGAATTTGAATGGGATCATAAAGTCAGTGGATACATTAGGACTGTAAATGACTCCTCTGATGAAAATGTAGCCAGCAAGTCTCAGATGTTATCTAAGTGCACACAGATCAAAGTGTGCTGAACCGTCAGGTTATCCATCAAATCACAGGATCGAGTCAGGTTATCCATCAAATCACAGCATCGAAATTTCAAGCCAATTATACGTGTTCGCAGCTGAAATTACTGACTGGCAATGCTACCACAATGGACCTTTACAGAGTAATGACGTCATAATCAACTAAGCGGCGTGTAGCATGACGTCATAATCATTACATCATAAATGATTCTATACGGCCGGTCCTTAACTCTTAATAGTCCGAAACGTTTTACAAATTGTATGTGTCTACCATTTAATAAACATGCTGTTGAATATTTCCGAAAGAGTTGGTCCCGATCCCAGGATGATTCATAATAAGGAAAAATTAGTTACCTCTCCGGGATATAGAAATTGTTTGACCGTCAGTTAGTGCTGAAGAAGTGACCGAGATGGTCACGAAAGCTACACTCAAACAATTTCTACATCCCGGAGAGGTAACTAATTTTTCCTTATTATGCTGTTGAATATTTTGAAACGAATTTGATTGGGCGCTGTTGCTGGGCGGAGCATGGCTAAAACTGGAAAGGTCCATTAGCAACAGCTTCAAGTTATTTTCAATGTATGTAACTGAATATACCGGAACAGAGCTTGCCTTAATTTGAGATCTGCCTCTGCAGTCGCCCTGCGGTCAGTGATTGTGGCTATTATTATTCGCACACTGTAATTGGAAGCGGGTATCTGGGTCTGTTTCTCAAAAACTACTTATACAGATTTGGCTCAAATTTTAATACAACAGGATCCTAGCTTGACAGGATTTCCAGACTTTAGCCGTGTTCCAGATCAGATCAAATGCTGGATCAATGACGGAATCCAGTTTTGGCTATGCCCTGCCCATCTCTATCCAAGCTCCACCCACACTTCACTGTTGGGATCGATCAATCCCTGAAATCCCCACAACATAGAATGTCATGTCTGTACACTAGGATTCCACAATCGGTGTAATCTGAAAAATAAGTCTTCATTGTGACACAGATGGGAAAGCGAGGTTTTGTAATCTCCGATTGCTTGTGTTTTACAATTTGTCTCCATATTCTGTAACCTACTCTTCTCAAAGTACAACACTTATGAAGTGAATTGATATTTCAGTTTGAAACAGCTGCTGCTGTCATCTGTTGTATTACAGGAAAGTAGTAGTTTTCCAAAACAATGTAAAATGATCTTAGTTATCATACTATCAGGAATTGAATGGGCGGTCGAGAATGTGGCAGTAAAAGGCTTAATATTAAAAATAATCTGAAGATAGACAATTTCATCTAGCAGGTCTAGTTTATCTCGATATATTTTTAACATGTATATACACAATGGCCTGTTTTATGCCTATATACATAACCATTTTATGCCTGAAACACCAAGGGCTTAATCTCGATTTAACCATACAGGAAGGTGAATATTGTTGAAAAATAATTTGACTGCACAGCATTGCTACCTTAAAGCTGAAGTGTCATCTTTTAAGAAACAATTCTTCACAAAAATAACACAAATTATAGAATATTGTAATAATTGTTTCTTAAAAGACGAGGCTTCATTCAGCTTTAAGCATCAACACCCTCCACTCATGAATTGCAAGATAGTCAACAAAATATTAAATTGTAAAGAATTTGATATATCTGGTTTCAATGGTTAACATTAAATTCAAAATACTATGAGAAAAACTAGTAGCTCTTGAATGCATGCTGCTTTTATTGTAAATTATAATTTACTGTATAAGTAAGACCTCCAGTGGAATAAAAGAATTTCTGAAAGACTTGATGTTTGTTGATTAAAACATAGGCTTTCTTTTCTTCATACAGTAAAGATCAGAACTATCACAATCACAGAGTTAATCCTTTAACAGTGAAGATTGATCAAGAAGTGCAATGATAAGCTCGGTTATCGTGTCCGACACTGGTGGTAAATTTTTTAAAAATAGTCCTCTCATAGCCTGTAAATGGACATTTCTAAATAGAACTCCAGAAGCCATTTTTGGCTGACTCGACCATTAAATAAACAAGGGGCCTGTATCCTCACCTGGAACATAGGCATTTCAACTGCAATCGCCATCGCCTATAAGTAGAACCCAGTTCCAATAATTTGGCCAGAACAAGGATGTGTCCTACCAAATTTGATTAAAATTGGTCCAGTGTTTCAAGAAGATATTTTACCAATTTATCTGCTTGTTAGCTCGCTTATGCCGTGGCGACCGTCCGTCGTGTGTCCGTTCGTCATCCATCCATCAACTTATGCCTTTAAATTACTTCTCAAGAACCACTCGGCCAATTTGAATTATATATGGCAGGAAGCATCCTTAGGGCATAGGGACCAAGTTTGTTGAAATGAAGCTGATCGTCCAATTTGGCAGCGGCCATCTTGGATTTTGGCCGATTTTAGGAAACGTTTTTAAAAATCTCCGAAACCACTGGGAATCGATTCAAAACTCATGAAACATTATCTAGGGAGAGGTAAGCCAAGTCTGTTCAAGAAGACTTGATTGACCAAATGGTTCGGTGGCCATCTTCGAAACTGTCGGATAAACGGTTTGGTGGCCATCTTGGATTATTTTCCCGCCAAAGGCGTACTAAATGGGAAATCTAAAATGTCATTTGGAGAACTGCTAGACCGATTTCAATTATATTTGGCAGGAAGCGTCCTTAGGGCATAGGGATCCAAGTTTGTTCAAATGAAGCCGATCGACCAATTTTCCATCTTGGATTTAGCCGTCTTTAAAAATCTTCTCCGAAACGGCTTGGGGTATCGATTCAAAACTCATAAAGGCTCAGCTAGGGAAAGATGTAAGCCAAGTTTCTTGAAGAAGACTTCATTGACGAATGTTTCAGCGCCCATCTTTGATGACCTAGTTTTCCTGAAAACGACTTCTCCAGAAACGCTGAAGGGATCAGGCCGAAATTTGGGAGATACGATTAGGGACTAAGGGCCATTACAGATAGTGCAAGGGAAGTTGATCCGTCAAAAAACATGGCCGCCGTGGGCAAATCAAAATGTAGCGTGTTTGGCGGCCATATTGGATTTTTTTATTTGATGGATTTTGAGGCCGAAATTGATTTTATATATGTTTTTAAGTATCCCGGTCTCAAATTTGCAATTTTCGAAACTGGCGGATAAACGGGTTGCCAACCATCTTGGAAAATTTTCCAGCAAAAAGCTCCCATACTAAAGCAATGGGAAATTTCAAATATCTTCTCGAGAACTACTGGGCCGATTTCAATTATATTTGGTAGGAAACATCCTTAGGGCATGAAGATTTAAGTTTTTTCAAAATAAGCCGATCAACCAATTTGGCTGGCGGTCATCATGGATTTTGTCATGGAAATGTCTTTAAAAATCTTCGGCGAAACTGTTTGAGCGATTAATTCAAAACTCATAAAATATCATTTAGGGCATGAGCTGAACCAAGTTTGTTCAAGGGAACTTGCTTTGCCAAATGGTTGGGTGGCCATCTTGGATATCCTGGATTTCATGAACGCAACTGTCTCTAGAGCCACTGACTAGATTGGACCAAACTTTGGGAGATATGATATTGATGACTAAGGGCCATTAATGTTTGTTCAAGAGAAGTTGATACATAAAGAAACATGGCCTCTGTTTTCTTGTTACAAGTCTGCTCAACTCATTAGAGTTCTACTTATTGTTAATGACCATTCTAGTTGAGATGCCTATGGTACAGGTGAGTGATACAGGCCCCTTGGGCATCTTGTTTCAAGTGGCAAATTTGAAATCGGCATACCCCAAAACCTATATAAAACCAATTTCGGCTTCACAATCCATCAAGAAAATTCCAAAATGCATGATTGGTCAATGGGGCAATGTTTACGCACTAACTTCCCTTGGACAAACTTGAATGAGCTTTAGTCCGTAATCATACTTCTCAAATTTCAGCCCGATCCCTTCAGCAATTCAGGAGGTCAACAACTTCTTTAAAACTAGGTCATAAGATGGCTGTCGAAACACTTCACCAATCAAGTTCCCTCAAACAGACTTGGTTCCGCTATTGGCTCGCCCTAGATGATGTTTCATGAGTTTCGAATCAATCCGTTAAGCTGTTTCGAAGAAGTTTTTTAAGGCGTTTCTAAAAATCAGACAAAATCCAAGATGGCAATCATCGGCCAAATTTGCTGACCAGCTTCATTTGAACACACTTGGATCTCTGCTATAAGGATGGTTCCTGCCAAAGATAATTGAAATTGGCCGAGTAGTTCTCAAGAAGACATTTCCTCTATGGGAGTTTTTGGTGGGAAAATGATCCACGATTGCCGCCAAACAGTTTATGTCAGTTTCGAAAGTAGAAAATTTCAAAACAGCATACCAAAAAACCTATATAAAACCAATTTCATCTTTAAAATCCATCAAAAGTTGCAATACGGTCGCCAAACACGCTACATTTTAATTGGTCCACAGTGGCCATGTTTTTTTACGAATCGCCTTCCCTTGAACAAATTTACTAAATAATAGCCCTTAGTGCATAATCCACCAAATTTTGGCCCAATCCATTCAGTGGTTCTGGAGAAGTCTCACAAAAACGAGAATGGCCAATCCAGTGCCTTTGAACAAATTTGGTTCAGCTGTTGCCCTAGGTGATATTTCATGAGTTTTGAATCAATCCCAAGCAGTTTCAGAGGTTTTTAAAGATGTTTCTAAAAATAGCCCAAAATCCCAGATGGCCATCGGTCAAATTGGCCGATCGGCTTTGTTTGAACAAACATGGATCTCTGCCATAATGATGCTTGCTGCCATATATAATTGCATCTTGAGAAGTCTTAAAGAAGTTGATGGACGAAAGACAGTTGCCACGACATAAGCTCACTTTGCCTTTTAGGCCAGGTGAGCTAATAAACTCTCATGGATCTTGTGGGTTAAACTAGGCTTAGTTAACTTATATGTGATGACTTGAAAATGGCTCAGACTTAGTGATAATAATAACAAGAGCACTGTAGTGGCAACACTTTGTAATCAGTTCATATCATTGTCATCATCATCATTGTTATCCTCTTCATTATCACTGTCCATATCTTCTTCACTGGTAATATCTGGATCATCAGCCTGTGATTGACACTTAGGACACTCACAAGTGAACAGGTAGTTCTCTCTACAAACAGAAACAAGACCAGCCACAGGTGAACAGTGAGGTAGTTACTCAAGCTGAAGGCTGGCATCATGATTGGGGTGGGCACTCACGCATTGTCATGAACATAATCCCATGCACGCACATGGCTAACAGGATGTATTTGTAGACACAAAGATATAAGCTATGCCCTATGATCACCTCGTGAAGTTTCACTACTCCATATATAATTTAATTTAGTGATTGAAAGGAAACAAAAACATAATCTCCCGTTTACACAGGTAAAGTGAAACACAAGTCAAACTGAAATGACTAAATCCATGTTGTTGAAAATACAGGTCAGAACGGTATACAAGCATTGTAACGTTGAAATAATTTACTGTTGCTATATCTAATGTCTAGTTACCTGATAATAATTTTGCTGTAACAAGACTTTTCTAAAATAGATCAACACCAGCGTAGAATGCAGCTTGGTTATCACATAGGCTCGTTAAATCAAAGCTAAACTAGGATTCAATGACAACAATAAATTTCCCAGAAAATATGATTCAGAAGTTAAATATGGCAGCTACTGAATAGTTCGAAAACAATATGTCTGAAGATTGTTGATACTTTACACACTAAAAAGCTTCAGTCAAGTGGTTTTAGAACAATTAGCATGTTGTATAGTCATTATCACCTATTCCATGGAGAGTGAAATATTTGTGAACGTTATAGGTAATTAACTCGCTCTCACCTGAGAGATTTTTGTCGGCTATGACGGCTTCTTTCCCTGTCACACTCGTCCAGGTAACAGATATGAATCTCCTGCAAATAGCATTTTTGTTTGTGAAATATTTTATATGACATGCTATTTTAGGCCAACAGTGTTATAAATATACAGGGATACATTACAGAGCTATGAATACACAGGTGTAAATTTCATGAAGCTTTCGGTGGTGAAATATTCTACGGTTGCTATGCCAATGGTGACCCTGACATTAACCCATTGCCAGCTAAATATATAATTTAAGAGATGTCAGACTGAATTAACATTTCTTAATTTTGAAAAAAGAATTTACATTAATTTACATTATTACACTATGTCACTCTAGATGATAATGGTCGAGGGTGCCTCATGCAATGGCATTTCTGACCCCTCGTGATTGTATCTTTTTGTGACTGCAAATTTTAGTTTGAGGTCAAAACATCAAACATCAGTGTCATGGGGTCATTTACTTAATACCAAAATACATATTTTCGTCGATAACCCTGCAATGCAAGAAGATAGAATCAAAATTTAGTTTCAGGTCAAAAGTTCAAATGTTGAGGTCACTGGGTCACTTAGTTCATACTGTAATACAACACTTTCGTCGATACCGCTGCAATACAAGAAGGGAGAATCACCAAATCTATAACATAACATATTGTGCTTGGCTAGAACCAAAATTTAGTTTCAGATCAAAAGTCCAAATGTTGTTCATGGGTTTACTGGCCGACTAATTATTTGATGCATCGAAGCTATACAGACTTGTTCATCAACATGGTCAATCTGTCTCTTATGTAAATAACTGTTTATTATCCACACACATATTTAACACATAGAAACTTAATTCAATTAAATCATAATTTTCGTAATAATAAATTATTTAAGGATCATAAATATATATTAACTCCTTAACACTTAAGCTGGGGAAAATGGGCTTCTGTCCTGCTCTTGAGAAATGTCCATTTTCAGACCAAGAGAAGCCTGTTTCTGAAGTCTAGCATTGGAATGATTAGCTCAATAACAGCCAGTCATTCCAGTGATAGATTTTCAAAAAATAATATCTTGGTCTGCAAATGGACATTTTCAATGAGAAAATAAGCATTGTTTTGACAAATTTTGATGTTAAAGTGTTAAACCGGCTATACATACTTGTCCCTCTTGGATATCTGTGATGGCTTGTAGGGCCATCGTGTGGTCGCTGTGCGGGAATGTGATTTCTGCATTAGCTATACAGCTATGATTACCTACAAAACAATCAGTACAAGTGTTACTGATTAGCAGAGCTTCCAAAGCGGCAGCATCTTGAAGTTGGATGCCAGGCTGGGTACTACTTCTGTGATCTAAACGCAGCATTCACCTTTTAACCCTCGATTTAAAATTTAAATTTTCTCATAGAAAATATCCATTTACAGACCAAGAAGACGTTGCAAATTTACCACTAGAATGACTGGCTCGGTTATCGAGCCAGTCATTCCTGTGGTAAATTTTCAAAAATAGTCTGATTTGCAAATTGACATTTCCCAAGACCACTGGCAGAAGACGCTTTTGACTGACTTGAATGCTAAAGGGTTAAAAAAATTACAATTTATGTATCAAAACATGTAAGCACAGAGAAACCTGTCTATACAGGTCACCCCGGCACTATTGTCTCGCTATGAAGGGAAAAGCAAGACAGGGATTACAAATTCCCGCGTCGTCGTCGGCGGTGGTGGCATGTCATTTGTGTTAAGGTGTTTCATTAGCCTTATTAGTCAAGAATGGCCCATCAGATTTCAATGAAACTTTACAGACTGGTTCTATCCAATGCAGGGATCCGATCTTCATCATTACTAAGCAGATTTTCGGGGAATTTCTCATGTTTTTTTCACGGTTTTGGACGTAGAATATTTTCGATGATATTTGCGTTAAAGTTTTTATTAACCTTATTAATCAACATCAGATTTTAATGAAACTTTACTGACTGGTTCTATCCAATGCATGGATGCAATCCTCAGCATTACTAAGCAGATGTTCTGTAAATTTCTCATGTTTTTTTCATGGCTTTGGATCTTTTTGCGGTAGTTTTTTATTGGCCTTATTAGTCAACAATTGCTCATCAGATCTTCTTTTGGGGTGTATTTCTCATGGGTTTTTTCATGGTTTTGGACTTTGAATATCTTCTGTTACAGTTGTTCATTAATATGAGTTATTTTTAATTGCCTTATTTTACAACAATGCCTCATCGGATATCAAGGAAACTTTACAGACATGCTCTATGCTATATATGGATGCATTCCCCATCTTTACTATTTAGATTTGTGAGGAATTTCTCATGTTTTTTTCGGTGTTTTGGAAACCGTGTAAATGGAATAGTAGATTAACAGATCCTATTATTTAACTTCTTTTAGATCAAATCTACAAAATCTACATGTAACTCAATTCTGTTACAATTAACATATTGCTGATCATCAATTCAAAGATCCAATTCGCATCATTACGGTTTTGGACTTAGATGATTGTTTTAACATTTTAAAATTGATAGTGGCTCGGTTTTATAGGCAATGAGAGGACTTCAAAGAATTACAAAATATGCGATCATTGGAGTCAGTGTATGGACATAGACATTGCTATAGAGTATGCCATTTACAGACCAAGAAGACGTAACAAATTTACCACTAGAATGACTGCCTCGGTTATCGAGCCAGTCATTCCTGTGGTAAATTTTCAAAAATAGTCATTGATTTGCAAATTGATATTTCCCAAGACCACTGGCAGAAGACGCTTTTGACCAGCTTCATTGCTAAAGGGTTAAAAAAATTACAATTTATGTATCAAAACATGTAAGCACAGAGAAACCTGTCTATACAGGTCACCCCGGCACTGAGCAGCCGCTTCAAATGTACTGTTGTACTGCTTTAGGGACTCAAATAAAGTGATTTAGTGGAGGTTTTTATACAGAGATGGTCTCTAAAGCAGGTTTGTTCATACATGACTAACGTGATTCACAATAGCGATACACTGCCTCAAATGAATATAAAGTACAATAGCACCTCTATGTGACCACCTTAGGTAGCTCAAACAGTAGCCTATAGACATCCAGACTTTTAACCCTTTAATATATTATTCTAGCTAGTCATTCCAGTGCTAAATTTTCAAAAATAGTCTCTTGGACAGCAAATAGGCATTCAACACACAAAATTTAACTTTTTTTACCCAATTTAACCATTAATGGTTAATGTGACTTGCTATAGAGTATGCCTTTGAAACCAGAAGATGGCGATTCCTAAACACCTGTTATTCAATTGTCTAATGAAATTAGTCTTTTGGCTCCAAATCGCAGGTGATCTCTCAAGTTGTTTTAACACTAATGGTAAAAACAAATTTGTAGTGGTTTTTATTGATGATCATTTCCAGCCCAAGGAGATTTTTGAAATCTTAACACGGAAATGATTGGTTTGATAACCGTGCCAGTCATTCCAGGAAAGAACTTAAACAAATAGTCTATTCTTGGGCTGCAAATCAACATTTTTACTAATCAAAAAATCTAATTCTCTCGACAAATCTTGACCTTTAACTGTGTGATTGCCGAGTTTTTGCAGAAGGCATATTCCACTGGCTATATCTCTGGACCGGATAAATATTTTGAAAACAACTTGACTGAAAGTTGTTAGTGTAAGCCACCAACCAACAACTTTCAGTCAAATTGTTTACAAAACATTCAACAAGTCAAACATTTTTACTCATTGAAATTCTTATCGGGTAACTTGCAGCAGTGGAGCAGTTAATGTGTTAACTGTACACTGGATGTCACAGATACTTACAGGCACTCAGAAGTGTTACCAGTATACTGGATGTCACAGATACTTACAGGCACTCTGAAGTGTTACCAGTATACTGGATGTCACAGATACTTACAGGCACTCAGAAGTGTTACCAGTATACTGGATGTCACAGATACTTACAGGTACTCTGACAAGTGTTACCAGTATACTGGATGTCACAGATACTTACAGGCACTCAGAAGTGTTACCAGTATACTGGATGTCACAGATACTTACAGGTACTCAGAAGTGTTACCTGTATACTGGATGTCACAGATACTTACAGGCACTCAGAAGTGTTCTGTAGTGTTAACTGTATACTGGATGTCACAGATACTTACAGGCACTCTGAAGTGTTACCAGTATACTGGATGTCACAGATACTTACAGGCACTCTGAAGTGTTACCAGTATACTGGATGTCACAGATACTTACAGGCACTCTGAAGTGTTACCAGTATACTGGATGTCACAGATACTTACAGGTACTCAGAAGTGTTACCTGTATACTGGATGTCACAGATACTTACAGGCACTCAGAAGTGTTAACTGTATACTGGATGTCACAGATACTTACAGGCACTCTGAAGTGTTACCAGTATACTGGATGTCACAGATACTTACAGGCACTCTGAAGTGTTACCAGTATACTGGATGTCACAGATACTTACAGGCACTCTGAAGTGTTACCAGTATACTGGATGTCACAGATACTTACAGGTACTCAGAAGTGTTACCTGTATACTGGATGTCACAGATACTTACAGACACTCAGAAGTGTTAACTGTATACTGGATGTCACAGATACTTACAGGCACTCTGAAGTGTTACCAGTATACTGGATGTCACAGATACTTACAGGTACTCTGAAGTGTTAACTGTATACTGGATGTCACAGATACTTACAGGCACTCTGAAGTGTTACCAGTATACTGGATGTCACAGATACTTACAGGCACTCTGACAAGTGTTAACTGTATACTGGATGTCACAGATACTTACAGGCACTCTGAAGTGTTACCAGTATACTGGATGTCACAGATACTTACAGGCACTCTGACAAGTGTTAACTGTATACTGGATGTCACAGATACTTACAGGCACTCTGAAGTGTTACCAGTATACTGGATGTCACAGATACTTACAGGCACTCTGAAGTGTTACCAGTATACTGGATGTCACAGATACTTACAGTTACTCTGAAGTGTTACCAGTATACTGGATGTCACAGATACTTACAGGCACTCTGAAGTGTTGCCAGTATACTGGATGTCACAGATACTTACAGGTACTCTGAAGTGTTACCAGTATACTGGATGTCACAGATACTTACAGGCACTCTGACAAGTGTTAACTGTATACTGGATGTCACAGATACTTACAGGCACTCTGAAGTGTTACCAGTATACTGGATGTCACAGATACTTACAGGCACTCTGAAGTGTTACCAGTATACTGGATGTCACAGATACTTACAGGTACTCTGAAGTGTTACCAGTATACTGGATGTCACAGATACTTACAAGCACTCTGACAAGTGTTAACTGTATACTGGATGTCACAGATACTTACAGGCACTCTGAAGTGTTACCAGTATACTGGATGTCACAGATACTTACAGGTACTCTGAAGTGTTAACTGTATACTGGATGTCACAGACACTTACAGGTACTCTGAAGTGTTAACTGTATACTGGATGTCACAGATACTTACAGGTACTCTGAAGTGTTACCAGTATACTGGATGTCACAGATACTTACAGGCACTCAGAAGTGTTAACTGTATACTGGATGTCACAGATACTTACAGGCACTCAGGATGTCACAGATACTTACAGACACTGACAAGTGTTAATTGTATACTGGATGTCACAGACACTCAGAAGTGTTACCAGTATACTGGATGTCACAGATACTTACAGGCACTCTGAAGTGTTACCAGTATACTGGATGTCACAGATACTTACAGGCACTCTGAAGTGTTAACTGTATACTGGATGTCACAGATACTTACAGGCACTCTGAAGTGTTAACTGTATACTGGATGTCACAGATACTTACAGGCACTCTGACAAGTGTTAACTGTATACTGGATGTCACAGATACTTACAGGCACTCTGAAGTATTACCTGTATACTGGATGTCACAGATACTTACAGGCACTCTGAAGTGTTAACTGTATACTGGATGTCACAGATACTTACAGGCACTCTGAAGTGTTACCAGTATACTGGATGTCACAGACACTCACAGGCACTCTGAAGTGTTAACTGTATACTGGATGTCACAGATACTTACAGGCACTCAGGATGTCACAGATACTTACAGGCACTCTGAAGCAGATACAGCCCAGTCCCTTCACAGTTCAAAAACGGGCCAGAAACTGAAACACATAACACACATGCATTTCCAGATTACTGCTAGATATAAACTAACAAAAATAATTTTTACGTTGGAAAGACAATGGAGAGTATCTTACACAAAAGGCTACTGTATCACTTGAAAAAAGAAAACCCCATAGGGGATGAGCAAAATGGCTCCTGGAGCTATTGCTCCACTGAAGATCAAACAGCCTATCTAACTCAGTGCATTGATGAGGCATTCCAAGTCGAGCAAGACAAGTAAGCATTACTGTATGGGTGGACTTACAAAAGGCCTTTGAAAAGGTTTAGAAAGATGAGCAGCTGAGGATCTGTACTACTCAATGGGATACAAAGCAAGAAATTACTCATTTGACATGGAGTAACTCATGGTGGACTGTGTCTCTGGTCTTCATGACTGATCTTCTGCCGTGAAAATCTGGAAATGTTGGAGCTGACAGACTGGCCAAGAAGGAATACAACCAAAACACATAAGAACTGAGCAGTCAGCTATGATAAACTGAAGCTGACCATCTCTTAAGGATCCACTCAGTCTGTCTCAAAGAAAGCAAACAATCTTGTTTCAGGTTATGGACAGCGCACAAGAGGGGCAGGCAACATTTACCTCCAAAAGCTGAAAGTTGCTTACAGATCTCTCTGCATATGTCAAAGTGTAGAGGAAACAACATTTCCTTTCAGACCAAAATCTATGGTACCCGCACTGAAGAAAGGCTACATGGGGGCTTGGAACACCCAAGAGGGAACTGCTTCCATCGCTGTTCAATCTGGAGGTAATTTGTCAAGTGCTCATGATTACACAGATAACATAATAGAGGGATCCATTTCTAGCTATGCCACGCCCATTTCTAGTTAAGCTCTATCCACACTTTGCCCATGTTGGGATCGATCAAACCCTGAATTCCCAGAATCCCAATATCAAGGTTACTATACAGATAAGCTGTTGAATATTTTGAAACTAATTTGAGTGGGTACTGTTCCTGCCTATGGCAGCAAAAGCGCCCAGTCAAATTAGTTTCAAAATATTCAACAGACTGTTTATTAAACAGTAAAGACATACAATCCAACACTTGCAGACTATTCAAAGTTCATGACGGAGCTAGATACATCATTCATTACATATTTTGATTGTGATATCAGCCTACATGTGAATTAATTGATTATGACATCATATTAGGGCTAGGCGGTTTGGCCTAAAATGAAAACCGGTGATGGTATCACTAATTAAACCGGTATTAACGAAATACCGGTGTAAGGGTTAGAATGATCGAAAATAATTTGAAATATGAAAATATGCCGTTTTCATTAGCTACAGTACATGTATTTTGCGATTAGACAACTGACGTAAATTGCCACGAAATTAGAACGGTAACTACGTACGACTGCTCACTTCGACGCTATCTATCTCAAAATAGTAGTTAAAATAAATAAAGTCTGGTTCATGTGATGGCGTGAAAATAACACTGTAACTACTAAAATGTTGATTTTCAACACTGTTATTAGGTAACTATTTTCGAAAGCGTAGTAAAATCTAACGCGTGTAAGTAGGAACCCGGATATGAGAGCGAGTTTAGGCTCCTGGTAGAGTACCGCACATACGGTTAGAGTTCGTATAACCACCTACAGTATAATCTAGTCTAGTAAGTCATGTGTTTGTATTCGAGTACTCGGTATTTAGTAATACTCCTCAATAAACTGTCGTTCAAGCGGGTGAATGTCATTCAGCACGTAACTAAAGAGTAGTCATTTCCTGGAAATCGTGCCACAAGAATTCTCACAAAAAATGTGTTTGACTATTTTTCGAGGTTCATATGTCATATAATAAAGAGATTATGATAATTTGACAACATAAACGCAATGATTCGTGAATCTAACTTAAATCTACTTAAATCCACACTCCGTACTTGAAGATATACGAAGATGAAAAAGACCGGGCCGTAAAACAAAATGATGTGATTTTAACGCCTATCGAGCAGAAAAGTCACGTGATAAAAAATAATACAAATTTCATTCATTAAATCGATAGTAATGAATATCCCATTACGCCTGCTCGTATTTGAGAGGCTAAGATATGTATTTTACTTGTAACTACTCTGCCAACTTATGAAGCGACTTAATCATTTTCATTTCTCTGGCATTCAAGCAATTTGTCTCGTATGTCTTCGTCCGTGATGGATCATTTTATGTTTGTCGAAATCTAAGGGAAATAATGATATTTTTTGATTGGGAGTTCATTGTATAGCGTCGTTGTTTTCGCAGCGCGTTTCTTGATTTTTTTGTATCATGTCACATTTGGAATCCTAATTAAACATAGTACAAACTCGAATTGAAAAAATGATTATTTGTTGCAAAGAAGAAATTTAGATTTTCAAATTATTCAATCTTAATTGAACCCGCAGAGCTTACGTCATGTAAAATTCATTGCTGCCAAATCAAATCATATTTGCCCAGGGTTAGTCCTCAGCCGATTTGTTGGGATTTCACCAACACTCTTGCTTTCCCAAGGCTAATAGTTATAGATTACTGTATTTTATGTCTCTAGTAGCATCAAAAAAGCATCCGCTTTTGTTTCTACGAGAATTCTTAATACTTACCAGATGTACTATTATGATAATGTCTATTATCTAGTCTAGCTCAAAATAAACAATTAAAACTCTGCACTCTCCTGGTCCTGCCCCTACTGTGTCCGGGAATACCATAGCCGCAGGTACCGAGTCAATTCCCAATCACAGTCAGATTCGTCTTATGTTTGCCTTGGCAAACTGCGAAAGCAGCTCAGCCTCACCTCAGCGGGGCGGCTGAGGCAGGGCCATAGTACATCTGGTAAGTATTAAGAATTCTCGTAGAAACAAAAGCGGATGCTTTTTTGATTCTACTTCGAATAATACTTACCAGATGTACTATTATGATAAACTCTGGATTTCGACAGCCAGAAAATGCCGGTGGGAGGAGGTGAGGCTCGAACCAGCACTCAACAACCATCCAACGGAGAAGGTTGTGAAGAGACTAGAACCATGGCATACGCTTGGGTTCTGCTATCTGACTCATAGAGTGCTAAACTTCCATGGTCTAGACCGCGCTCCCCCCCCTTCTTTTGTCCGCACAAAATTCAGAGGGCTGTCACTGGGGATGCAACACCCACCAGACCCGTGTCAGCCCCAAGTCTCAGCTAGGGCAGTCCAGTAGAGTGCAAAGAAGCTACTACAACTTCTAACTTTGAAAAAATGTCAGTATATCGACTAGATTTTCAAATTGGAATGAGTCTAATGTCTGGTTGACAGGATAAGAATACTCTTGTACCAGACTATTTACCTAAGCAGTCTGGTATTTCGACTAAGTAAATATATTTATAGTCACTTAATTAATGTAAACACTCACCATTTTTGAGTGCTTGATCTTTTCTTGATCATCACAGGAGCTCGGCCCAATCCACGGTCGTACTCAGTCATGTGCATAGCGTTTGTTCAGTGTAGGCGGAAGACTTTAGTGATGTGTGCGAAGTAGTGGTCGGACGTGGCTTAGTTTAGGTTTGACAGATTGGCGACGGCTACCGGATTAAGTGAGCTGGAGATGTCGCGAAGGTAGAAATCAGTGAATGACGACTCGGCATGCCATTGTGCTACAGACATCACCTCCTCTAATGAGACACCCTTATAAAAGGCCGATGATGCTGCTAGTGCTCGGACCTGATGGGCATTCGCATGATCAATTTGCTTTCCTGTAGCGATTTTGTGTGACATCTTAATAGCGTCAACTATCCAACGAGAAATAGTATCTTTCGACGCACGTAAATGGGGAGCTTTGAGACATAACCACAGATTTTGGGTCGTCCCTCCACTCATTAGTACGTTTCTTATACATTTTAAGACATCTGACAGGACACCAAACAGAAGAGTTTGGGTCATGTCTAGTTAAACTTGGCAAATTGATCGGCTGTCCTGGATATTTAAGTGACTGATTCTTTGACAGGAAACAAAGACGTGGAAGTAGTCGTAAACCTTCACCCGTCACGACAAAACGGTCTTGTTCGGCAGAAAGCGCATGAATTTCGCTTCTCCTTCTCGCCGACGCTGCTGCAACCAAGAAAACTGATTTAATAGTTAACAGTTTAATATCAATAGATCTAATTGGTTCAAAAGGAGCTTGTCCCAAAACCTGTAGAACAAGATATAGATTCCATGATGGGATAGGAATTGGCTGTCTAGGTCGCAGATTGCTCATTCCTTTGATAACTTCATTCAAGGTGTCATTCTCCACTCCTTCAACAGTGAGACTGGGAATGACTGAAGCTAATGCAGACTTATATGCTGCTAGGGTGGAAGGTACAAGTTTGTCAACTTCGTATAAATGACAGATAAAATCCGCTACGTGTTGAACAGATGCAGAAAAGGTATTAATATCTCCTCTCTCACACCACTGTGCAAATTTGTTGATTCTATAATTATATGTCTTTGTGGTTGAAACTCTTCTGGCTGAAGCAACAAACTTCGCTGCTTGCTCAGAAAAGCCACCCTCAATTGCACGCTGCTTGACAACATCCATGCAGTCAATTTGAACATTTCCGGTCTGTCGTGGAGGTACAGACCCTTGTTCTGAGAGATTAGATCTCTGGCGTCTGGCAGAGAGACTGGATTGCAGACCAGAAGGTCCAGCAGATCCGTAAACCATGATCGGCCTGGCCAATACGGGGCGATCAGTAGTACCTGGCACTCCCCCTCTCTTATTTTTGCCAGAACTTTCGGGATGAGAATTGTTGGAGGATACGCATACGCGTACATTCCCTCCCAACTTATTGCCAGTGCGTCTACTGCTAAGGCTAACGGGTCCGGGATCGGTGACACGTAAGTGACCATCTTTGCGTTTTGATTCATCGTAAACAGGTCGACATTTGGCTTGCCCCATTGTTTGAATAGAACCTCCGCTACCGATTGGTTGAGCTGCCATTCCGTCGGACGACAAACCGTCCTTCGACTGAGAGCATCCGCTAGGATGTTCAATCTTCCTGGAATGTGTGCTGCCCGAAGAATAATATTCTTCTCTTGGCACCACAGCAGAAGGTTCCAAACCATCATACACAACTCTGGTGATCTCGTGCCGCCCTGGCGGTTCAAATAAGACACCACTGTCGAGTTGTCTGTCCTTATTAGGACAACTTTGCCTTGAATCAGGCTCTCAAACTTTCGAAGTGCTAATACCACCGCTAGTAGTTCGAGCACATTGATATGTTTCTGCGCATTGGTCCGATCCCATTCCCCTGACACTGACTGATTGTCCAATACAGCTCCCCAACCCGTCAACGATGCATCCGTAAAGATGGACATCTGAGGTTGAGGAGATTGTAGCAGAACACCTCGCAGGAGATTCTGTTCGGATAACCACCACTGAAGGTGGAATATCAATGGTTCTTTGACTGGAATCCTCAGAGATAACGGATCCGTTTTCTGAGACCAGAATGACATTAGATACATCTGAATTGGGCTGCGCCTGAGTGCCGCATATGGAACCACCCTCTCCAGAGATACTAGTAACCCCAGTATCCTGAGAAACTGGCGCGCCGTCAGATAGGCTCCTAGAGAAACCGACTCCAGAACTGCAATCAGGCTTTTGACTCTGCTCTCTGCCGGAAAAGCTACGCCGTCCCTGAGATTGAAAAAGATTCCCAGATAGACAAACTCCTGGGATGGAGTCAGTTCTGACTTCTCTAGATTTACAATCCACCCTAGATCCTTTAATAAGGCTAGGACTACCTGCAGATTGCTGCGCAGAGTGACTGGATTCCCCGCCTTCAGCAGCCAGTCGTCTATGTACGTGTGAACAGCTATGTTTCTCCTGCGAAGTAAAGAAGTCATGGTGAGAACCACCTTGGTGAAGACCCTCGGAGCTGTGGTCAGGCCGAACGGGAGAGCATTGAATTCCCAAACATTGTCTTGGAATGCAAAGCGAAGGTACTTCTGAAAAGGAATTGACATTGGAATATGAAAATATGCATCCTTCAGATCTATCGACACTCCCCACATGCCTTTCCTCAGCCCTGTCATTACTGCTGCAACCGTCTCCATCTGAAATTTGGGAGAAAGAATAAACTTGTTCAACGGTTTGAGATTGAGAATTGGTCTCCATCCTCCGGTACGCTTCGGAACGAGGAACATGATCGAATAGAAGCCCGGAGAAGACTGATCCTTGACTAAATGAATGGCCTTCTTCTGATGAAGAGATTGTATTTCTAACTGAATGGCGTCTAGACGATCTGATTCCCTTGGAACAGGAGTCCATATTGGAGTCGAGGTTAACGGAACTAACGATTGATGGATGAGCCAGTCCGGATCGTAGCTGTTTCTTATCCACTGACAAACTAAACAGTCGCGCACGACCTGTTCCCATTGGTTTAGGAATAGCTGAAGTCTGCCTCCGACGGAAGGAATCTGCACACAATTGTCGGTCAAGATTAGCCGATAAGACGCTAAATCGCTTGGGTGAAGGTTCTCGACTCCATCTGTCTCCGAAGCCATCGGTAGTGGTTCCGCCGGAAACCCGTCAGGAACGAGCCCCACGGCCGCCCCGCGGCTTCTTGTGGTACGACGGTCCGGAACCGCCGCCACGGCTATCCTTACGGTAGCCGCCTCGGCCCGAACCGCCACCCTTCCTGTCTTCCTCATACGGCCTCTTACTAGAGGACTTGTATGAGGACGAACGGCCAGGTCCTTGCGATCCGGATGACCTATGGGCATCACGGCCAGGACGGAAGGGCGATCTAGGACGCTGCCTCTGCTGCTCCTGTCTATGCTGACGGTAGGACTGTTGCGGCTGAGTCCTCTTAGTCGACTTCCACGACTTGCCGACCACTTCTTGCTCCGCCACCATTGACGCAACCTTGGAGGGCGATTGTCGTGCCGAGCCGCCGAACAAGCCTGGACCAATGAAGGGCGCAGAAGATAATGCAGCCCTCATTTCCGGTCCTGGTTCTACACAATCAAGAACCATTCTCCGTCGCTCTGCCAACGTTCTAGTGATTACCCTGGCCAGGCAATCCTGAGACAGGCGCATGGTGTCCCGAATAACTCCGGGAGCAGCCTCTGGCACCTGTCCGCCTTCCGCCGTGCAGTCCAGGATACCCTGCAAGACGGTACACCCGTGCGACAGCGCAGCCATGGCTGCCCTGGCCGCATCCTCAATGAGCGTAAGCTCATTGAACGGGTCTTTGTTGGTCTGCGAAACCAAGGGACGTGACCGCCCCTTAGCCTTCCCAGCCAACGGCCTATTCAGCACCTCTCGTTCCGCAACGGAAAGCCGTGGAACCCGGGCGTACTGATGATAGGCCAGCTCCGGAAAACGGACCCTACTCCTTATCCCCTTCGGGGCCTTTGGTAATGCAGTCTGGCTGAACCAGACGGTATGCCGCAACTTCCAACATGTCAGAAGTCTGCGTATCCAATGGGAGTGTCGGCATGGCAGAAGAGCCACTTGACAGAGCGCTAACCGCACGCTCTGACATCCGTTCCATCGCCGGATCGCGCTGAGATCCTAGATAAGATGCCAACCCGAGACGATTGGTCATCCATCCAAGGACCTGCACCCATTCAGCTTCGGTGCAGAAAACGGACTCGTCCATCAAAGAACTGCCGTTCTCATCCTCCCTCTCTCCCTTAGATGAAAGGGCCACCGACGATCCATGCTGGGCGTTACGATACGCGTCTCTGCCAGGACAGAGTGCATCCATAATGCAACTACCGGCGGCACCGGTGTCTAGCGAATCGCCAGACACGGACTCCCCGCAATCCATCGGCTCCCGCACGGGATCCGGGACTACGACCGCCTTAACTACGGCTTGTACCGTCACTCCAATAGGAGCCGCACCTAACGCCGCCAGGATACCAGCAGGAACCGCAAAACACGGCTCCGCCGGCATTGCCGGTTGCACAAATAGCGGATGGAATATGCCCGACGGAACGTCGACATCACCATCCGCCTGGCAAACCCGTACAAATCCCGAGGGCGACCCCTGGGACGTACTAGGCATTGCCGTCATCGAAAGATCCGGCATGCCGGAATCCTCCATTAGCAGCAGATCACCCTCCTCTACCGTCGGCTCTTGAGCCAAGGACAGAGAAGGGGCAGGTGCATGCCCCTCAGCAGAACTAGCTGGACCACCTAACGGTTGTCCTGCACCAGCTTGCCTCACCGGGACCGTGGACTGCAACGAGTCAAACATCGCCTTGAACTGGGCCGCCCATACGCCCAATCCATTCGTTCATTCAGACGACCTTCAAGTCCCACAAGAGACGCCTGCTGCACCTTCGCTGCCTTGTCCTTCGCGATCCTCTCCAGCCTCGCACGTCGATCCCTGTCAAACTCTGCCACCATTGCCGATGACCACTTCACGCACACATCACAAGGGCTGCCGACCTTACACTGAGCGCACGCCACACAGTGATGTCCCAAGTACTTCCGCTTCATGAACCTGTTGCACTTCTGGCACAACGTGTCCGGATTCTTAGGTTTCTGCGAACACAGAGAAAAATTAAAACGCTGCACATGACAAATGATGACGAGCAACACGCACAATCGACTTGATAGTTAAGATTTCTTAAACACATTAACTTTCTCTTAAATTAATGATAATCAAGTTCTTAGGCAGGAAATATTTGAAACTTTTTTGAGTGAAAATTTTTTAAAACACACAACTCAGCCTTTAACTAACGTTAAATAACCAAGGCTACATCGCCGATCGCTACAAACACCCTCGACAATGAAGCGAAAGCTAAAAATCGGCGATAAACAGAGTGCCATCTTGGCCAAGGGCGCATCCATCTTTAGAGGAACCGAGTCGCAAGAGAAAATTAACCGAGTACCCGAATTAAATTAAAAGTTAACGGGTACAGAAGCGACTCCAACAATGGCTAACATTTTAAAACAATGTGCCAATTTAAGGAAATTTCAAACAGTATTTATGGCACGAATGTATAAATTCTAGATTGATACAACCTGCCCCTGTGATGATTTTCCTAGTTCCTCCATGAAGCCACCGATGTAATCCTTCCTAACAACCGATAACCGCTTAAATTAACTAAAATTTGAGCACACTAAAATTGCGACTTTGACAAAAACGCAAAATAGACGAATCTGACTGTGATTGGGAATTGACTCGGTACCTGCGGCTATGGTATTCCCGGACACAGTAGGGGCAGGACCAGGAGAGTGCGGAGTTTTAATTGTTTATTTTGAGCTAGACTAGATAATAGACATTATCATAATAGTACATCTGGTAAGTATTATTCGAAGTAGCAAATGGTTACACTAGATGATAATATTAAACTGCTAGTCATGAACAAACTAGTTTAGGACAGTCACCAGATTTTGCGCAATGGCGATCTTACAGACAGTTTTTCGTTGTTTTTTTATTTTCGTAATGGTTTTTAAACCGTCGCCATAAAAAACCGTAAGACGGTATGAAACCGGTATACCGCCCAGCCCTACATCATATACTTGAGTGACAGATCGGATCTATCCATTGCCATACAAATAAGTCATAGTAAATACCTGAAGATGTCTCAAACAAGGATTTACAGGTATTTCATAGTTCATCAGATGAGTTCATTAAAGATGTCGCAGTCGGGCAATACTGAACAAGAACAATCAAAGGTGTTTCATTCCAGATAAAGACCTTGAAAGAATACTAATCTCATCTCAAATGTTCTATTATACTGATAGATTAACTGTCTGGCTGCTGACTACATGTTTTATGGGTTTTACCTGAATATTTTGAAAACAATTTGATTGAAAGTTGTTGGGCTTAGCAAAAACTTTGTCAAATTATTTTCAAAATATAACGCAGGTCCATAGTTATTGCCCATTGAAATTATTGTAAGGTGACTTGCAGCAGTTAGTTAAATAGATTCTGTATCATTCACTTCTCAGCACATTCCTATATCTGTATCACAATGACTTGCTTTAACATCGCGGTAATGCCGAAATGTGGTCACCGCCATTTTGTCTTCTCAAATGATCGCAGGTGATGTCAATAAGTGCCAATAAAACACATTCTTTATTATGTAACAAGGTGCCCAAGTGACTGTGACGGTCACCTTGTCAGTGATAGTCGTGATTTAAAGGTTTCTGCTGAAAAAATTGTGCAATCAAAATTCTCATTAGAACTCTTGAAGCCTATCACCATAGGATCATGCCACCCACATTTTGTTGAAATCGGGCCATTGATTAAGGAAGAGTAGTATTTTAAAGGATTTCTGGAAAATCCAAGATGGCCACTGGAAAATTTGACCAATTAAAATAAAATTTTCACCCAAAAAATTGAACAATCAAAATTCTGTATATAAGTTCTGAAGCCTACCCCAATATGGTGAGGTCCTTCCAGCCAAATTAGGTTGTAATTCGACCAGCGGTTAATGAGCAGTGTTTTGGCAATTTCTGTAGATTTTTTTATAAGAACTAAGATTTTCACCCAAAAAATTGAACAATCAAAATTCTGTATATAAGTTCTGAAGCCTACCCCAATAGGGTCCTTCCAGCCAAATTAGGTTGAAATCCGCCACGCGGTTAATAAGGAGTAGCGTTTTTAAACAAAAGATGATGGTCGCCATGACATACGCTCACTTGGCCATTCTGGCCAGGTGAGCTAATAATTTTTAGTTTCAAAACATTCAATGTATGGTTGTTATCATACCATGTTTCCAAACTATGGATGACATTTCTATGATTGAGCATCTATACCGAGCCAGACAGCCTAGGTTTTTCTGATTGGCTGAAAAGTAAATCATTAACTGGAGAGATGTATCAACATGCCGCTATTAAAGCCTGAATATGTTTCTTTAATGACATGATAAAAAGCTTAAAATACCATCCATAGTTTCTAAGTCACATGTTATAGAATATGAATAAGTATTATGAGATGATGTTAGTTCTCCTTTAATTAATGCCATCTTTAGAATGTATAGGTTTATCAGCTAACAGTGTGTGAGTGAGGGCGGCTGTTTTCTGAGCTGTACTGTAGTGATAAAGTGTCTCACCTCTATCCATATCTTCATACACTTGATCAATAACAGTCTCCAACTCTTCCTCCTCATTTGCTGACAAGGTCAGACGTTCACAGTTCTTTGCCCAAACACCCACAGAACTAAAATCAAAATTAAAAGTACACAAGAATGCTATAGTGATATGTCTCGCCCCTGATATTATTGACCACTAGATACATATTTTGATACTTGAAAGGCAAACTACTTGCATAATCATTATAATTATGAACTAAAGAGGGATGTGGTGAGTGAATTTTGGTAATGTCCATACACTGACTCCAATGATCGCATATTTTGTAATTCTTTAGAGTCCTCATTGCCTATAAAACCGAGTCACTATCAATTAAAAAATGTTACAATAATCATCTAAGTCCAAAACCATAATGATGTGAATTGGATCTCTGAATTGATGATCAGCAATATGTTAATTGTAACAGAATTGAGTTACATGTAGATTTTGTAGATTTGATCTAAAAGAAGTTAAATAATAGGATCTGTTAATCTACTATTCCATTTACACGGTTTCCAAAACACCGAAAAAAACAGGAGAAATTCCTCACAAATCTAAATAGTAAAGATGGGGAATGCATCCATATATAGCTTAGAGCATGTCTGTAAAGTTTCCTTGATATCCGATGAGGCATTGTTGTAAAATAAGGCAATTAACAATAACTCATATTAATGAACAACTGTAACAGAAAATATTCAAAGTCCAAAACCATGAAAAACCCATGAGAAATACACCCCAAAAGAAGATCTTATGAGCAATTGTTGACTAATAAGGCCAATAAAAAACTAACGCAAAAATGATCCAAAACCATGAAAAAAACATGAGAAATTTACAGAAAATCTACTTAGTAATGCTGAGGATTGCATCCATGTATTGTATAGAACCAGTCAGTAAAGTTTCATTAAAATCTGATGTTCATTAATATGGCTAATGAAAAACTTTAACGCAAATATCATCGAAAATATTCTACGTCCAAAAGCGTGAAAAAAACATGAGAAATTCCCCGAAAATCTGCTTAGTAATGATGAAGATCGGATCCCTGCATTGGATAGAACCACTGATGCAGGAATTATTGTAATTCCTGTCTTGCTTTTCCCTTCATGGCAAGACAATAATGCATATACTCCAGACCTGCCTACCCTGAGTACAAGCTATCAGTAGTCTCAGGTGGACAAACTGACTGTTAGTAGCTTCACAAATCATATCAGTTATTATATTGAAAGTAGATGTATGTAATTATTTCCACATCACATGATATATATTTTCTCAGACATTCTAGAATTTTGACAACGTGACTATTACCAGAATTAACATTTTTTCCCCTTGTTGTTTACTAGTTACATCTATTAAACATAGTTAGCAGACACACAGATAACTCATCCTGCCAGCCACTATGGCATTCAGAGTTACCTCCCTTGTATGACAAGGGGTTCATGCACTAACCATCACAGAATGATGCAGGGTACCAGGTTCAGTTTTAAAGCAACATTCCAATGGAATGATGCTTATGCATAATGCTCTACACAATATTGCCATATTAGGAAGTTGAATGTCTGCTCGATCAGACCACTACTATGCAAGAAGCACATGACCAGTTAACATCCAATCAATGCGTTATTATAAAATTCCAGAGGCTGAAGTAATGCAATGCAATTAGCTCTGGCATAGCAGGCACAAGTTTCATTCTTTGTCTAAGTTTCATATGCAGCGGTCGAAGTTTCTCAATGCTCTAAATTGTTCAAAAAATATTTGTAACTTGGCCACCACCGCCCCGCCTCCAACCTGAAATAGAATGTGAAAAGCAAGTATTGTGACACAATAAGTACGGACGTCAGACACAATGTTGCCTATGCCTATGCATTCAGCACTACCCGTGTTGAGTCAATGAGCGATTCCAGTCACATGCAATCAGGATAACTGGTGTTAGCTCAATCATTCTCGGTAGCTAAGGGGACACAACCATGCGCGACAAGCTTATCTTGTCTACACCATTGCATTCAGCACTAGACGTGTTGAGCCGACAAGCATATTATATCATGCACAAGTTGGATAACGAGTGTTATCCCAATCATCCTCTGTAGCTGAGGGGATATGATCAAGCACGGCAAGCTTATCTTGTCTACACCTATGCATTCAGCACTAGACGTGTTGAGCGGTTATCCTCCAAAAGTGTAAATAAGATACATTAGATATCAATATATAACAATGGTATTATATAACTGAATTACTGTTCACAGACAAAGATACTGCTGCTCGGAACCATCCACTGTCATGATAGGGGGTCTCTAACAATCTCCTTCAGGATTAATGCCCAGGCATTGCTTCAGGAGGGAAAGGCTATCAGACAACCTTAATCGTGACAGTGGATGCTTTGAAGCTGCAGGTTGCTAATGTAACCCAAAACATAAGAGCAGATGTTGCCTCTTATGTAAATTTGCCAAATGATAATTTGTCAAAATAAAGTTTTTGAAAACTAGCATTATGAGTTCAGTTGTGTGTGGGTGTTAACATATTTTACTTAACAGACCTTAGTTCTGTATTTTAAATGGTATTTCCGTAATAAAAAAATGGAGACTTTGTAGGCATGTTTGCTATGCTCAACAAACATGCTTACCTGCGAGTAGTTTGCTTACCTGCATGTCTTGAAGAGTGTCTATTTCACTAACCGAAAATCCCAATTTTCTTGAGCTACTGTACTTTGATAATTACAGTGTTAACCTTTTAACGCTCATATTAGCCAAAAACAGTTTCAGCAGTGGTCTTAATAAATGCCGAATTGCAGGCCAAGAGGCTATTTTTGAAAATTTACCACCTGGAATGACTGGCTCGATAACCGTGTTAAAGGGTTAAATAACAGTCAGGTATCAGGTGTCACACAGTCACTCTTATTCTATAGTAATATGATCATCACTCATTGCTTACTAGCTACCTGCTTCCAATGCCTTGTCCATTCCGGCCAATCAGAGCAAACACTGATCGAAATCCTTCAGGGGTGAACCACTGAAAATAATGTACAATTTCAAACAAGACATATATGATGCGACAATAATTAACAAGACGTAATTGTAGCTGGATTTAATGTGTATGTATCACTATTATCAACCGAATGCAAAATTATCACTTTGCATGAGATTTAGACAGCGCAAAGTGATAACTTTCAACGAAGTTGATAACAGATTAATAGTGATATTAAATGGAACCTAGTTTCAGATCCTATTTATGATATAAACTGAAATTTTGACATATTTACCAAAAGCTAGATGCATGTAAACTTTATATGATTGTTATTGTTGATTTTCATGAATGGTATGAATGTGATTATCTACATAATTAACCCATTAATTGTCAACTTTGTTTTAAAAAAATTAACTTTCTCATAGAAAATGTCCATTTACAGGCCCCACAGAATGATGTAACCCCCCCCCCCCCCCCATACGGGTGAACAATCATAATTGTCTAGAGTAAAAAGAAAACCAGACAGGCATTTTCCATTGTACTACTCAGATAGGCTATGTGCATAGGCAAGCTAAAACTGCAAAATCTGTTTGACAGATAGCTTTTTATACTTAAAGATGAAAGGCATTGTCTTACCTGTGGACACTCATCCTGACCAAGGGCTTCCTCTGTCAAGCTTCTAAGTAATTCCAAGTTATCCTGAAAATATACAAAAATAGAATTTCCAAAAGTCATGTTTGTTCTGTATACCAGATCTTATGCACTATAGACCATTATGAAGTAATAAAGATCATGTGTCACTCCTTATTCTATTATCTAACATCATGATTCTTATTTGTAAAGCAGGTACTTCTCTCTGTAAACTGAAGATCTTTACCTCCACCATACACAACCTACAGTTTGCCAAAAACAAATAGACACTTAGCCCCTCTATTCCCAATGGCTCAAGCTAACCTTTTGAGGCCCAGAGGCTATGACAAGTGTCCTTCACCGTTGATCATTGACTGAGACACTGTAAATTATAAGGTAGCAATCTGTTCTATTAATCATGCATACCAACTCATCTTATAGTTTGTTAGATAAAACAAATTTGTACACTTTAAACTTTATGTTGTGACACTCATCACGTTTCATCACATCTGCATGACCTGGACATCGCTGTGGTTCTATTAGGTCATGACAAGGAAAACTATGAAGTTTGGACACAAAAGTTAGATACATAGCAAACGTTCAACAGATTGTTCTAGCGCGTTCAAATCATAAACATTTACAGACAATAGGGCTTCAAATAGTAAAATAATTTTACATATCTTTGTGTACAAATTGAGTACTTGGTAAGATTATTAGTAATTATTAGTTTGAATTATTGTATATTATGATTTAAAGAATTAATAAAAGATCATTTTTAAAAGTCAAAGATGATTGTATACAATATATTAACACATATCCAAGTCAGCCAAAGTGGATCTAACTTCATCATCTAAGCATTGGCAAATCAGCATTGGTTTATCAGATACTACTGCAGCATCCTTGGTAATGGACAACAGAGAACATCCTATTCAAAACAGTGACTCAATGGGGTAGGTTCAAGTATATAGTAAGGGGAATATATTGCATCCTTCTTTAGCTTTTACTGATGATTCAATTCAAGTGTTTAGACAATTTCGTTCACTGCTGTGTTGCATGTAAGATTTTGTTTGCTTACAGAGAAGTTATATTTTTAAAGGACATTTTGTTATGGGCAGCCTGCTGAAAAGCCACTCAATGTAAAACTCTTTTGTAGCTCTGTAAAATGCAGCCTTCAACAATGCTACATACTTGTACATAATTGCGAAACACATAAGTGTTTGCAGTGATGCATACACACTCGCTTGCATTTCTCTCTCTCCCTCCCACCCACCCGCTCACACAAGCATGCACAAACACAGCTGAATCAATATTAACATTACAGATGTGCAATATTATTTATATTTAAGCACAGCTACTCTGGAGCCTAGTAAAGCTGTAGTACCTGGAATTGTTTGCCAAGCAGCTTATGCACTATACGATCCTCATCATTTCTTGTAGCCTTAACAAACTGAGAGAATATACTCATTAAATGAGCTTTATCTTCAGACTGAAATACAAACAGGATACAGATCATACAGTATAGAGGTCATACAGTATAGAGGTCATACAGTATAGAGGTCATACAGTATATAGGTCATACAGTATAGCGGTCATACAGTATAGAGGTCATAAAGTATAGAGGTCATACAGTATAGAGATCATACAGTATAGAGGTCATACAGTATAGAGGTCATACAGTATAGAGGTCATACAGTATAGAGGTCATACAGTACAGAGGTCATACAGTATAGAGGTCATAAATAAGCTAACATGGTTCCAAAATAAAAACGGGCACATGTTAGTTAGTACAATTTGGAACACGATCTAAGAAATATTATGTTGAATATCCTGGACTTCATTTGACTGGAAGTCATTTGCTACCCAATGGCTTCAAATCAAATTAAGTTCAAACTAGAATGCGCAGTCGATGGCGCAGTCGATGGCACGCCATCGCAAGTCTGCAAGCGTTCGCCAACTTTGCTGTTTTCCACACACACACTCTGGGGGCAGAGCCTAATGTAAACACTGCAATCATATGAGTAACTCACATACCAAATTTGCTTGAATTGCGCCAAATTTTCTGTTCTGTCAGCACATCCAGCCTACCCATCCCTCACCACGCTGGATGAGCCTAATGTAAACTAGGCTCACAACCCGCAATCATATGTGTATCTAATACATCAAATTTGGTCGAATTCTGCCAACATTGACTTTTTGCCCCCAACTCCATACTGTCCCCACCCCCATCCTGGAGATGAAGCCTAATGTAAATGGGATCTTGCAGTTCCCAATGGACCTTTCCATTTTTAGCTATGCCCCGCCCATCCCTAGCTAAGCTCCACCCACACCTCGCCGTGTTTAGATTGATCGATCCCCGAATGCCCTAGCTATCAATTTCCTGAAAACTATACAGGGAAGCTGTTGAATATTTTGTAACTACTTAGACTGGGTGCTGTTGCTGCCATAGCAACAGCGCCCAGTCAAATTAGTTTCAAAATATTCAACAGAATATTTATTAAATAGTAAAAGCAAACAATTTGTACAACAGCCCATAGACCGTCTTCAAATATGCGTTCGTGACGTACTTATCGACATCATTCATGACGTCATTCATTAGGATGTCATTGCACACATCACGCAGTTCATTATGACGTCATATGATGGGTGGGTACTCTGGAAAGGACCATTATATAGGTAACTCACATATAATAAAGTTGTTTCTGAGCTGAAATGTATTGTGTCATTTGTGATATAAAGACTTTGTTACATATGTAATATGTTTGAAATTTTTTGGCTAGATGTCTCACTCTCCTTAGCCTCTTACTAATCCAATAGCGATTGGTTCAGGCAGGAGTCATTTAAAGAATTTACTAGAAATTTTAGAAAATCAAAGATTGTCACCAATCAAGATTCTGTATCCATACACAAATTTAGTTCGGAGGCATAGCACCATAGGATTCTTCCAGTAAAGCTTGGCCTTATTTACCAAGCAGCTCAGGCAGAGGAGGAGGAGGAGGAGGAGGAGGAGGAGGAGGAGGAGGAGGAGTCTTAAAGGTGACCTGCAAAACTTTTCAAATGCAATATACTCCAAGTGCATCGAATCCAATGCATATAGGAATGAGTATGTAAGATTTCCTTACATAAAACAAGAAATCTAAGTTTAAAAACATGAACAGAATAATTTATTTTCTAGATTACTATGTCATAAAGAGTGATGTCACAAGGGAAAGATGACAAATTAGATAAATATTGTTCCATTGGGATAAAATGTACATCACTTTGATGATGAATAGATGAATGCACTTTTAGCTATGCCCTGCCCATTTCTAACTTAGCTCCGCCCATACTTTGCCCATGTTAGGATCGATCGAACCCATGAATTCCCACAATCCCAATATCAAAGTAACTATACAGCTAAGCTGTTTTGAAACTAATTTGACTGGGTGCTGTTGCCGCCTATGGGTTTGGGTCCAGTATTAACCCAATACGTGATACGAACTGCTAAGTTGAGCTAAATGCAAATTGGACAACTCTACCATTGCCGTCTCTGCAGCCACCGCACGACGAGGAGGGTATTGCAATAGCTTGTTTTATTTCATAACATCGAATTGATATTTATGCTAATTTTTACACTACATATCTATTCATTACAATCTCCTCGTGTGAATCTATATGCTCTGCATCACGTATCATTTTACTAAGTAGGCCTTCTTCTAAATGGCATTTATCCATATTTCTGATAAATTATGGATTGAGTACTTGATGATATAAGAAAATTTATCAAATTTCTTTTTCACGAGTGAGATGACATACTTACCTCCCTAACACTCTTGATATACTAGTATATCGGCTCTAAATTCAATAATATTCAGAATTATAAAAAGTTAGGTGCCCCTAATGGGCAGGTGGAAGTACACAGTCATGCACATGACAGACACCACCCACTGCGCATACCGGTACTTCCGTTACTAAATATTGGCTGACATAGAAGCAACTATTCAATAACCAAAGGACCACGCCTCGTGAAAAAGAAATTTGATAAATTTTCTTATTTCACATCATGAGAACATACTTACCTCCCTAACACTCTTGATAAAAAACAGAATTTGAAAGAAAATTTGGTGGGAGGGAGGCAAGGTCCTGAAAACCAGCACACCCTCGATGAGACTAGGCTCTTTGAATTCTCAAGAGATTTAAAACATCTGAAATTGTGACTGAAACACGACCAGGAATAGAATTTTTGCATCGGATAATCGACCGATGAAGAGAGATTGATCAAAAGGCAAATGTTAAACCCCCACCCCCCCCCCCCCCCTCTTTCTAAGGAAGGTTAGGAAAAAACGCTGCTCTAAATGACTAGCACGTTCTCTAATACTTAATGAAAAGTATTAGTAGACATTGGAAAAAGAAGAATTGCTTCTATTTAAAAAAACTCTCTGAAAGAACCACAATTAAGAGACATTAACCATCACCATATTAAATAACCATCTCTTCCCCCACCGGATGAAGAAAATTTTACCAGCTAATTGTAGGGATACCCTACCAACAAATGTGATAATTTGTAAATAGCAGAGGAGGAAACTATTTACAAACATAAACCTCTACATTATTTTATTTTCTGAGGACTGAGACGGCGAGCGGGTTAGAAGTGTCACGAAGGTAATGGTCGGTAAAACTTGATTCACAGTGCCACTGGGCTACTGACATAATGTCTTCAATAGAAACACCATTAAATAATGCCGTGGAAGTTACCACACCACGGACACTATGAGCCTTGGCTCTATCTACTTGGATTCCAGTGACAGTGTCTTATGACAGAATTGAATACATTCTACTATCCATCTGGAAATAGTGTCTCTTGACGCCCTACCATGGGGTTCAATATATGACAACCATAGGGAACATGGTTCCGTCCGCCAAACCTGAGTTCTTCTCTCGTACTTTTTAGAGCACGAACAGGACACCATACTCTAGCACCAGGATCATATCTGGTTAAGGCAGGTAAAATAATAGGTTTACCCGGATATTTTAAAGATTGATTCTTAGCCAAGAAATTCAATCTTGGTAGAAGCTTAAGGGCTTCACCTGTAACTATATAACAGTCAGGCTCACCAGACAAGGCATGAATTTCACTCCTGCATCTGGCTGATGCTGCCGCAACTAAAAATACAGTTTTAAGTGTCAATAATTTTACAGATATAGCACTAAGTGGTTCAAAAGGTTTATCACTCAAAACCTGCAGAACCAGAGAAAGACTCCATGACGGTGTCAGTGGAGGATTTCTTGGTCTGAGATTGCCCATACCTTTAATAAGAGTATTTAAAACACTTACTTCATCACTTCCCCTCTTTGCCAAGCAAGGGATAACAGTCATTAATACTGATTTGTATCCAGCAATAGAATTAGGCTTAAGACTATAGGCATCATACAGGTGACAGAGAAAATCAGCTACTACCTGAATAGATGCTTCCATCGGATTGATACATCTCTTTGAGCACCATTCTGCAAATCTGTTGATTTTATAATTATAAGCTCTGTAGGTTGACCCCCTTCTGGCTCTGGCCATGAAATTGGCTGCTTGCTCAGAAAAGCCCTCCTTAATCGCGGATTTTTTGACAACATCCATGCAGTCAATTGAAACATTGACGGATTGTTGTGAAGGGTCTTGCCCTGGAAGATAATATTGTCCATCAGAGGCAGAGGAACCGGACTGCAAACCAGAAGGTCCAGCAGATCCGTAAACCATGATCGGCTTGGCCAATTCGGGGGCGATCAGAAGCACTTGGCATTCCTCTTGTTTGATCTTCTGAAGAATCCTTGGAATCAGGATTGTTGGAGGGTATGCGTATGCATACATTCCCTTCCAACTGATAGCTAGCGCATCTATTGCAATAGCGCTTGGATCTGGAATCGGAGAAACGTACGTCATCATCTTCGCATTCTTCTTCATTGCTAACAAATCTATGTTGGGCTTTCCACAATGATTGAACAGGTGATCCACCACACATTGATTTAGTTGCCATTCCGTAGGCAGAATACTCATCCTTCGGCTCAATGAGTCTGCTAACAGATTCAGCCTTCCCGGAATATGAACTGCTTTCAAGGTGATCATATGATCCATGCACCAGCAAAGCAGCTTCCATGTCATCATACAGAGACTGGGCGACTTCGTTCTGCCCTGGCAGTTTATGTAACTCACTACTGTAGAGTTGTCTGAACGTATCATCACAAATTTTCCCTCCACTTCTTTTAAGAAGTGTTCCAGGCCTAGAATTACAGCCCGCAATTCTAGCATGTTGATATGTTCCTTTGACTGTTCCCGATTCCAAAGCCCTGATATAGTGGCTTCTTCCAGGCAAGCTCCCCAACCCTCCATCGATGCATCCGTAAACATCGTTACTTGAGGGTGGGGAGGGGTCAGCATGACCCCCGCCAGGAGATTTCCTCTCTCCATCCACCAATGAAGGTGATGAATGAGAGGGTCCAACACTTGAATGCGCGAGTCCAGTGATCCTGAACTCTGCGTCCACTGAGCCATGAGAAACAATTGAATCGGCCGCCTGCGTAAGGCCGCCTGAGGAATGACTGGTTCCATTGAAACCATCAGACCTAACATTCTCAGATAGACTTGTGCTAGAATATAACGACTGTTGCAAACCAACTGAATGCACGAGAGATTTTCCACTCTCTCCTGGGATGGATAAACATATCCTATCTTCAGATCGAAGAACATACCCAGGTAAACAAACTTCTGGGATGGAGTCAGCTCTGATTTCTGAAAGTTGATTATCCAGCCTAAATCTGTGAGAGTTTTCAAAACTATCTCCAGATTTGCTGTCAAACTTTCTGGGTTGAGTGCTTTCAGCAACCAGTCGTCTATGTAAGTGTGAACAGCTACATTTCTCCTGCGGAGGTATGCCGTGATAGCAAGTACCACTCGAGTGAAGACCCTTGGAGCCGTCGAGATGCCGAATGGAAGAACCTTGAATTCCCATTGGTGTTCCTGAAAAGCAAATCTCAGGAACCGACGAAAACTCCTTGCAATTGGAATGTGGAAATACGCATTCTTGAGATCTATAGATGCTGTCCACATCCCCTTCTCTAACCCCAACAACACCGATCTTACTGTTTCCATTTTGAAACTCGGTGTGTCTATAAACTTGTTTAGAGGTTTGAGGTTGAGAATTGGTCTCCACCCCCCAGTGTTCTTTGCCACAAGAAACACGGTTGAATAGAAGACCGGGCAATCCTGCGCCGGTTGAATTGCTTCCTTTAGAATTAGAGATTCTATCTCCTCTTCTATGCACAACCGCTTGTCTGGATCTCTTGGAATTTGAGTCCAGACCGGTACCAGAGACAGATGCAACAGCGGACCTCTTATCCATGCTGGACTGTATCTGTGCGAAAGCCATTGCAAGACTAAGCGGTCCTGAATTAACCGCTCCCACTTCTGAATGTGGCAAGTCAAACGACCTCCCACTGGTGCACCTAGGGTTGACGGGGTGCCCATAAATTTTAGAAGTGGGAGTGTTTCTGGTACAAGTGACAACACCCGAGTGGTACTTGTGGTAACCGGAAAAAATTGTATTGCATCAGGCCCGGTTACCACGCGCCGCTCCTCACGCGCCGCGACCAGCACCACGTGCACGGGCTGCTGTCTGACTGGCTGCGTTTGAGGCGCTAGCTGACGTACAACAACACACTGCTGCTGGCGCGGCCGACGCGGTCTGAACCTGGCCGGCCTGCTGGCCTCTGACAATGCCAGCACCGCCACGAGCGTACTGCTGTCGAGCACGTTGTTCACCAAAGTCACTGTCTCTTGGAGGTGCCGACAACCTTCACCTCCAAAGAGACCACGGCCCGCCATCGGGGCTTGCAACAAGCGCGACTTGAGCTCCCGAGACGGGCACAAATTGTCCAACGCAAAAGTGCCCCTCGTTCTCAGTGACTTTGTGACTGACCTAGTCAGACAGTTCAACGCCAGGTTGATGCCATCCTGGATGGCTCGTTGGACTGTCACAGGATTAGGCTGTTGCTGCATCGATGCTGCTACTACCCCCGATTGCAGCTGAGAGACATGCGACAGCGCACTAATCGCCGCTCGTGAACTCTCCTCGGTGTCGCGCAAAGCGGCATTAGCAGAGCGCATAGCCTGTGCACAGCGCTCCCGTGTCAGCACGGGAACCCGGCCGCATATCTTCCCCCGGTCATCTGCGCCTGTAACCATGCCCGAGGGTTACCGGCGGCCGTCTCGTCCACGGAGAGCTCTGGTCTGACAGCGAGGAACCACGCACACGCTTCTGACCAGTCTTCATCCGTGGCTACCTGCGAATTGCCGATGAGCAGCAGGCCCTCGTCATCTTCAATGGCATTCGCAGGTATGGCCGAGGAGGCTATAGACGAACTTGGCTGCCCAGGGAATGTATACGGGCCCGCGAGAGCTGGCATAACCTTCTCCATAGGCTGACCAGGCACCAAGACCGCGCTTGTGTGTGGGGGTTCATGCACACCAGCCAGGGTTGGCAAGTTTTGGACACCAGTGGTTTAAACCATCCGCCAAAAATGGGTTTTGGACACCTTAAAATGTCCAAAACTGTCCAAAACCAAAAATTTTAGTCCAGACTATTTCCTTTAAAAATGAGATGTATGGAGCTCATGATTGGTGAAAGCGTTAACATACACAGATTAGCTTGAACACAAGTTAGCTCACTTATCTTAGAGAGCGTAACTACACATACAGTCAAATCTGTGATAATACTAATATCACCTATTTATACCCCAAAATAATGTATAATAGGAAAATTGTTGAATATTTTGAGAATAATTTGATTGGAAGCTGTTCCTGCCTCAGACAGCAACAGTTTCAAGGTAAATTAATTTCAAAATATTTAATAGAAGATTGACTGTATAACTGTTAAATTTAAGGAATATTGCCATTTTTGGTCATTATCATTGAAAGTGTTAACTACAGGCTGTAACTCAATTGTAACTTCTGTTCCTTGACTGGGAACAGCAAGACCTTGGCTGTGTGGACTAACAATGGGTTCTTTGTGTGTAAACAGATCTAAGTTCAAATAACCAGCAGGCACTTCTGTAGATGTTATTTTATAACACTCACAGGTGAATGAGCCTATAATTAGTTCCTAGTATAGTTAACACTAATCCTGCTAACCCTTTCACCCCTGTGAATTCCTCTATACTAAATGGACTGAACCATAAAATCTGTTACAGTTTTTGAAAATAATTTTACTACGCTTTTGCTGACTTTGGCAGCAATACCTTTCAGTCAAATTATTTTCAAAATATTCTATGGAATATTTCTTACTTGTAAAGTAATTGTTATACTTTGACTGTGGCATTGAGAGGGGTTATAGAGAGAAGGGTAGTTGTATTTAACTCTCTCATCCAAGAATCCTATTATTAATGAAATAGGTTTTGGACATTTATAGACAGTTTAGGACTGGTTTAAACCCTTTTAGACATGTTTTAGACAGGTTTTGGTAAAAGTCTTTTCAAAATTAATTTTGGACAGTCCAAAACCTAACCCTGACCCGGAACGTCTGTATGAGATTCCACGTCTAAGCGTGGAATCTTATACGGGGGGCCGTCTGCTCCAAACCGGCCCACAGGCTGAATCATGAAACCTGCTCCTGAGGGAACAGTGCCATAGGTATGAGCGGTCATGCTCCCCATGAGAGGAGTGTAGACGCCCGCATCCCTGTCTTCATGGTCATCCTGTGGACCGAGCAGGTAGTCTTCATCATCTCCCTGGTCAGGAAAGTTAGACTCTGGATTAATAAGGAAAACTAACCCAGACTGACCAGGAGAATGCTCGAAAGCAGATGATGAGGCTACTCCACGAGTGATCGTGGTCAGGCCCGCTGGTCGGGTCCCGCCTGATGCTGCTCGCGCCGCTGGAACACCAAGCGATGCGAACATCAAGCCTGGGTCCAAGACGGCTGCCCCTGGATCACTAAACACTTTGTCCGAGCTAGTAGGGCATGATCCAGGGATGGGGGCTACCTGCAACGAGGTCGACGCGCAGGAAGCTGAAACACCTGTGCCAGGCAACAAGCCGCGAAGCATGTCAGGCATCAGGTCTTTCAAAGTCCTGCGCATCTCACTCACTAACCCAACCTTGAAGGCCTTGAGCTCACCCTTTTCAGAGGCCTTCTTCTTACCCTCCTTCTTAGTCTTCTTGCCCTCCTCAGCCATCAGCTTAGCCTGGGAACAGAAGAATTCAGAGGCTAGATCCCCCCCCCACTCTTTACAAATGACACATTTGTTAGTTAGCCTACAAGCTGAACACAGATGGTAAGGGTGGGGGAAGAATCTAGCCTTCATAGGCTTCAGACAGGATGGACATTTCTGCAAAGGGAAGAGATACGATGACAATGAGTATTATAGTTTGCAAAGCCTTGTTAATTGACTATTAGTACAAAACAAGAACAAGCTCGAGAGAAGACATCCACTTTTATGACAAACAACCCAGACGGGACAGCTGACTTCTCTAGTTAATAAAAACCAATCACAACCAGGGTCCCAAATTAAGAAAGAGAGAGAGAAAGATTATGACTATCTAGATATTTCTCCACCATCATAATAAGGGTGATGAACACATCACAGACTTCTCTAAACTAAGATTATGACATCAAGGAAAGAGAAAAAACTCTGGTTGATTATGACATCATACCTCAATGCAAAAGCTCCTTCAAGAAGAGGGGATGTCAGAAAGGAATGCAACAAATATCTAGATATTAAAGACATTCATACCTCCCGAATAATATAATATCAAATTATATATATTCGAGAACCCATGCACACACAAGAGAGAATATAGTGCAATAACAAAAGGCAGCAGAAAATTGTGATTATTTTCAAATAATTATGTGCCATAATTAATAAACTCCCTTAACCTGAGCACAGGCAACCACCCTCTTGTGCAGGAGAACACGTCCATCCATCCGCCGAGACTCCTCTTCCAGAAGAACTGATGAGGGGGGGATGGGACAAAAGGAAGGAGATATTTCCTTTATTAATTTAATATATCTCCAACCCGTAGACATATCACGATGATAAGTAAAAAAAGAGACGTGAACAACCTTTGAGAGAACAGGAATCCTTATTCAAGCATAAGACGAACCTGTAAGCACAAAGCATAAGAGATTAATAGCCCTAGGCGCTGGGAAAAAATTTAACAAGGATTCCAAGTGCATGAAAATGCGGTACCGCCGAAATGGCCGCGACGAAAACTGGTAACAAATAAAAGTTACAAGTCTTAGATAAATATATGGAACAATATCACCGTAGCGGATGACGAGGACTCCTCCTCCAATACTTTAGCATCAGCCATGATGGATTGGGATGATTTTGTTCTAGCGAATTTTCAGATAAAGAGCCTGCGAAGATTTTCCATGTTGCTTATCAGCCAATATATTAGAAAACGGAAGTACCAGTATACGCATGCGCAGTGGGTGGTGTCTGTCATGTGCATGACTGTGTACTTCCACCTGCCCATTAGGGGCACCTAACTTTTTATAATTCTGAATATTATTGAATTTAGAGCCGATATACTAGTATATCAAGAGTGTTAGGGAGGTAAGTATGTTCTCATGATGTGAAAGTGGTCATGTCTGGTGCAGTAATGAATCAATTTGATGCATATGTATTATATAATAGCACTCAGTTAAAGGAGTATAATGCTATAGAAGCTATGATTAATAGTACGCTTTAGCACTTAACGCTTTCACCGATAAATTCCATGTATCTCAATTTCATGGTAAACAAACAGGAAAGCTGTTGCTTATTTTGAAATTAAGTCATATTAATTTCAAAATATTCAACAGAATATGCTACACATAATAAAGAATTGACGAAAGTGCTGAGCTACCATCCTATCAGTCTTACAAGCTGCATATGCAAGACCATGGAGCGCATCGTCAACCAGCGGTTGCAGTGGTACCTGGAGTCGGAGAACACTATAGTTTCAGAGCAGGCTGGCTTCAGAAGATACAGGAGCACAGAAGATCAAACAACACATCTTGCACAGGTCATAGAGGACACTTTTCAAGCCAAGAAGGTGATGCTAGCTGCCTTTATTGATCTACAGAAGGCATTTGACAAGGTGTGGAAGGATGGCCTCCTCGTGAAGCTCCGGCGCACAGGCATCGGTGGCAACATGTTCTGATGGACCAAGTCATACCTACACAATCGCAGAGCTAGGGTGCTGGTGGATGGACAATCTGGACAGAATGTATTGCTGAGACTAGGGGTACCACAAGGCGGAGTATTATTACCAACTCTGTTCATACTCTTCATTAATGATATTGTAGCAGAGCTGCCCAATGGGATTCAAGCAGCCCTCCATGCAGATGACCTCGTACTCTGGTGCACCGAGGATTACACAACGACTGCCACATACAGAATGCAGCTCGCCTTGGACAGAATTACAGCTTGGGCCAATCGCTGGTGTATTACCATCAACAAAGAAAAATCATCAGCCATGCTATTCTCACTGTCCACCAAAACCAAGGTTGGCAATCTGACACTGGGCGGTACTCCACTCGAGTATGAGGACCAGCAGACATACCTGGGAGTCACCTATGACAGAGGATTAACATGGAAGGAGCACATCCAGAATGCAGAGGCAAAGGCCAGAAGAAAGCTAAACATCATGAGGAAGCTGGCAGGAACAAAGTGGGGTGCCAATGAAAGGATCCTCAAGACCATCTACCTAGGTGCCGTACAACCACACCTTGAGTATGGATCCAGCTCATGGATGACAGCAGCTAAATCTCATCAACAGAACCTCGACAGAGTACAAAACCAGGCACTGCGCATCATCACTGGTGGAATGAGATCAACACCAATAGAAAAAATGGAGCAGACAGCAGGCATCCCCCCACTTAGTAAAGGAAGGGAATGCAAAGCACTGATCAAAGCTGCAAAGTTCAAATCGTTCAACAACCACCCGATGAAGATCAGGCAAGCACAGCTGTCATCAGGAAGACTTAAAAGATCAAGTTTTGTGAAAGAGACAAAAGCACTTCAAAGGAAACACCAAGAAATGTTGCCAGCACAAATAGAAGACCCAAACCACACCCTTGATCCTCCACCCGGGGAAACAAACTAGAGAGCATAGCTATTCGCACCACAGTACCTCATCTCACAACCAAAGATGAGCACAGTGATGTGAGCAAGAAGGCCCTGACCCTAGCCATGCTGGAAGAAATGTACCCTCAGGAGACATGGATAAGGATCTACACAGATGGATCAGCCAAAGATGCAATTAGGAGCGGAGGTGCCGGACTGCACATACAGTATCCAAACGGACAACATGAGTCAGCTGCAATACCGACAGGCAAACACTGCACAACCTATAGAGCTGAAGTCGAAGCACTGGTCCATGCAGCTAATACCATCAGCAGAACAGCAGACCCTATTGCCCAGATTGTCTTTTTATCTGATGCCCGCTCCGTCCTTGAGGCTATCACCAAAGGTAAGCTACCACAACTTGAAGAATAACTACAAACCATCAAATGCTTTCGGATAGCATTGCAGTGGATCCCCTCACACTGTGGAGTCCAAGGAAATGAGGAAGCAGACAAGATGGCAAAGGTGGGTGCAAAAGAGAATCAGACAGAAAACATGGTTACCCATACAGAGATGAAGACTATCATCAAGTCACTCTATAGAACACCTCAATCAGAAGATGCCTACCATCATCTCTCGAGGCCAGAGCAAGTGACCATTTTTCGTCTCAGAACTGGACATAACAGACTAAACCAACACATGTACAGGCGGTTCCACCTTACGACATCGCCCGCTTTTCCTTGTGGAGAAGCAGAACAGACCACAGAGCACATACTTCAATGTTGCAGTACGTATCAGCTGCTGAGAGAAGAGATCTGGCCTTTGTCAACCTCCTTTCTTGAAAAGCTGTATGGGCCTGTGGAAGAACTGCAGAAAACCACAGATTTCATCTTGAGAACGGCTCTCCAAGTGTGATACCAGCGATCGAAAACAAGAAGAAGAACATAAAGAATTGACTTTTTCAGTGAATTGTTTTTTGAAAGCGTTAAATGCCATCCAATGCATATATACCTGTTTAAGCATAGCTATCATCTTGGCCACAAGCATAATACTTGAAGTCTCTGGTGGGTAATGACTGTTCCTGAAACATGAGAAATTAACACTTTACTAATTATCATCACCCACTAGGGGAAACAGAGGGTTGCATGTCTGTCTGTCTGTCGCATAAAATCTTAACATTGCACATGTGATCTGATAAACTAGAAACCCGCAACATTGATATTGATCTAAAAACATCTGAAAAAATAAATATGGTAGGGCGAGTATTTGTAATCTTGGATTGTCCTGATTTTTGCTTTTTTTAAATGTATTTTCCGCAGAAAATATCCATTTGAAGGCCCCAAAATCATTTGTAGCCCTGGGTAGCAACTCAATAAAGCACCATGTCAGTCAGCCAGCCAGTGAACTGGTCAGTCACAAAAGGTTATATCAGACCGTCGTTTCAAGAGTTTTTCATGTACAGTAATCAAACTTGGTGTACGCATGCATTGTAGGTTTAAGGTACGTAGTGAAAAAAAGTATGTCACTGTGACATCAGGATGAGCCACTTTTCACAATTCCCCTGAAGCTACTGAGATATTATTGACCGTGTTAAAAACTTATCAGTGGAGTGACTGGCTCACATATGCAAATTGATATCACTAAGACCATTAAACAGAGGTCACTTTTGGACAACTCAACCTTTAATGGATTCAAGATATTGCATCAGCCATAATGAAATAGATATCCCAATATATAACTAAGTTAATTACATGTTATGCTTATTATTTTCCACCGACAAACACATTGTTTGATTGGTAAAAATGTAGGCCTTATAAGAATAGACAGCAGTTGTCTTTAAAATTAAGTTTTAACTTATATTTTTAAAATTTCTTCTATCAAATTGGTAGAACAAACTTTTGAAATAAAAGCTAAAACCTAATTTTCAAAGTTAACTGCTTTCTATTTTAAAAACAATGTATCTGTGAGGGAATTTGGTATGCGTCGTGCTAACATACAAACCTCCAGCATTCCTGTAACCTATTGATTGGATGATCAGGATCAGCCTTTGATGAGCCCAAACACAGCACCTTATGGTAACTCTGCCATGCCTTGTCACGACAGCTACTACAACAGTACAGTATCTGAAATAAAAGTAAGTATTAGCCATTTTATGCACTCTTTTGAGTAGAATCCTGCATCACCCATTATCCACTCTTTTGTGTAGAATCATGCATCACCCACAGCCTGGGAATGGTGGGGGATCTGCACAGTAACCAGAACAAGAAACCCAATGGCCTGTGGTGCTCACCTGGACCAGTTGTATGATACATCTGAACAAAGATTGGGTTCTTAACCCTTTACCACTCAAAACAGGTAAAAATGGCTTCTGCAGTGATATTGTAAAATGTCCATTTTCAGAACAAGAGTATTTTAAAAATTTATCACTGGAATGAATGGCTCGATAACTGAGACAGTCATTCTAGTGATAAATTTTACAAAAATAATCTTCTGTTATCTTGTATATGGACACTTTCGATGAGAAAATTGTTTCTTGAACAAATTTAATGGGTAAATGGCTAAAGTTTACCCATATCAGTTGAACAATCGGAGTATTGTCCAGAAAATTTGAAAACCCACAATCCTACTCGAGTTTTATGAAAATTATACACCTAAAGATTTTGGGCAGAATTTAAATACTTTTTCTCAGTAGACCCATTTCTAACAGGGTCCGATTTCTAACAATAGGCAATTTTCTGTTCTCGTGCAGTCAATGGCTGTATTCGATTGGGACTTTTCCCATAGAGTAAATTTACTCACGCATTTGTTAAAATGTTCTTTACGCAAACGTACCAGTCGAATACAAAAACCCTAGCATATGGAATGTGCAGAAACAGACCAAATCACCAAAATTTTACTATCTTAAAAATAAAATCCACTTTTCAGCTCTGTTTTCAGACATAGTGAATGCTGAATAATAGTAGAATGAAGCTCCTAATTCCCGCATTTTCAAATTTTGCATCACGAAACATTCCACATGTTTTGGCTCTGGCTTGTTTCGTGCTCTATTTTTTCCCTGGGAAATACCAGTCAAATAAAAAATATACTCTACAGAGCCAATATACTCTAACTTTTGGCCCAGTCGATTACTGCCATGTTGAAACATGTCTATTTATATAGATATTCCACTTTTACAAAACATTTGAAGATTTTATCAAAGCCCAGCAGAAATTAGAAATTTGAAAGATTTTCGGAATTTACTAGACCTTTCCAGAAATCCAACAGAGCCACTGAAAAAATCGACCAAGCAAATTTCTCAGTAGATGTGTTGATGAAGCCTGCACTGGTAGGATACTTCCAAATTTCGTTGAAATCATGCCATTTGTTAAGGAGAAGTAGTGTTTTAAATAATTCTTGTGGAAAATTTTCGGAAAATCTAAGATGGCCATCCAAAGAATTGACCAATTGATAAAATTTCTGTATATAAGTACAGGGGTAGTCTTCTAAGGCATCAGTTGATGGAAGGATGATAGGCAACAGACAGACAATGGATGGTCACCATGGCATGAGCTCACTTAGGTTTTCAGACCAGATGGGCTAAATATTCACGGGTGGGGGTAGCAGACAGACTATACATAGCGCAGGGCTTGGCTTATTGTCTACGAGTTGCTAAGCACAGAAACTCAATGATGATGATGTGAAATATGTTGATGTGAATGTCACTTTAGGTAAGATATATACATAACACAGAACTGCTGAGATGTACCATGGTCAGAGTGGCCTTCACCTTTGACATAGTGACCTCATTGTCACTTGACTGCTTCTGATCGGCATAGGCACCCATGTATCCTGAGGGGAGTTCAATAGGGTTAATCAATTCTGAAATATGATTTGGCAAATCACACTTGTAGCAATTCGCCGTTTCATGTTCAAGGCGACAAAAAGTGGCTGCTGCAGTAGTCTTCAAGAATGTTCATTTCGAACCAAGAGATAACTACTTTTTAAATTATACAACTGGAATGACTGGCTCGAGACATGTGCCAGTCATTCCAGAGGTAAATTTTTTAATGAAACACTTATTTCGCAACTTTGGATCACCCGCCTCATCAACACTATGCGAGCTTGATGCCATGAAGTGACGCCACGAGATCAGTGTGTGCGTGCGTGCGTGCGTGTGTGCGTGCATGCGTGTGTGTGGGGAGAGGGAAGAGCATGTCTTAAGTTTTTCTGTTTTGCGATTTTTGAAATGGACCAATTTAGCATATGTGCATTCAGGGATAGCATAAGCACCTGCTTGGTGCCATAGTCACACCGATGGCCCGTGAGAAATTTCATTACAAACAGATATATCTTAGAATATATTAGCCCATATGTATAAAACTTACTTATTTTGAGGTGTTTATGTTATTTAATCTAAAGTAACCAAAATCATCAGTTGGTGGGCTTCGACCATACTCGGTCTGTGTCCTCTTGAACCTGACGCAAGGACACCATATCTTTCTATCTGTTTGTATTTGTTTCATAGTAATTGTTTGGTTTACAAAATATCTGAATACAAGCTACATATATATTCAATTATCACTAAAAATGACATGACTTTCCATCTCTCACCTGACAACGAGGACAATTCACAAACTCCTCTGCCTTCACTTCACAACATTGTTGCCATGGCAACACAATTTCTGTATTTCCTGCGAGTCGTCTGACCATTTCTTCTGCAGTTTCCATGGATCTCATGCAGAACTCGCATGCTTGATATTTGTAGGTTTCATTCCAGAGATATTGCGCAGACACTAATGGAGCTTCCTCAAAGATGACATCCCCTACTTTCAGATCTTTTGTCGATATTAAACCTTTACCCTGAGAAAGTAAAATGTATGATGCATTACGAACAGGCATTCATGGAACCTATGAGTCAAATATGTACAGAGTTTATATACACAAGACATAATACAGGTTAGATATGGGAAAATATCATTCATTGCATATTGTTATTACTGAATAGCGTACATTTACTTCAGAATGTTAAAAGATTAAATAGTATCAAGCACGCCAGGTAAAGGCTATATATGTATTCCTGTTTATGTACATGTAATTGCAAGCATGCAGTATTTAATTGTTTACTGTTTCATATTCCCAGATACCATGGCGGTGGAAAGTCGCGGTTGTCAATTTCGTATGAATTTAGCATTGTAACATGAAATTTAAGTACCATGTCTTTCAAACTTGGATGGAATGTGCATTCACATATTTACTCACAGACATGCATTAATTCCCGTTTTCTGTAGCATATGTCTTGATAAATTTCCCTCAAAGGCGTAGAGCACCGTGATACGTCGCTACAAATTTTATAACCACACTGAATTGGCACAACTAAATGCCTTACGTAATTATGAAACTATGCTGGCAGGTATCGCTGACAATAGACCTATGTATTGTTGTGAATATTGTGGACGTGATTTTGCAGAATGCCCTCCAAGCGTGATGAAAAATTAACTTAAAATGTCCTAGGACATTTCGACCCTATACAAATTTGTCCTAATAATTTAAACAATAAATGATGTCTGCGTTCGTTTATAGGCAACGCCTATTTTCATATTAATTGTACATCTTTGTAGTGAAATTGAGTTTGTTCTAAATTATCGTTATTCAGAGGCAGCAACATCATTCATTTACATTATTTTCATCACATTCAACAGTGGGAGAAATAACTATCAGTCAAATTAGCTTCAAAATACCCAACAGTTTTTATAAGTAATGTCACCAACTGATGGCAACTGCCGATCACCCCTGTAGCTCGTGGGGGTACACGCTGGTCCTCTATGTCGCTCCACTCCGTTGCACCGCAAATACATGATGCGCGGGAGGGCTGGTTAGCTGCGGTTCTCAGGGTTGTGGATCCCATATCGCTTCTCTCCGGAAAGTACAAAGACTGGCCTCTAGAGCCGGTGGAACACTGATGTTCCAGTGGGGTCGTGCGACCATTGCCGCCGAGATTGAACCACACGGTCTCGTCCCGACTGTTGGTGTCACTGGTATGATGGTCCATTCTAATTTAGAATAACGGACAAGATGTTAATAATTAAACAGTCACAAATTTATATACTATACAAACAATATCACTCGTTTGACAGTAATGAGCACAATAATACAAAACATAGAGCCATCCAGCATTCTTTCTACGTGGTCTTGCTGAAGGTACCACACAGATCCGTAAATCCACAGAGGTATCCCCGCAAGGGAGCATCGTGTCGAGGCTACTTAGTAGTTTAATATAAACTAATTAAACCCCTAACACACACACACAAAAATGTTGTTGTTGTGAGAGGAAAGTGCCTCGCTCGCGCCTCCATCACAGAAAAATGCCTTCAATGCCAAAGCGGAGGAAAAGAGCTGGCAAAAACAGCCACTCTTTTGTTCAAACAGAAAATGCTAAGTGCTGAAAATCCGAGAGAAGTCATAATTAATGTGATGTACACTGGTTTACGTGAAGACAGGACATACGATTTCCGAAGAATTCACAGGTCACCATCTTATGTAGGTCCAAAGTTACTGCATTGGTAGTCACGCTTAATTTATGCGGGCCTTCTGCTACATCCTAACCTACCATTTAGTTGTTAGAAACGAATACAAGCTTTGGCCGCAAGTGGCAGGGATTCCTACCTAATTTTAGATACATATATCGAATGGGCGAAGATGCTCAGCTTCCCGTAGATCGACCTGCATAGCATCTACCTCCGAAGGATAGCGTGCGTACATGTTATGGAGCAAGAGCTCCCGAATCAAATAACAATCCGGTCACCCTGTCACGTATAACATCACAAGGACAAGTTTATAGTTCACAGAAGCAATAATAGAAAGCATCATGTCCTTTATGGTGGGGATAGAGAGACGGATATCCACTGTTAGTGTCCTTCCCTTGAGGGCATGGTGAGTTCTAAGACCTCACCCAGACACTCATAACTGCACGGAAACCTCCGATAGTTTCCCAGGGTCGGATCTGGTCAACGTGTCAATAGGAAATCCAGACAATTATAAAGCCTTGCAGCTGGTGGCTCATAGAACAAGACAATAACTCACTATAAATAAGAGGCCCTAAGGTAATTGGCCAATTTTACACAACCTAGCCGGTGCGTGGTGTTACATATCCACTACAGCCGGAAAAGAGGCATACACTATGCGTCTCTTACGGAGAAATTGTCTCTAACTACTTCAAACCTATCCTATCGAGCTAAAAAATGTTGCTGTATAGTATTACCTAGCGTACTGCGTTCTAGAATTTTTATAAATAAACAAAACGTATTAACTAGAATGGCTACTTGCCATACACACAAATAACTAATATGGTGAGAACAATATATATCACAGGTCATTGGACCGTACGGTGCTGTTAGTCGGAGCACCCATAGTAAATAAAAATAATATTCACAGTAAGAAACAGAAAATATAAAAATGCGGTCTTAGGACCGGTTAGGTACGTATTAGTCATCAGTACCATATACGGAAATAGTTAAATGTTCACAGTATAGTTACTTGAGTACCTATTGGTCATCGGTACGGTGAAAGTTCATTAATCACTGAAATTGATGCACTAACATGAAAATAGCGTGAGATGGCATGATCTTTACTGCAGGAAAGATATCCCCAAACAGGGTTTCCGCAGACAGGTTCTGCAGGCAGGTTTCTGCAGGCAGGTCATTGATACGGCACACTCTCATAACGGTGAAGAAGAACGGATAACAGGATGTCCATTAGATAGTCTTTTTAACTGATACATGATTTAAACAGTTTGTTGTAACGTTTCTGTCCGGTGATGGTGGTATGAAAGTTGGATGTTGCCCATTAACAGAGAGGGCTACTGTTATGATTAATTATGCATGTACAATAACTGGCACACAGTGCGGGATACATCGCATAGCTCTTGCGGCGCACCGAGCTAAGTCCCACCAGACTGTGGTCTAAAAGTTAACTATCACATGCGACATGCAGCGAGTTTGAATCCACTTTTCAGCATGGTCAGCAGATCCGGCAAGTCATCCACCAAGAATCACCATCAGGTCTACAGTCCATAGAATTACATTGGGCCCGCAAGGCCCATCCACGGAGAAGCTCCCTTAGAAAAGTCTGGATGCGCAAGTTATTACTTTAGTTATTTTTGCCCCTGGATGGCCGTCCAGGAGGGTCCAAAATTTATGTGTCACGGAAAGTCGAGAACTGCTTACCGGCGCGGGTGAACTCAAATCTGAATGGCACCGCGATGATGATCGATGGAATCACTGTCGGCTTGCAGTTTCACACGTCTATCCCACGCTGGTCCAGCAACCCTCCTGACAGGTCGGCTTCCACGCCGATGATGCTCTCGATCTTCAACTTTTCATCCCTTTTATACTGCTTGTGACATCAGAGGCAGGCGCTTCAGCCAATCAGTGGGTAAGCTGTAGCCAATCAGCATGCAGTCAGAGGTGGTGACGTGGCTATCACGTACGCGCACAGCACAGTCCTCATTCAGTTAATACATACCCGCGATTCCGACGTCCAAAGCAATATTTTGTCAATAATTTAACGGGAGTTTTGCTGATAACTCGGCCATTTCTGGTTCGATTTTAAAATGGTAAAAAGTTCCATAATCCTTGTTTCATTCCAGTCCTGATCGGTACCAAGAACGACGAAAACATTATAATTTAAAGAAATTACAAGTACCAACTCGGTACACTATGTTGCCAGGGAAGCTCTGACGCGTGCGCACTACGTTTACGCGTCCTAACGGACTTAGCCGTTTTTAACGAAAACCTCTCTCATAGGGCCTATATATGCGTAGCTTCCTACTCAGGGGGGCATGCTTGGAGTGAATCCGGAACGGCCGTTCCATACCCAGCTAAGTCAGTACCCGCCCGGTCAATCCGTGCTACAAGTACAACCCCCACCCCACGGCTAGGAGGAAGGAAAAGCCTGCTGACTGATCAGTGAGAACCTAATCGCATTAGATGTTGTGTATTGCAAAAGATGGTCACATTAGGGTAAACCAAGAGCATCAGATGATTTTGGCTTACCACGGAAATACTATAGCTAGAGACTAATCTTACGAAAACTGGTTACTATGATTCTAACATTAAAAGAACTAAATCTACGGATGGCTAGATGGCAAGCTATAATGTGATTAACGCGTAGGAAGGCTGCTAAATAGAGAATTAAATCAAATATATCACGTAATTGCCTTTAAATCACTAATATTTTGAATTGTCACATTATTTTCCATGGGCGCAGACATCTTGGATGTGCTTATGAACCTCCAAATACAAGAGATTCAAATCTTACAATAAACGTGTCAAGCTGTTAAAAGTTTTGTAAATAATCTTATTTATTTGCTTAGAATCCACTATTTCGAACACTAGCCTCAAAATGTTTACAAGTTTTCTTCCTGATGGATCTGATGTGATCTTCACTGTGATATATTTCTTCATAACTGCTTGCATTGTTGCCCCTCCCACTGAATTTGTTTCTGCTGGTCTCACTGTTCAGAATTTGATGTCTAGTAGGCTTGGCAGTGAGGAATTGAACTTTATCTACTATCATATCAGGAGAACAACAGCGACTATCCTGCTGCATTCGTTTATACCTATAGGTGAATATTGTGATTTCAGAGATATAATATGGTGACTGGGCATCTCACCCCATGGGTGAACCCCTATCGCGCTAGGGGCAACGTTGATCTCTTCCCCATTGCAATATCGTCCAGTAAGGTGTTTTTGAGGGTCATGTGATTTCGAGGGTACGTACTTTGATGTTCTCATGTGCGCGTCGCTTAGGTGATGTCAACAAATCATGTGTCTAAATGGATACACTATTTTTACACCCCAAGGGCAAGTGTAAATTATAAGAAGATGCGCGTAGAACAAGTGATTATTTTATGCATTTTGATGTCAGTGTAGTGAAAAACATGTATTTTCACTATTACATTTTTACCCATGATCAAAATTTTGATAACTCGTAAGGAAATGATACAAATCAATTCAGTTTTTGCATCCAACGACATCTGCCAGTGAATTCTACTTCGAATAATACTTACCAGATGTACTATTATGATAATGTCTATTATCCAGTCTAGCTCAAAATAAACAATTAAAACTCCGCACTCTCCTGGTCCTGCCCCTACTGTGTCCGGGAATACCATAGCCGCAGGTACCGAGTCAATTCCCAATCACAGTCAGATTCGTCTATTTTGCGTTTTTGTCAAGTCGCAATTTTAGTGTGCTCAAATTTTAGTTAATTTAAGCGGTTATCGGTTGTTGAAAGGATTTACATCGGTGGCTTCATGGAGGAACTAGGGAAATCATCACGGGGGCAGGTTGTATCAATCTAGAATTTATACATTCGTGCCATAAATACTGTTTGAAATTTCCTTAAATTGGCACATTGTTTTAAAATGTTAGCCATTGTTGGAGTTGCTTCTGTACCTGTTAACTTTTAATTTAATTCGGGTACTCGGTTAATTTTCTCTTGCGACTCAGTTCCTCTAAAGATGGATGCGCCCTTGGCCAAGATGGCGGCGCCCATATATTATGTCGTTCTTGGCTTGGTGTGTCTATGCACTCTGTTTATCGCCGATTTTTAGCTTTCGCTTCGTTGTCGAGGGTGTTTGTAGCGATCGGCGATGTAGCTAGTTTAACGCTAGTTAAAGGCTGAGTTGTGTGTTTTAAAAAATTTTCACTCAAAAAAAAGTTTCAAATATTTCCTGCCTAAGAACTTGATTATCATTAATTTAAGAGAAAGTTAATGTGTTTAAGAAATCTTAACTATCAAGTCGATTGTGCGTATTGCTCGTCATCATTTGTCATGTGCAGCGTTTTAATTTTTCTCTGTGTTCGCAGAAACCTAAGAATCCGGACACGTGCCAGAAGTGCAACAGGTTCATGAAGCGGAAGTACTTGGGACATCACTGTGTGGCGTGCGCTCAGTGTACGGTCGGCAGCCCTTGTGATGTGTGCGTCAAGTGGTCGTCGGCAATGGCGGCAGAGTTTGACAGGGATCGACGTGCGAGGCTGGAGAGGATCGCGAAGGACAAGGCAGCGAAGTTGCAGCAGGCGTCTCTTATGGGTCTTGAAGGTCGTCTGAATGAACGAATGGATTCAGCGCTGGGCGTATGGGCGGCCCAGTTCAAGGCGATGTTTGACTCGTTGCAGTCCACGGTCCCGGTGAGGCAAGCTGGTGCAGGACAACCATTAGGTGGTCCGGCTAGTTCTGCTGAGGGTCATGCACCTGCCCCTTCTCTGTCCTTGGCTCAAGAGCCGACGGTAGAGGAGGAAGATCTGCTGCTAATGGAGGATTCCGGCATGCCGGATCTTTCGATGACGGCAAGGCCTAGTACGTCCCAGGGGTCGCCCTCAGGATTTGTACGGGTTTGCCAGGCGGATGGTGATGTCGACGTTCCGTCGGACATATTCCATCCGCTATTTGTGCAACTGGAAATGCCGGCGGAGCCGTGTTTTGCGGTTCCTGCTGGTATCCCAGCGGCGTTAGGTGCGACTCCTATCGGGGTGACGGTACCAGCCGTAGTTAAGGCGGTCGTAGTCCCGGATCCCGTGCGGGAGCCGATGGATTGCGGGGAATCCGTGTCTGGCGATTCGCTAGACACCGGTGCCGCCGGTAGTCGCGTTATGGATGCGCTCTGTCCTGGCAGAGACGCGTATCGTAACGCCCAGCATGGATCGTCGGTGGCCCTCTCATCTAAGGGAGAGAGGGAGGATGAGAACGGCAGTTCTTTGATGGACGAGTCCGTTTTCTGCACCGAAGCTGAATGGGTGCAGGTCCTTGGATGGATGACCAATCGTCTCGGGTTGGCATCTGATCTAGGATCTCAGCGCGATCCGGCGATGGAACGGATGTCAGAGCGTGCGGCTAGCGCTCTGTCAAGTAGCTCTTCTGCCATGCCGACACTCCCATTGGATACGCAGACTTCTGACATGTTGGAAGTTGCGGCATACCGTCTGGTTCAGCCAGACTATGCATTACCAAAGGCCCCGAAGGGGATAAGGAGTAGGGTCCGTTTTCCGGAGCTGGCCTATCATCAGTACGCCCGGGTTCCATGGCTTTCCGTTGCGGAACGAGAGGCGCTGAATAGGCCGTTGGCTGGGAAGGCTAAGGGGCGGTCACGTCCTTTGGTTTCGCAGACCAACAAAGACCCGTTCAATGAGCTTACGCTCATTGAGGATGCGGCCAGGGCAGCCATGGCTGCGCTGTCGCACGGGTGTACCGTCTTGCAGGGTATGCTGGACTGCACGGCGGAAGGCGGACAGGTGCCAGAGGCTGCTCCCGGAGTTATTCGGGGCACCATGCGCCTGTGTCAGGATTACCTGGCCAGGGTAATCACTAGAACGTTGGCAGAGCGACGGAGAATGGTTCTCGATTGTGTAGAACCAGGACCGGAGATGAGGGCTGCATTATCTTCTGCGCCCTTCATTGGTCCAGGCTTGTTCGGCGGCTCGGCACGACAAGCGCCCTCCAAGGTTGCGTCAATGGTGGCGGAGCAAGAAGTGGTCGGCAAGTCGTGGAAGTCGACTAAGAGGACTCAGCCGCAACAGTCCTACCGTCAGCATAGACAGGAGCAGCAGAGGCAGCGTCCTAGATCGCCCTTCCGTCCTTCTGGCCGTGATGCCCATAGGTCATCCGGATCGCAAGGACCTGGCCGTTCGTCCTCATACAAGTCCTCTAGTAAGAGGCCGTATGAGGAAGACAGGAAGGGTGGCGGTTCGGGCCGAGGCGGCTTCCGTAAGGATAGCCGTGGCGGCGGTTCCGGACCGTCGTACCACAAGAAGCCGCGGGGCGGCCGTGGGGCTCGTTCCTGACGGGTTTCCGGCGGAACCACTACCGATGGCTTCGGAGACAGATGGAGTCGAGAATCTTCACCCAAGCGATTTAGCGTCTTATCGGCTAATCTTTACCGACAATTGTGTGCAGATTCCTTCCATCAGAGGCAGACTTCAGCTATTCCTAAACCAATGGGAACAGGTCGTGCGCGACTGTTTAGTTTGTCAGTGGATAAGAAACGGCTACGATCCGGACTGGCTCATCCATCAATCGTTAGTTCCGTTAACCTCGACTCCAATATGGACTCCTGTTCCAAGGGAATCAGATCGTCTAGACGCCATTCGGTCAGAAATACAATCTCTTCATCAGAAGAAGGCCATTCATTTAGTCAAGGATCAGTCTTCTCCGGGCTTCTATTCGATCATGTTCCTCGTTCCGAAGCGTACCGGAGGATGGAGACCAATTCTCAATCTCAAACCGTTGAACAAGTTTATTCTTTCTCCCAAATTTCAGATGGAGACGGTTGCAGCAGTAATGACAGGGCTGAGGAAAGGCATGTGGGGAGTGTCGATAGATCTGAAGGATGCATATTTTCATATTCCAATGTCAATTCCGTTTCAGAAGTACCTTCGCTTTGCATTCCAAGACAATGTTTGGGAATTCAATGCTCTCCCATTCGGCCTGACCACAGCCCCGAGGGTCTTCACCAAGGTGGTTCTCGCCATGACTGCTTTTCTTCGCAGGAGAAACATAGCTGTTCATGCGTACATAGACGACTGGCTGCTGAAGGCGGGGAATCCAGTCACTCTGCGCAGCAATCTGCAGGTAGTCCTAGCCTTATTAAAGGATCTAGGGTGGATTGTAAATCTAGAGAAATCAGAACTGACTCCATCCCAGGAGTTTGTCTATCTGGGAATCTTTTTCAATCTCAGGGACGGCGTAGCTTTTCCGGCGGAGAGCAGAGTCAAAAGCCTGATTGCAGTTCTGGAGTCGGTTTCTCTAGGAGCCTATCTGACGGCGCGCCAGTTTCTCAGGATACTGGGGTTACTAGTATCTCTGGAGAGGGTGGTTCCATATGCGGCACTCAGGCGCAGGCCAATTCAGATGTATCTAATGTCATTCTGGTCTCAGAAAACAGATCCGTTATCTCTGAGGATTCCAGTCAAAGAACCATTGATATTCCACCTTCAGTGGTGGTTATCCGAACAGAATCTCCTGCGAGGTGTTCCTCTACAACCTCTTCAACCTCAGATGTCCATCTTTACGGATGCATCGTTGACGGGTTGGGGAGCGGTATTGGACAATCAGTCAGTGTCAGGGGAATGGGATCGGACCAATGCGCAGAAACATATCAATGTGCTCGAACTATTAGCGGTGGTATTTGCACTTCGAAAGTTCGAGAGCCTAATTCAAGGCAAAGTTGTCCTAATAAGGACAGACAACTCGACAGTGGTGTCTTATTTGAACCGCCAGGGTGGGACGAGATCACCAGAGTTGTGTATGATGGTTTGGAACCTTCTGCTGTGGTGCCAAGAGAAGAATATTATTCTTCGGGCAGCACACATTCCAGGAAGATTGAACATCCTAGCGGATGCTCTCAGTCGAAGGACGGTTTGTCGTCCGACGGAATGGCAGCTCAACCAATCGGTAGCGGAGGTTCTATTCAAACAATGGGGCAAGCCAAATGTCGACCTGTTTGCGATGAATCAAAACGCAAAGATGGTCACTTACGTGTCACCGATCCCGGACCCGCTAGCCTTAGCAGTAGACGCACTGGCAATAAGTTGGGAGGGAATGTACGCGTATGCGTACCATCCAACAATTCTCATCCCGAAAGTTCTGGCAAAGATAAGAGAGGGGGAGTGCCAGGTACTACTGATCGCCCCGTATTGGCCAGGCCGATCATGGTTTACGGATCTGCTGGACCTTCTGGTCTGCGAGAAGGAGAAGCGAAATTCATGCTCTTTCTGCCGAACAAGACCGTTTTGTCGTCACGGGTGAAGGTTTATGACTACTTCCACGTCTTTGTTTCCTGTCAAAGAATCAGTCACTTAAATATCCAGGACAGCCGATCAATTTGCCAAGTTTAACTAGACATGACCCAAACTCTTCTGTTTGGTGTCCTGTCAGATGTCTTAAAATGTATAAGAAACGTACTAATGAGTGGAGAGACGACCCGAAATCTCTGTGGTTATGTCTCAAAGCTCCCCATTTACGTGCCTCGAAAGATACTATTTCTCGTTGGATAGTTGACGCTATTAAGATGTCACACAAAATCGCTACAGGAAAGCAAATTGATCATGCGAATGCCCATCAGGTCCGAGCACTAGCAGCATCATCGGCCCTTTATAAGGGTGTCTCATTAGAGGAGGTGATGTCTGTAGCACAATGGCATGCCGAGTCGTCATTCACTGATTTCTACCTTCGCGACATCTCCAGCTCACTTAATCCGGTAGCCGTCGCCAATCTGTCAAACCTAAACTAAGCCACGTCCGACCACTACTTCGCACACATCACTAAAGTCTTCCGCCTACACTGAACAAACGCTATGCACATGACTGAGTACGACCGTGGATTGGGCCGAGCTCCTGTGATGATCAAGAAAAGATCAAGCACTCAAAATGGTGAGTGTTTACATTAATTAAGTGACTATAAATATATTTACTTGCAGTCGAAATACCAGACTGCTTATGTAAATAGTCTGGTACAAGAGTATTCTTATCCTATCAACCAGACATTAGACTCATTCCAATTTGAAAATCTAGTCGATACACTGATATTTTTTCAAAGTTAGAAGTTGTAGTAGCTTCTTTGCACTCTACTGGACTGCCCTAGCTGAGACTTGGGGCTGACACGGGTCTGGTGGGTGTTGCATCCCCAGTGACAGCCCTCTGAATTTTGTGCGGACAAAAGAAGGGGGGGAGCGCGGTCTAGACCATGGAAGTTTAGCACTCTATGAGTCAGATAGCAGAACCCAAGCGTATGCCATGGTTCTAGTCTCTTCACAACCTTCTCCGTTGGATGGTTGTTGAGTGCTGGTTCGAGCCTCACCTCCTCCCACCGGCATTTTCTGGCTGTCGAAATCCGGAGTTTATCATAATAGTACATCTGGTAAGTATTATTCGAAGTAGAATAAAAAAAGCATCCGCTTTTGTTTCTACCAGAATTCTTAATACTTACCAGATGTACTATGGCCCTCCCTCAGCCGCCCCGCTGAGGTGAGGCTGAGCTGCTTTCGCAGTTTGCCAAGGCAAACATAAGACGAATCTGACTGTGATTGGGAATTGAC